>JAODAL010002331.1:0-199136 GCA_025379985.1 Phyllomedusa bahiana
TAAACCACAGTGGTTTTACACAGACTGCATCTAGCCCAGGTTATCAATTGACCGGCAATGCATTCACCAAAGGATGGATGGATGACAAATTCAGCTCTGCTACCTCAACATGACATCCAACATCAATGCCCACCATTATTCATTCATCCAGGAGAGTAGTATGTGCAAGTAATATGACCTGCATTTGCTGATTACATCTCCTATAGTGGATCTGTATATGAATTTACAGATGTAGCAGAGCTGATTTTGTTTTTTTTTTGCTGCCCTGATTACGTTATCTATGTTTCTACAAGAGTTTTTAGGGGTAAAGTGCACATTCAGCTCTGCTACATATGCATGTCGTCCCCTTTCTGAGCCACTCATTGCCTCCGACCCAGCCAGCCCAGTATTGCTCTGCTCTGCACTGAAGAGGGGCAAAACCCTGAACAGCTGTCTGCAGATGGGTGATAATGGCTTGCTAATATTCCTTTTGCTTTTTAAAGACTCAGTGAGTCAGAAGCAAATTGAGGATTTGTTACATCCAATAGAGGACACTCAAGCTTCTCAGCTCCTTTCCCATAATGCCTTGTGATATGCAGATGCTTCATGGAGTGCAAAAGGCAATTTCAAATCTCCACATACCTATATAGATGCTCTCCCCAAGAGAGATTTTTCCCCCTTTCTGAGCCACTCATTGCCTCCCACACAGCCAGCCAGTATGCTCTGCTCTGCACTGATGATCGACAAAACCTCAAAACGGCTGTATCCAGGTGGGTGATACTGGCTTAGCTAATATCCCTTTTGCTTTCTAAAGCCTCAGTGAGTCAAAAGCAAATTGAGGATTTGTTACATCCAATAGGGGTCACTCAAGCTTCTCAGCTCCTTTCCCATAATGCCTTGTGATGTCCCAAATCAATGAATGTCCAGCACTATTCATCCAAGAGCATTGTGTGTCATATAGTAAATACAAATATAAAACACAGAGTTTGTAGATGTAGCAGAGCTGATTTTGTGATTTTGCAATTTTGGATTGGTTATCTGTGGTTCTACATGGAACTGCAGGAACATATTTTACATTATGAAAAGTATATATTTTTTTTTTTTACAACATATTTTATTGAGTTTTCATAAAATAAACTGACGGACAGTACATCACAAATGACATATGTATAAGAGAGAAAACACAGTATTCACACATGTTATGATAGGCTGTAAAAACAGTCCTAAGAGAGGACAATATATCTCTAATAAGCATGAGTCCATCTTGTGGCAGCCCGGTGTCACTCAGTAAAAGTTCCATTAACGAAGGTCGGGTCCAGGCTGGGTCATAAATTTTTGTTACCCAAAAAGAGAAATCGATATTTGTTGAGCGGTTAAATGTGAATGGTGTTTTTAACAAAGGGAAACGTTTCACAAGAAAAAAGCATCAAAGAACATTTATGAATAACCGCGAAAGGCCTGGGTGAACAAACAAGACAAACAACCCAGGCTAAGTTAAACCTTGCTAGTGGAGTCTTGCTCTGCCTATTGTATGCAGAGGGGGGGTCTCCAGCGTGAAACACCCATTGTATCAAGCAGAGTTAATTCCACGATATCGAGCGCCGCCATTTACTCTCCGTGGGGGGGGGGGGGTGTAGGGTTTCCCTGTTCACCTCAGGCAGCCTGAGGATCCCCAAATTGTCCGCAAGAGCGTCCCTCAGGTACCAGCCCGTGTGGCAGAAAGTTTCCATCAGCTGGGTTTATAAAATAAAGTCGGCCCCTTTATAGGAAATTAATACTGAGTCCTATTTAAAAGGTTCCAAAGGCGGGTTCTCCAAGCCCTTTGTAACAATGCTTGCAAGTAGTAATGGTGGATCCAATCAAAAATTTCAAAAAACTTTAATTTTCCCTTGTTAAAAACCACATTTTCACTGACATTAATCCATAGAAATGGGATTTGTCAGGAAAAATGCAACGAATTACGGATAGGATACTCAGTATTTATTTTTCGGCCTTTTCCTTTGCCGTTCAACGCATCAGCCCAATTGTCGCTCCCCTCGAGGAGCAGGAGAGGGCCGACCCCAAAGGGGGGCCAAAACGCGCAGCAAGTGCGAGTTTGGGGGAAAAACCCCCTTTCCCCTTCCCAAGAATTTGGTCATAGAGTACCCCCCCCTTTTAAAATGGTAAGTAGACAAGAGGGTAAACAAGCCAAAAAACCCTTTCAAAACATCAAAATTTAACACCATTACAAAAACCCCTAAGGTTAAAACTTCTTGGCCCCTTTTGGAAAAGGGTTTTCAAAGGGAGCTATCCAATACGCCTTTTTTTTAAAATAACCCGGATGGTTTGGAAATAAGTTTTTTTAAATAAACCCATATTTTTTAAACACACACCGGGCGTAGTTCAAAACAGGGTGTGTCGGGTTCAAAGAATGTTCGCAAACGGTGGTCTCCCCATAAGTTTTTATTTTTTGGGCTTTCCGTGCTCCCTGTTTTTTTTTTAATTGTTGGGCCGCTTTATGTTCTTTTAATTTTCTTTAAACTGATTTCATGGTTTCCCCAACATAGAAAAAACCCAAACATGGGCATTTTAACATGAAATAAAAAACGCCCTAACTACGCAAGTAGGGAAAACCCTTTGATTTTTGATGGGCCCCCTTTGGGGGTGTTGGATACTTTTCCCCCTTTATTATATTCGCATAATTTTAAACAGTGAAAGAGGAAAAAGTGCCTTGTGTGTATCTTAAAAACACAAAACTACTTGATGGAGTCATTTTGGGACTTTTTTCGTTTTTTATTTCTTTTTTCCAATGGGGGACTCCATTTTTCAAAATTTCCGCTTGAAATCGGTGACTTTTCCTAAAAATATGTTTGGTGAAAAAAGATTTTTTTTTGGAGAATAAATAATTTTTGTGTAAAAAAAATTTTGGGCGCTTTTTTTTTTTAAAATTTCCCAAGAACTATTTGAAGGGGTCATTTTGACCCCCTACTATTTTTTAGGCCCTTTTGACACTAAATTTTGTTTAAAGTTTTTTTGCAAAATTTTTTTCACTCTGTTTTTTTTTCCCCCTGATGTTCATATAGATGTAGTTCAATTTACATGTCAACTTTTTACATTTTCCTTGTGTTTTACCTGTTTGGGAATTACCTGTGAAAGCTGAACAAATTTGCTTTTTTAAACTTAGGTCTTATTTTTAAATTTTAAGGGAAGGGGTGGTGTTTTTCAAAGGGTTTCAAAGCGGGGAGACCGTATTTGGATGGGAAAACTTTACAAATCAGTTCAGCTGAAGAGAAAAAGGAGAACAGACGCGGGAAATTAGGGGGCCTCTAAAGCCCTTCTACAGGTATGAATTGTTATGAAATAGTTTAGCTCCCCTGTAAAATGATTCGCCCCCTTTTTTTTAAAGGGGGAAAACCAGAACAGTTTTTAAATTTTTTTTTAATTTTTCATTTCATTTCTATTTTTCAGGGGGGGAAAACTAAAATAGAATTATGGTTTTTGGGGTGGGGGGGAATAGGGAAAGAAAAAGACGTTTGAAAAACCCTTCAGGATATTCTGGAAATTTTGGGAAATTCCTTTACCGGGGGGAATAAATACCCGAATTGCGGGGAAAACATTTTATTTGATTCGGGACAGTGATGAAGATTTCTTTCCCTTTCCCCAAAACCCCCCCCCCCCCCCCCCCCCCCCCCCCCCCCCCCCCCCCCCCCCCCCCCCCCCCCCAAATATCAAGTGAATCTAAAAGGACTCAAAAGGGGAAAACAAACCCAAAGAAAAAAAAGGAAAGAAACTTATGTGTATTTATTTGTTCTTCCACCCCCCACTGGGGTTTGGGGCCTTGTGCACAACTAGCAAAAATTCTGGGCTGAATAGCCATTGGATAATTCTTGCGCAATAAAGGCCGTCCCCCCCCGGCTCCTTTTTTCCCTGAAGTTTCCGTTTTCCAAACCCCGGGCGGGGAAAAAAGCCGCTGTCGGGGACAAAAGCAGGTTTTCCCTTAAACGCGCAAGCAGGGGGGCTCTTTAAAGGGACGGGGTCCAGCCCCCCGGGTTTTTTGGAGGGGGAGCTTTAAGGGTTGAAATTTCCGTTTCTGTATTTGGAGGGGGGCCCGGGGTAGGGCCAAATTTGGGGTGAGAATTTTGGGTTTCGGTTATTCCGCCGTTTAAATCCAGCCCAGTGTCCCCATGGCCCTTAAAAAAACAAAAATTTCTAAATATTCAAAAAAATTTTTTTTCCAGATTTTCCAAAAACATAAAGGGGGATGGGCTAATGCTTTATTTGCCCCCCGTGCCCCACCTCCTGGTCGTGGACAGAAAAAAACGGGGCCAAAAACGTCCCAGAAATAAAAGAACAACAGGTAACAAATGGCGGCGGGGGTTAATCAACAAACAAACACCAGAAAAGGGCGAATCTGAAGGAAATTTATTTATTTTCAGGGATGGTTTTCCCTTGGAAAACCTTTTAAAAATTTGGAAAACCCACTTGCCTGGTAGGCGTTGACAGAAAAAATTATTTTTCGAGAAGAAACCGGGCCCTTACAGGATAAGCCAGAAAAAAATTATCTTACCCGTTTAGCCCTTTTGGCCCCTTGGGCTTTTTTTTATTTTTTTTTTCAAAATTTTATTGACACATTATAAAAAAAATTTTTACGCTTGCAGAAGAATGCAGGAAAAATTTAATTTACAGTTTATTTAATTGAAGGGCTAGATGCATTCAATTTTTTTGGTAGATTCTTGCTCGGGGAAATTATCTGGCACAAAAACCGTCACTAAATTACCCAGTATTTGGGTAATGAGGGGGGAAAAACGTTTTGGGAAAAAGCAAACAATGTTTTGGGGGGACTCGTTTTGGGTTAAAAATTTTTGGAGGTTTCTCAGATTTGGGGAAAAAATTTCCCCTCTCGATCGGAGGGGACGAAAAACGGAAAAGTTTGCTCTTTTTTTCTACTTTTGTGGGCGGTTTTTTAAAAAATTGTATTGCGTTTTTTAAAAACCCTTGGCCCATACTTTAACGGTGGATGGGGCAACTTTTCCCAAGAAAAAACTAGGTGCCCCTTTTCACCCCGTACATCCCTTTCCCAAACCGATAATATTGGCCCCCAAATATTGGCTAGCTGTTGATAAGGATAAAAAATTTTTTGGCAAAGGGCTTTCCCCTTTCTAGGCAAAGATGAACACGCCGTGCGGGGGGACCGTTTAGCTGCCCATGTGGAAAATGAAGTTTTTTGGGACCCGTTTTTGTTTAAAAGGTCGCAATGTTAAAAACCCGAAAAAATTTTTAAAAATTTCCCAGTAAAATTGGGCAAAAACGCTAAAAAGCAAAGGAAAACAACATGGGGGAAAAAATTGGAAAAAAGGGATAAGGGAAAATTTCCCCTTTAAAGAAAAAAAACCCCATGAAAGGGGAAAATTGTACAAACTAAAGGGGTTTTTAAAAAATAAAGGAAAATTTTTAATTTTACAGTTTTTATAAGGGAAAAGGTTTCAACAAAAATTTGTTTGTATTTTTGAGTTTCCGTCCTTTCCAGATGTTGTTGTTGCGTCTGATTCCGCCAAAAAAAAAACCCCAGAAACGGTAAAGTTTTTACAATGAAAAAAAATATGGAGTAGATGTAGGGGACGGGGAGGCACGAAAAAAATTTACCACCCCGGAACCCTGAAACAAGGAGAGGGGGCCTTGTTCATGCTTTTGAAAATGCCTTAGCCCTTTGCGGGAAAAATGCAAGGAAATTAATATTAAAGGAGATTCCCCACCAAAAAAATTGTCAGGGAAGGCATTTTTTGAAAACGTTTGTGAGAGAGTTGAGTGGTTTATGTCACAGATGGGGAAAAGGGGTTTTCCACTTTCCCAAAAGTTTTTTCTTTGATCAGAAGTGATGGTTAAAAAAAAATTTTTCCCAAAATCAAAGAAAAGGGGGAAGAAAAATAGATCTGTCGGCAATTGTAAGATTTTGGGGTTTAAGTTTTTTGTGGGGCAATGTACTGCCATAAATAAAAGGCAAAATCCCAAAAATCAAAAAAACAAAAAAATTGGGGTTTTGAAGGTTTAATTTTTGCGCCAAAATTTTAATTTTTTATGCTCCCTCCACCCACATTTTTTTCTGCCCTTTTTTTTCTTCGTTGTTGTTTAATGTTTTTGCAATTGAATAAAAAAATTGTTTGAAAAACGTTTTCTTAAAAATTATTGTTTATTTTTTGTAGAAAAATAAGGGAAAAAAACAGAAAAAAAAAAAATCAAAAAACAAATTTCTGTTGGATCTCACAATAAAAATACATTACAAAAAAATATAATTAAATTAAAAAAAACCCCAAATGAAACTCTAAAAATAAATGAAAAAAAGCAAGGAATCAAAAGGCTCCTTTCCGTAGTTTAAAGGGGGGGGGGTCACCGGTCCAGGGAAGGTTTCCCAGTGTTTTTAAACAAGGTCTGTTTTTTTGAAGTTTGGTTTTTTTTTTTTTATCGGATGACAATTTAATTGGGTGCCCCCACAGTTTTTTCCCTTTCCCAATATCTCTAGGGGGGTCCCGAACAGGTGGCCCTATTTTTGTATTCCTCAATATTTTTCCAATGTTTTAGGATGGTTTGTTTAATTAAACCCTGAAAAGGCAATCATATTTCGAGATAAAATTTAAAAACCTATATTTGACTTTTTTTTTTTTATTATCTTTTCAACAAGTTGTTCTTTGGGGGTTTAAGAAAATTCCCGTCCCACTTTCTGTAGTTTTCCTTTTTATCATACCCCCCTAGAATGGGGAAATTTTAATTAACCCCTATTTATGGCCCCCCTGGTTAAACTTTATCAGTGGAAAAAGTTTCCCTTTTAGCCTTTTAATTTTCGATCGGACAATTCCCCCTTTAATTTTTGGGGGGCTTTTTGACTTCTATGAGAGAAAATTATTGCGGTCGATTTTTTTTGGGAAAACAGGGACGTCCCAAAAGAAATTTTTTTCTCGGCGTACAAGAAAATCCAGATTGATTTTTAGTATTTGGGATCTTTAGTTATGGAGAATTTTTAAAAAAATGGATGTATTGGTTAAAATATTCCATAAATTTCAAACCCCCCGGGACTTTTTGGGAAACCCGACCACAAAAAAAAAAAAGTCATCGACGTAAAAGGGAAAAACCCTGTCGGGATATGCAAAGCATATTTTTTTTGATTAAAATGTAATAATTTTTTTCCGAAGGGCATAAAGTAAAGGTTAGCGTAACTTGGGCCTCAGGGGACCCCCCTAGATGTCCCCCCGCGCATGCAAGTTTAAACTGGTCCCCCAAAAAGGAAATAAATTTTTTAGTAAGGACAAGTCCAAGAGTTGCATTTAAAAATGCAAATTTTTTAATTTTGGGCAAATTTTTATCTTGGCAGGTGTATCTCTTTCTGCCATTCTTCCCTTTCCCCCGCTGGAAAAATTTGTGAAAAGGGACTTTTATATCGAGTGGAGAGCCAAGGGCTCCCAGCACAGTCAATATCTTTTAAGGCCCTAAGGGAATGCCCCGTATCTTGTAATATTTGTGGGTTTCCCCTTTTAAAGTATGGCGAAAATTTCATGTTTTAACATAAGGGTGACAGTGGTTCCAAAAGAGAAACTATCCCCGAAACGATAGGACGTCCCCGGGGGGTTTTTCTATAGATTTATTGGGAAATTTTGGGGGGAAAAATAAAAAAAAAGGGCCCCCCGCGGATTGTTTTTTTTTTTAAAAATTTGTTTTTCTTGAATAGAGATGATGTTTTTATAAGGACCCCTTGTAAAACCCAAATTTTTGTATTTTATGAGGGGCAAGGGGATAGTGGGATTTTCTAAGGTTTTTTTATTGCTATCCTCTAATTGGGGTGGGTTTTTTGTTGGTTGGCTGAAAATCCATAACTACAGGGCGCCCCTCCCCTTATCTGCCCTTTTTTTAAAAGATAGAATTTATCTTCTTTTAAAATTTTCCAAATTTGGGTTTTTTCCTTCCTTGTTAAGTTTTTATTTCTCCTAAATAATGGAAGACCATTTATCTGTTATCTCTTTAAAAGACCCCCGTTGTTTAAACACTTCAAGTTTATGCCGATTTGACTTCGGGATCAAAAATGGTGTTTTTCCTTTTGTTTTTTTTATTAAAATTTTTCCATATCTCCCTTTTTTTAATTTCAGATGTTTCTCCTTTTTGAAATATTTCATTTTAATTTTATAAATTTTTACAGAAAACTGTAAAAAAAATTTCTGTAAAAAACAAAAAAGGGCCCTTTTCCCTTTATGGGGGAAAAAAGGGGTTAAACCTTTATTATTTAGGGCCTTTAGATAAAGGGTTTTAACTTTGGGAAACCCATCAAGGGTTGGGATTTTTTTATTTTACAGTTTGGGTTTTTTTCAGATTGAAAAAATTAAGATGTTTAAAAAGTATTTTTTAAAACAGGAGGGAAAAAAAACTGAAAATTTTTTAAAAAAAAGTTGGTAAAATTTAATTAAAAAAAAAAGGAAAAAACACTCTGTTTTTATCCCCAAATCAAATGGCATCCTTTAAGTGTTTTTAACAAAATGGTCTCTAAAAAGATAACAGATAAATTTGGGCTTTCCCTTACTAGGCAGAGGAAAAAAAAAACTTAAATAGGGAAAGGGGAGAAAGGCCTTTTTTGTATTTAAAAAGAAGATGATTCTATCTTATAAAAAAAAGGAAGATAAGGGAGGGGGGATGTAGTAAAGGATGTTCAGCCATACCCCAAAAAAAACCCACTCCCAATTAGAGGTAGCCCGATTTTAAAAAACCTCTTAGAGAAATCCCCCTAAACACCTTGTCTCATAAAAATACAAGATTTGTTACAAAAGTCTCTTTATAAAAAAATCATCTCTATTCAAAGGGAAAAAAAAATTTTTTACCCAAAAAAAAATTTCCCCGGGGTGCCATTTTTTTTTTTGTCCCCCAAAATTCATAAAACTATAAAAAAAACCCCCGGCGGGCCTTTCGTTTCAGGGATAGATTCTCTTTTGGAACCACTGGGCAAACTTATTTTGGGCATTTCATCTTTAGCCAAAACTTTTAAAAGGGGAAAACCCCCCTATTTACAAGATTGGGGCAGTTTTTTTAGGGCCATTAAAGATATTGGGGTTTTGTAGAGGCCCCCTTGGCTCTGCACACTTTGATTTTCCCAATTTTCCCTTTTCACTAATTTTCCCGCGGGGGGAAGGAAAAAAATGGGAGTAAAAAGGGAAAATTGCCAAAATTCAAATTTGGGCCAAAGGAAAAAAAAATTTCATTTTTTTATGCAAAATTTGGACTTAGTCCTTACTGGGAAAAATTTTTTCCGTTTTTTTGGGGGCAAGGGTGTTTCTTGCAGCTGCGGGGACATCTTTGGGGTTCCCCGTGGCGCCCCCGTTAAGCTAAATTTTTTTTGATGTCCTTTTAGAAACCCTTTTGTACATTTTATCTAAATTTCTGGTGATATACTGACCCTGGGGGTTTTTTTTATTCGATGACCCTTTTTTTTTTGTGGTTGGTTCAGGGGTTTCCCGGGTTTTGGGTGAAATTTTTGGAAAATCTTTTAAACCCGTTTCATCCATTTAAATTTAATTCTTCCCTAACTAAAAAATTTCCAATATATACTTTTTCTGAAAGTTTTTGGTACGCCCAAAAAAAATAATTTATTTTGTACGGGCCCTTTTATTCTTAAAAAAATGGACCGCAATTTAAAATTTTTTGGATATTGAAAGTCAACCCTTGGGCCCCCCCAAAATATTTCAAAGGGGGTTTGTACGATCGGAAAATTTTTAAAAAGGTATAAAGGGTTTTTCCCCTGATAAAGATTACCAGGTGGCCCTGATAGAGTTAATTTTTTTTAAATTCCATTTTAGAGGGTGAGAAGAGAGGAAAAATAAGAAAGGGGGGACTGGAAGTTCTGTCAAAACCCAGGGAAAAAACATTGTTGGGAAAAAATAAAAAAAGAAAAAAAGTCTAGATAATAGGTTTAATTTTTTTTCTGTAGATATCCCATGCAGGGTTAATTTAAAAAAACCATCCTTAAACATTGGAAAATATTGAGGAATGGGCGGGGAAAAAATGGCCAACCCCGTTAGGGGAAACCCCCTAGATTATTTTCGGGGAAAAGGAAAAAAATGTAGGGCAGCAATTGAAAGTCATCCCATATAAAAAAAAAACGCAAACTTTTAAGGAAAAAAGACCTTGTTTAAGAGTACCGGACAGGCACTTTTTCCTGCTTACACTGTCAAAATTGTGGGGAATATAATAAAGGGGGGACAGTATCCAACACCCCTCGAAAGGGGTACCCTACAAAATAAAGGGTTCCCTAAAATTTTTTTCGATAGTGGAGGGCGTTATTTTAAAATGTTAAAAAGGCCCCTGTGGGTTTGTCTATGTTGGGGAAACCCTTTAGATCAGTGAAAGTCAGAATTAACGAACATAAAAGCGGCGATAGATTAAAAAAGAAAAAAGGGGGGGGCACTTTTGAAAGCAAGGGGAAAATAAATTTTTTTTGGAGAGACCACCGGTTTGGGAAAACATTTCTTTGAAGCCCCAAACGAGTGTGGGGAAATACGCTGGTGTGTGCTTTTAAAAGAATTTTGGGTTGATAATAAATATTATTCCCGAAAGCTTTTTAAAAAGAGAGGCGTATTGGATAAACTACCTTAGAAACCCTTAGCCCCGGGAAAGGGTTTTCAATTTAATGTTTTAAACCCCTTGGATGTTTTTGTAATGGTTTTATATTTTGTAGTTGGAAAGGGTTAAAGTTTGTCTTACCTCTTGTCTACTTACCTTTTTAAGGAGGTGGTACCCTTACGCATAGTTTGGGGAAGGGGGAGGGTTTCCCCGAAACGCGCACTTGCGCCCTTTCCCGCCTGGGGGTGGGCGTCCCGCTCCCTTTTTGGGGGAGCGATCAATGGACTAAAATCTTTTGAAGGGCAGGGAGGGCCGCAACAAATCTGAGTACCTACCCTTTAAATTCGTTCTTTCCTACACTCAAAATTTTCAAGGATTAATGTCAGTAAGATGTGTTTTTTAACAAGGAAATATTAAAGTCTCTGAAATTTTTGTTTGGTTCCCCTTTACATTTTCCTCAGCGGGTTTTATCTCTGATACGAATAGGGGAGACAATGAAGATTTCCACTCCTGAAAAAACCTCTTTTCGAAGTTCTTTTTTCTCCATTTTCTAACTTATCCGCTTTTAAAACTTTTTCATATTTTCTATTTTTAAAGATGGGGGTGGTGTGTGCATTTCACCAATGCAGAAAAAAGGGCAACCAAGATCGCAAAAGTATTGTACTTTCTACCTCTCTCTGAAAGGATTCATGGGCCACACGGTTTTTCCCTCCGGGCCGAACATAGTGAAATAAAGCATTTAAAATGATTTTTATCTATCCTAACCTTCCAAGACTTGCACATATTTGATAAAAAGGTCCCAAATTTCGGGGGTGTAGGACGGCCCAAAATTCCATGCCACATATCCTGGATGGACCCCACACTTGGGGCAAGTTTGAAGTCTGCCCAGGGCGAGTTGGAGAGGGGGGCAGGTTGAAACCATAAAACGCATTATGGACATTTTGACGCTTTTTCCCAAACTCACAAATCACTGCTTTCCGTAATCTCCCGCCCCTTTCAATCTTTCCCCAAAATTGGGGGTCATCAAAAGACTTTCCCCCACTCCAAAGGGGGGCCTACCGCACACCTGTCAGATCCCAGCCCCCAAATGATCCGATATAGGGCATAGTGTAAATTTGGATCATGACATTCATCAGGGAGTCGAATTTATTGGGAGCGCTTTTTTTTAGATACCCCCGGGATTCGGACCAAAAAAGGAAAGGGATCTGCATGCCGGGAAGGCATGCGCGGGAGTAAAGAGAACCTCTCCCTCACTCTGAGGAGTATACCATCGTTTTTTTCTATTGCATCACTGCCAACATGGCAATCCCCCTACCCCCCAAGCCCAAAACAGGGGTTGCCTTACCTTGAGGGAATTCTGGATGATCCCAAGGGGCATTCCCTCGAAAGGGAGAAGGAAGGTGTAATGATTTACGAATTTGTTTCCATTCCCCATCGTGCCGGGGGAAAAGGGGTGGAGGATCTAAGTTTAGGGGGATAGGGGAGATATTGTGTAAAAGAGCATGGGGTTCCAGGGGTTTTACCCCTTTTTCCAAATCAAAATTAGAATTCCTTCTCGCCAATCCAGTCCAAGACATGCCGGGAGAGTGACGCCAAATTGAATATCTTTGTTAGGGGGGGTTCAATCCCCCTCTTCAACGGCAACATCAACTTCGGCAGCGCAATGCGCGTCTTCTCCCCCCAAATGAAGCGAGAAAGGACCTATATCTTTCTAACATCTGAATTTCACAACAAAGGAAGTCTGGAGGGGTAAGCATTTTGGGGAAGCATATAAACTTAATCTTTTGACACTACCTAAAGGGACGGGGGAAGGCCCTGCCACCTTTAGTTTTTTCTATTTTTTTGTGTAATCAGGGGGGGTAATTCAAATTATATAATTTTTGGGGTTCTCCCCGTTTTAAAATGCCCAGTAGGTGAGGGAACTTTCAGCAGGGGTTAGATGTAGGCCAAACACCCCCAATTGCGCTCGGAAGGGAGACCGGATTCCAGTACTTCACTCCTTAAGGATTAACTTGTATCCCGAGAAGGATCCGAACCTTTTCCGGAAAGAAAAGACCCCGGGGCAGATGTTCGAAGGGGTTTGTTAGGAACAAAAAAATCGTCTCGTAAAAGGGCCTTTTTTACCTGGGCCCTTCCACCCTAATCCCTTCAAAAAGCTCAGACCTTCTAAATACATCCCAGGGCCAAAAGGCAATGTCAAAGAGGAGAGGGAAAGGGGGGCACCCTGCCCGTGTCCCCTTTAAACAAAAACCCGGGGAGTATGCACCTGGCTGTGGGCAGAGAAAACCCCGCAGAAAAAAAAGGGTTTCTAAATGCCCCCTTAAAGCCCATCCGACCCAAGACCACCAGACCATCCCCACCGGACATTGTCAAATGCTTTTTGGGCATCTATACAACCAAAAACAGGATGTCCGGAGGGGATGGCCCCCTTAACACCCCAGCACCGTCACACCTTTCGATTTTCCCCACGGAGGGCCCCCCTTTAAAAAAACCCTTTTTTGGGAGCTCCAAGGGGGAAGGGCATGAAAGCCACCCCTTCAGCCAAAATCTTAGATAGAAGCTTCGGGTCGACTTTTTACGAGATGGGTCTATAAGAGGCCGGAAAAAAGGGGGTCTTTTCCCTTTTTTAGGTATAACTTTTTAATATGCGTTCCTGACCCGGTTTTAATAATCCCGTCCTCAGAATTCATTAAAGTTTTCTTTGGGATTGGGGTAAAGGGGTCTAGCAAACCCTTAAAAAATTTCCCGGGTAAACCCCGTCCAGGGCCTTGTTGGACCCAGACCTCTTAGGCCATTGGATCTCGGGGGCAAGATGCACATTAAGGCTTTCAAGCTATTCGGGGGTGAGCCTGGGAATTACAGGGAGTCCGGAACTGTTTTCCCTTTCCTCAGTCTGCTCGGGGCAAATCAGGGAGTAGACGTCATAAAAAACTTTAAGTAGTTATTGACCCAAAAGGGGATCTGAATGGCTGGTCTGAGGGTGTTCGAATAACAATATTTAGGCTGTTTGGGCCCTTGGACCCCGGGAAAAGGGACTCTCCCTCTTATTACCATATCTGAACAGAGGGGAAGTTAAATAAATCGCTTCACCTCTTCATTACGACTAGCCAAATTTCAAAATCGCGTCAGCCACTCCCATTCCCCCTAGATCACCGAGCCTGACGAAGAAAGATCAAGGCGGTTTTTCACCTTTTCGGATCTTTCCCTTATTTCCCCTCCACCTTTCGTCATAGAACCGATAGGCTAGACGGCCTCGGGGGGACAGATTTTTGGGTGTGGGCCCCAAAACATGAAAAAATTTTTGAATTTTTCTGCGTTTGGGGTTTTTCGAAAAATTTAAGCCACCAACCCCGTACTGGGGCCCCAAATTTTCTTTTTCAGCAAAAAGGGAAAGGGGAACGCCAGATAAAAACGGGGCCTTTGGGGATGTATCGCAATTTCCCCCACTACGGCGAATGGTCGAATTATGAATCCCGGGTTCCGCAATATAACCCGTCTACTATCTAGGGGTAAAAAGTAAACCAACTGGGGCCAAGACTGGTGCAGTGTAAAAAACGAGAAATCCCTTTCTATCTTTGGGTGAAGGTCCCTCCACCATCTCTAAATCTTTTCCCCATCCAGGGAAAGGGTCAGCGTCCCCGGCTTCCCACCTGTGGGAACCCGGGCCCGCGTGTTCCCTCCCGGGGTCCTCAAAGGCTAGTTGGGCATCAACCACCAGGTTTTATGTCTCCTCCCACCACTCTGGATGCATTAATACTGCCTGCACTTTCGTGCCAGATTAAAAAAAGGGGGGATTTTTTGGGCGTTGGGCCCGTAAAAATTATACAACAAAATGTGAACCCTTGTAGTTAATAACAGGGGTTTAAAGTCGCCCTCCCCTTTACAAGTCTGGAAACAGAGTGAAAGGGGAAATTTTTATTTATGATGTCACATCCCCCCCCTTGCCTCCCACGCCGGGAACCCTACACATTCCCACCCATACTTTTCCATGCGGAGAAGCCCTTTTTTCAATGTGTCTCCTGCAGGGAAAAACCAAAAGTCGGGGGGGGGGGTTTTTTTAGATTCGAATGATTTTTAACTCCTTGTTTTAGGAGAACGAAGCCCTTTGATATTCCCAAAAGAGAACTCTCATGGAGGGTGATAAATATCCTGCAACGGGGAGATATCCCAGATGGGGAGTCCCCCCAAATGAATGGGCAAGAGGGGCTTCCCCATACACGCAAGACTCCAGTACATACAACCACAAAATACAAAAACCAAACCCTTTCAAATTGGAACAAAATCACGCAGAAGGGGCTTTTTTTCACGCTAACTCTCCTTGCGCCCGTTTGGGCTTCACTTTTTTTTTGGTGGGGGGGTGTGCCCGAAAACGGGAGCTTTGGCCATTATATCGTATCTAAATCCTACCCCCCACCAGGGAAAAGAAATATCTTTCCCGACGGCATAAAACATATCAAAAACTTTCTTTCTCGATAGCTTTAGCTAAACTATTTGGCTATGAGGGGACGCACCCTCATAGGGTTCCATAGGCTTTTTAATTTTCAATTTTAGAGTGACCCTACAAAGGGAAGCATTTGGGTTTTTTCCACAATAGGGACACTCTCAGCTAGGACATCCTATACCAAGCACCAATTAGAGTCCAAAGTCACTTTTAGTGGTGTCATTGGGGACTTTCATGTAAACCAAACAAAACAAGCATCCCGGAAGTCCAAAAGGGGAGAGTAAAAAGGGAAGGGAAAAAAAAAAAAGAAGGGGGGGGGAAGGACAAAAAAGAAAAGATCAAGGGAGGGCTCCAAGATTTTTAAGCCCAGGGTTTCCACGACCTCTGGAAGTAAATCACCACTAAAGTCCTATGATGAAAGTCATTCATGATTTTCCGGGGATCCCCGGGCCCTTTTTTGACTTGCTGGGGGCTCCTTTCGTCCCGGACCTGGGATCGTGGTGAGGGGAGGCAACTCCAGGTGGGCGTCGATGGAGAGCTTTTCCGGGTGGGGGGGCAAGTTTAGCCATTCGGGCCAAAAAGTTTTTTCAATGCGCCTCTGCTTCTGGGGGGGGAGTAGAAAATATCTGGGGCCCCCACCTTTGGGGGAAATACCTTCAGGGGGCCAGATAAATTTGTTGGAAGCGAAAATTTTTTGATGGGAAAGGGGGGTGCAAGTTGCTGAACGCCCCCTGCTTTGGAAAATTCCCGGGGAAAACTTCAAAAGGGGCACTTTGTGCCCCCGGAAAAGAAAGCGGAATTGAGCTTCGAAACCCCCAAAATGTCTTGTTTGTCATTGTATCCAAGTATTTTTCAATGACGGTCGGACCTCTTTTGCTGACGTTCCTGGTTCCCCTTTTAATCATCCCCGGCCAACAGCGCTCTCCACTCGCAGCTCCTAGGAGCCCAAGCCCTGTGGGATTTCCGTTGAAAAAGGTCCTCAGCCTACTTGCTTGACCGCTTCTGGGAGACCGACCAGCCCGCAGGTTTCTCCTTCGGGGCGGTTTTCAAAATCTTCTAGCCTTTTGTAGAGGATAAATGAGATTTTTTAACAAGTGACACTTGTTTTGGAGGGGAAACAATTTTTTTGCCAAGCTTTTTACCCTTTTTCAAGTTTCCCCTATGCGGGCTCCCTGCAAACCGGTGAATTTTGTCAGGGAGGCTTGCAGGGGCTTCAGTGGCTTTGGAGATCAGGGGGGAATTTTGTACCACCTCTAATCCAAACTTATATTTTATTGAGGGACAGGTCAACCACCGGTGGGGGTAGAGAGAGCATTCCCAGGGGGCCGCAGGTGTCTCATTTCTGTCCGGGGGCTTGTGAAGGGGGGGACCCATTTTTGGGGTCACCACGCGGCTCGGGGCGGGAGGAGGGTATTCTTTGTGGCCCTGCGAAGGAATATTCTCCATATACTTGCGGGGAGGACTAGCAGGCGTCTCCCTCGGATGATCCCGCCAAATATGCCCAATAGGGGGCTGGGGCGGTAGTACGCACAGACAAGGCCATGCTGCGGCTTTTCAAACGGGCCCACCATTTGACACCGGGCACGAGAAAAAAACCGGTTTCTATGGCCGAGGGAGGGGAGAAAACCCCCCAAGGGGCGTCCCGGCAGGGATCCCGGCTTCCCCCTATGTTTCGGGAGCTGAAGGGGCCGCCCGGGGCGACTATAGCGGGGATTGGTGCGGGGCTGCGGGGCTCTACCGCTCACTCCGCACGCCACGCCAAACCAAGTCCGAAAAGTATTTTTTAAAGGGGGTTTTCCACAAAGTAAAACTGATGTGAGAAGCTTGCAAATTAAATAATAAACATTTTTACCCTTCATTATTATTAAAAATTCGCACCGTTTTTGTTTTAGCTGCTCCCTTAGTGATCCATAGTGTAGTGTTTGTCTCCAGGAGATAAGACCAGGGACAAGAGCTCCTCAGTCCTGGCCGCACATGCTCAGACATCCCCTCTCCTCTCAGGCAGCTACTGTCAGTCTCTTCCCTGCTTAGTTATCACACACTCACTGCTGCTTTCAACCCCAGGTGCTGTCATTCTACTCCCGTCCTCTGTACTCCTTAGTAATTACACACACTCACTGCTGAGCGAGTGTTCAACCCCAGGTGCTGTTTTTCTACTCCTGTCCCCTGTACTCCTTAGTAATTAGTCAAACAGGCAGATAAATTAAAGGTAAAAAGAACCCTCAATCAGATGTTTGCATTGATAAAAAAACAACAACACATGTTTAGTTCCTGCAGGAATTTTAACCTAGGGCTCCTATGCTGAAAGGCAGAAGTGCTAACCACTCAACTTCATTGTTTGACTAGGGTGAACACACAGTGGGGGAAAAACATGGTGAGGTCAAGCCTGCTGGGGCACATGAAATGCAGTTCAAACAAATTAAACATACCCCCTTTTGAACACACTGAAAGCTGAAGCTGGACAAACCAGGCATGAAATGCCTTTGTGGCAAACCCCCTTTAAAATACAGGAAGGAAGCCAATAAGGGGGTAAAGAACAGATTGACCTCTGCTACATCTGTAATTGTGATACACTACTATCCAGCACTATGCAGCATTTTCTATGTACAATGGGTGTAAATATGATTGCAGGTAATGCAATGCGCACACCAGAAAGATCAACAACAAATTCAGCTCTGCTACAGATGCACAATTTCAAATATTATTGTACTATTGACCCAAGATTATTGTGTATTCAAGTAATATGACCTGCAACTCGTATAGTAGATCTGTATAAAGTACTGAATCTACAGATGTAGCAGAGCGGAGTTTGATATTTTGCTACCATAGAGATCTATGGTTCTACATGAAGCTGCAGGAACATATTGTACATTATAGGAAGTAGTCTTAAAGTGCATAAAGCCAGCGGCCACTTAGAGGACAAAGTGCACATTCAGCTCTGCTACATCTGTAATTGCTTTTGCTGATTATAGCTCATACAGACGATCTGAATAAATTTGCATTGTAGCAGAACTGAGTTTGTTATTTTTCTATCATAATGAGGTTATTTTTCGTTGCTTAGGATTAAGGTGCACATTCAGCTCTGCTACATTTGTAATAACTATATACAAACATCCATCGTTATGCAGCATTTCCTACTCACAGTGGTGGTGTACACAAGGCTGCAGGTTTTCTACATGATCACTGCTCAGACAATGCAACCCCAAAAGGATCAATGACCGATTCAGCTCTGCTACATTTGTATGACATCCACCATCAATGTTCAGTACTATTCTCCCAGTAGCATTGTGTATGCAAGTAACATAACCTGCATGATTACAAACCATAGGGTAGATCTGTATAAAATACAAAGTTTACAGATGTAGCAGAGCCGAGTTTATTTTGCTACCATAGTTATATGGGGTCCAATATGTAACTGCAGGGACATATTTTGCATTTTTAATCTTAAAATGCATAAAGCCAGAATCCACTTAGTGGGTAAAGCACGTAGTCAGCCCTGCTACATCTTAATGACTATGCAATACAGTTCACCATTATGGAGCATTCTCTGCTAAAAGAAGACTCAAAACCCAGACAACTAAATAAGGCACCCTGCTTTACACATAGCTTTATCAGCTAGGTTTACGATTACAGATGTAGCGGAGCTGAGTTTGTCAGATTAAACAGATGCTGCATAACACATTGTAGTTATATGGTGTCCTAGATGGAACTACAGGGACATAATTTGCATTCTTGGAACTATTCTTAAAATCCATAAAGCCAAAAGCTACTTAGGGGATAAAGCGCACATTCAGCTCTGCTACACTTGTAATAACCATACAGTACAACCCACCATTATGGAGCATTCTTTACTAAAAGAAGACCCCAAATTCAGCCAACCAGCTAAGACACCCTATTTTATCACAGCAAATGTAGCAGAGCTAAGTTTGTCAGATTAAACAAATTCTACAAAACACATTCAGATCTGTATAAAATACAGAATTCACTGATGTTGCAGAGCTGAGTTTGTAATATTGCTACCATTGTTATATGGTGTCCTACATAGAACTGCAGGGGTGTATTTGGCATCCTTGGAACTATTCTTAAAATGCATTAAGCCAGCAGCTATGTAGGGGATGAAGCGCACATTCAGCTCTGCTACATCTGTAATGACTATTCAATGCAATCCCCCATTATGGAGAATCATCTACTAAAAGAAGAGCCCAAATTCAGCCAACTAGCTAAAACACCCTGCGTTATCACAGCAGGTGTAGTAGAGCTGAGTTTGACAGATCAAACACATTCTGCAAAGCAAAGTACAAAATTTACTGATGTAGTAGAGCTGAGTTTGTTATTTTGCTACCATAGTTATATGGTGTCCTGCAGCGACATACTTTGCATCCTTGGAACTATTCTTAAAATGCATAAAGTCAGCAGCTACTTAGGAGAGTAAAGCGCACATTCAGCCCTGCTACATCTGTAGTGACTATACAATACAATCTACCATAATAAATGTAGCAGAGCAGAGTTTGTCAAATTGAACAGATGCTGCATAACACGACGCATGTTTTTATTACGAGGTTGCTTTACAGCAAATCACCCTTTTTATTGACGGAATTATCTAAATGGAATGACACACTCAGCTCTGCTACATCTGGGATTGCAGCACTAGCTTTCATTGATGAATAGAATAAGTTTTCCATGTGGCTGTTCTGGATATTGGGTTATAGTTGGGATTTTGATGCCTGTGCTGGGATTGCACCCATCAATGTGCGGCAGGAGACGCCTGCATTTTTATCCTGTGCACTATATTGCGGTATAGATTTACTATCATAGTTACAGCATTGAAGTTTGCAGCGGAGAAATGCATTACAGTCAATAGCAGAGCATCTAATCATGTCATGAGCGTCGTCCCTGAGGACTACTTCTCCCATCGTAGTCAATCATGCCGGTTCTCGATGTCAGGGTGTATTAAACAGTTAATAGATTAGGTTCCTCAGCAGCCGGTTTTGCCTCTGGATCTCCCCGCGGACTGCGCTCCTCTCCATCCTGTGTTACCGAGACGGTCGCTGTTGTGGTGGAGGATTAAGGAGAAGTTCAGATTCTGTGAGTGGCTGATATTTTCCCGCAGCAGGCGCCAGACTTTGTTGTGTGGGTTTTAGAATTAATTATTCATTACAGGATCTTTAAAAAAAAAAAAAAAAAGTGTTGATGTAGCAGAGCCGAGTTTGTAATGTCGTGGAGTTTAGTTTTTCCTATTATTTATCATGGCTAGTAAAACTGCAGCAGTAACTTAAAAGCTGTCACAGTGCAGGTAGCATGCGGCTGTAGGGTAAGGTCCGATGGTCCATTAACTATGAAACCGCAGCCGCCAATGGCTGCAGAGTTTTGCCGTGATCTCATTGTTTCACCGACAAACTCGTGTCGCCATTGCTGTGGTTTCATTCATGTGCAGCATCCGGACTGTCTCTTACAGAGTATTCAGGTCTGCTACATCTTGTCATATCCTATAGACTTAAAGGGGTTGTCTCACTACAAGGATTGCTGCTTTTTATGTTAAAGATCTTGCAAAAACAAGTCCCTTTGCAATATGTGTCCATTAACAGTGTCCTACCTATTCCTAGATAGCCCCTCTTGTATGGCTGCATCAGCTCCTCAGGTCACTATAGCTACAGACCTGTTCAATCTCTCATGATAGGCTGCCAGCACTGGTTGCTATAGCTACAGACCTGTTTGATCTATCCTGGTAGGCTGCCAGCACTGGTTGTTATAGTTACAGACATGTTTGATCTCTCCTGATAGGCTGCCAGCACTGGTTGCTATAGCTACACCGCCCCCCCCCCCCCCCCCCCCCCCCCCCCCCCCCCCTGAACCTGTTCAATCTCTCCTGATACGCTGCCAGCACTGGTTGCTATAGCTACAGACCTGTTCAATCTCTCCTGATAGGCTGCCAGCACTGGTTGCTATAGCTACAGACCTGTTCAATCTCTCCTGATAGGCTGCCAGCACTGGTTGCTATAGCTACAGACCTGGCTTCTATGGCAGCCAAGTAGAAGCCAGTAAACCGGTTCCTGAATTCAAAATGAAACCAAGAAAACAGGACTGAGGTGAGATGAATCCATGTCGTGAGACAACCCCTTTAAGTTCAGCTGTGTTTAGGAAGGGGGTTTATGGGGAATCTCTTGTGCTCAGCTTTTCCGTGCCGCTGTGTGAACATAGCCTTAGGCTGGTCTCACACAGAATTTCCTTGTGTTTTTTTTTTTTTTTTTTGAGGTGCAAAATTTTTTGGGGGGGAAGTACACGTCAAAAAATGCGCTAACAAACGTGGCATTAGGGTACCATTAAATCAAAATGTGCACGGTCTTATTTGAAGAAAAGCAGAATTGCAGGACCGTTGGGGTATTTTTACACGGCGTGTTCAATATGTTTTAGGATACGCTTTTGATCCAAAACACGCATCCAAAAGTGCTGCGTAAAATGCATCCAAAACGCATCCAACGCGCAGGTTTGGCTGCGTTTTTGTTGCAGCGGAAATGCACCCTATAGTTTTAAACAGGGCTCCTGCTGCGTCTTTCGGATTAAGAACTGACATGACAATTCTTTGTACGGATCCGAAAGACGCATGTATACATGTATCGGCGATCACATTGAAAGCAGTGTAAACCACACTGCACATTGTTAGATACGTGTATGGGTCCATTTAGGGTCCGAAACACGGATCCAAACATCATCTAAAAACGGATCAAACACACCGTATGAACATACCCTAACCAGTGTCAAAAAATTCCTCAAATGCAATAAAGTTTCCTGTACTGAGAAAAATGCATGAAAATAAGCGTAAAAAAAGTGCACCAAAAGACCCCAATGAAGAAAGCGCATGAAAAACATTCTTACAAAATTAGTGTTTCTCCTGTGATTTAAGAGCGTATTTCACTGCAATATTTTTGCAGCTTAAGCCATAAGGTACGTCCACATGACGAATACAATGTACACATCCGATTCATATGGATTTAGGTTCATTTTTTCTGGCAGATTTCATGCGTGTTTGGATACGTTTTCGGATCAAAAACGTTTTGCAGCGTCGATCCCTAGAGGGGATCCAACAAGCATCCGACACACCGCTGCATGTTTGGATACGTGTTGGATGCAGCAGGATCGCACCCTATCATTTTAGATAGGTCTCCTGCTGCGTCTTTCGGACCAAGAATTGACATGACGATTCTTGGAACGGATCCGAAAGACGCAGTGAGACGCATCGGTGACCACTCGTGTGAACGCCGATGCGCGTTTTACATTGAAATCAATGTAAATCACACTGCACATTATTAGATAGGTGTTTGGGTCCGTGTAGGGTCCGACAGACGGATCCAAACACGTATCGAAAAGCGTATTTAAACACAGAGTCAACACGCCGTGTGAACATATCCTTAGAGTCAGAAACAAGTCCCATTCATTTCTATGTGATTTTGGATGTGGATCTGGATTCAAAACGACATATTCACTCACCGGCCACTTTATTAGGTACACCATGCTAGTAACGGGTTGGACCCCCTTTTGCCTTCAGAACTGCCTCAATTCTTCGTGGCATAGATTCCACAAGGTGTTGCAACGATGCTCAATTGGTACCAAGGGCCCAAGAGTGCCAAGAAATATTTCCCCCCACCATGACACAAACCCCCACCAGCCTGAACCGTTGATACAAGGCAGGATGGATCATGCTTTCATGTTGTTGACGCCAATTCTGACCCTACCATCCGAATGTCGCAGCAGAAATCGAGATCATCAGACCAGGCAACGTTTTTCAATCTTCTACTGTCCAATTTCGATGAGCTTGGGGAAATTGGAGCCTCAGTTTCCTGTTCTTAGCTGAAAGGAGTGGCACCCGGTGTGGTCTTCTGCTGCTGTAGCCCATCTGCCTCAAGTTCGCCGTACTGCGCGTTCAGAGATGCTCTTCTGCCCACCTTGGTTGTAACGGGTGGCATTTGAGTCACTGTTGCCTTCTATCAGCTCGAACCAGTCTGCCCATTCTCCTTTGACCTCTGGCATCAACAAGGCATTTTCCGCCCACAGGACTGCGCTCACTGGATGTTTTTTCTTTTTCGGACCATTCTCTGTAAACCTAGAGATGGTTGTGCGTGAAATCCCGGAGATCAGCAGTTTTGAAATACTCAGACCAGCCCTTCTGGGACCAACAACCATGCCACGTTCAAAGGCACTCAAATCACCTTTCTTCCCATATGATGCTCGGTTTGAACTGCAGGAGATTGTCTTGCCATGTCTACATGCCTAAATGCACTGAGTTGCCGCCATGTGATTGGCTGATTGAAAATTAAGTGTTAACGAGCAGTTGGACAGGAGTACCTAATAAAGTGGCCGGTGAGTGTACATGTTTTACACAAGGTTTTTTCCATCCCCATTGACCTCAATAGTAAATTTTGCACGTGGAATACGACGCTAGAATGAACAAGTTCTACGTTTTTTTTTTTCTACTCTTAATAACCGACCGCAGAAAATATGCGTTATATGAACCACAAGCCGTATTTCCTATTGAGTTCAATGGGGAGGATTTACTTTCGGTGTTGGATGAGTATTTTAAGTCGGAATCCGCATGGATTCTGACTTAAAATACTCATCGTGTGGACGGAGCCTAAGGGGATGTTCACGCAGCGTTTTTTAGATACGTGTTTGAGTACGTATTTCAGACCCAAAAACCAACCCTAACAATGCTCAGTGCGATTTACATTGATTTCAGTGTTAAACACATATCGGCGTTCAGACAATACATAATTCACATGCTTCTTACTGATGCGTTTAACAGATCCAATCAAAGAATTGACATGTCTATTCTTGATCCGTTTTACGCAGCAGACACCCTACTTAAAACTATAGGGTACATGTCTTCTGCACATAAAACGTATCCAAACATGCAGCGCACTTTGGGAATGTGTTTGGACATGTTTTACGATGCGTTTTTTGGATCGAAAAACATATTGAAAATGCCGTGTGAACATCGCCTAAGGCTGGGTTCACATAGTGGTTTTTTTGTGCACTTTTGTGATATGGTAATAAGCACGCACCAAACACACAGCTGCATGTTTTTCCACACCTACTGATGCGTTGCGAGCTGCGAAAAAAAAAACAAAAAAACAGGCGTGCAGGACCATTATCAGTGCGTAGATTTATCAAAAACAATGAAATTCCCTGTACTGTAAAAATGTTTGAAAATTGGCATCAAAAACACATCAAATAATGGTAACCTACAAGGTCCCCTAGTCCGGCACTCAGATAAATGACTGTGGTGCCTGTTGCCTGTTAAGTGCCAAAAATAAAAAATTCCAACGGCACTCACAGATTAGAATTTGCAAAAGACAAAGTATTATTCATTAGAACATTTGAAGTGCAGCATACAGGTTCATGATCCGGGTAGATAACATTTCTCAAAACCTGAGACTCCTTTCATTGAGCATTTTCCCCAAACGTTTTCGACCCATGCGGCTCTTTGTCGAGGTTTTTTCTTCTCCACTGTAGATCAGAAGCATACTTCCAAACGTGCACATCTCCTGTGAAATAAGCGCTTATTTTACAGCAAAATGTTAAAGCCTATGACTTTGCTCACAAATATCCATCAGAGATTCCATCCAGAACCTTCGTCACATGTTCCGTCGGGAATTACGGACAAAAAAAGTAACTGTGTTTCTTGCGCACCATTTGACGGGTTACGCACTGCACAAAAAAAACGGGCGTGCAGGACCATTGGGACCAAAAACAATGAAGTTCCTTGTGCTCTAAAAACGTTTGAAAATTGGCACCAAAAACGCATCAAATAATGATAACATACAAGGTCCTCTAGTCCGGCACTCAGACAAATGAC
The DNA here is from genome assembly GCA_025379985.1 of Phyllomedusa bahiana. Taxonomy (NCBI): domain Eukaryota; kingdom Metazoa; phylum Chordata; class Amphibia; order Anura; family Hylidae; genus Phyllomedusa; species Phyllomedusa bahiana. The sequence goes on from JAODAL010002331.1 coordinate 24,840, forward strand.
TGTGGCGCATGTTAAATGCCAAAAATTAAAAATTCCAACGGCACTCCGAGATTTTACTATGCAAAAAACAAGGTTTTATTCATTAGAACATTTGAAATGCAGCATACAGATTCATGATCCGGGTAGAAAACCTTTCTCAAAACCTGAGACTCCTTTCATTGAGCTTTTTTCGGCCCAAAGGGACTTTTGTCGAGGTTTTCTCTCAACTACATCACAACTGTAGATCAGAAACATGCTTCCAAATGTGCACATCTCCTGTGAAATAAGTGCTTATGTTACTGCAAAATTTTAAAGCCTAAGGGCATGTTCACACGACGGATTTGAACGCGGCTATGGCCACGGGTTCCGACGCGGTTTCCACAGCCAAAACCACGTCCAAATCGCACCCAGTTTATTAACATGGTTTCCTATGGGAAACCGCGTAAATAATCACACGCCGCAGGTTTGGCCGCGGCTGCGGGGCTGCGGCCTTGCCGCACGTGTTTGAGAACTCTCTGTCAAGTTCTTGACAGGGAGTCCTCAGCGTGGCGGCCGCGGGTGTCGCCGAGGTCGGTGCGCGGCTGGGCCGCGGCTGGCGGCACGGTTTTCCCCCTGCCTATTAATTTGCATGGCGGCAAACCCTCGCCGCAAGCCGGGCCCCAAACCACGCCCCACCCGCGCCGCGAACACGCCCACTCGGGAGACGCGAGTTTGCGACGAGGTTTTGCCCGTGGTAACCGCAGCGAAAGCCAAAGGCGCCGTGTGAACGAGGCCTAAGACTTTGCTTACATACTGTAAATCCTTCAGAGATTCCATTCAGAACTTTCGTCCCATGTTCCGTTGGGAATGACGGGGGAAAAAAGTAGCTGTGTTTTTTTGCACACTGTTTGACGCGTTACGCTCTGCTCCCCAAAAAACGAGGGTGCGGGACCAGTGTGCAAACACAACAAAACACACATTAAGAAACGCTTATTTCACTGCAAAAACATAAGACGTGTGAAAAATCCTAAGGGTATGTTCACATGGTGTGTTGAGTCCGTGTGAACATTCGCCTTTAGACACGTGTTTGGATCCGTCTGTCGGACCCTAATTGGAACCAAACATGTATCTAATAAATAGCAATGTGATTTTACATTGCTTTTAATACGAAACACGTGTCGGTGTTCAGACAAGTGATCGGCCATCGTGTCTCATTGTGTCTTTTGGATCTGTTCCAAGAATTAACATGTCAATTCTTGGTCCAAAAGACGCAGCAGGAGCCCTGTAATAAAGTAGAGGGTGCGATCCTGCTGCATCCAACACCCATCCAAACACGCAGCTGCCTGTTGGATACGTGTTGGATCTGTTTAGGATCTGATCGACGCTGCGTTTTTGGATGCGATTGTCGGATGCAACACAGATCCAAAATCGGATCCAAAGACGCCGTGTGAACGGCCCCTAAGGCTGAATGCCGGATGTGCTGCGGATTGTTTGGGGAAAGATCGTTTATTGCCCGAATAATCGTCCCATCTACAAGGTCCCCTGGACAATGTTATCTCCCTCAGTACACGTCGGGGTTCCTCTGCATGCGCCTCCCGGGAAGATCTTCCTCCGGTGAAGGCGTCTTAGCGGAAAGTTCTCTGTGACTTTATCTGGAACCACAAAGTATCCGCAGGTTAATTGTGTAAAACAAATCTAATTGTTACTTCACTGGGATCGATTATCCGGGCGGAGATGTGCGACCCCGGTAATTTATTGGTTTATTCAGACGGCATTGGCTGCCTGACTACAGCGGGAGCCTGCTGATTACTGATACTCCTCACATCCTTACTGCTCATTAGTAGGTTGACAAGGTTTACTTAATTATCCAATTGCTACATATGGGGCTTATGTGTGAAGGTAAACATGCAGAATATTTTATCTATCTGCCTACAACCTGTCAGGCGGAACAACGCCCTGAGCTCATTCAAGTGAACAGAAGTACCAGGCAACCCACATACTAGGGGATGGTGTGGACAGGTATTTGCAAGCCACACTAATATGGTTAGCACTGTGTCGGGTACTACGGTAAGCTGCAGTACCAGGCACAGCCACTCTAATATAGATGGCGCTATGTCGGGTACCATGCAGCTGGCTGTGTCAGGTATTGCAGTAGCTGCAATACGTGGCTCATGTAAGAAAGTTTCCTGTATTGTGCAGTGCATGCAGTGAATAGGGTCTAGTGCGCTTCCTACAGTTTGTTGCTTTTTACATGTCCGTACTGCCTTCATGTTTAGTGCAGTGCTTCAGTGATTGGGGTTTTTGGGAGCGCCCCTTACGTATGTGCGGATAAGTCCTGTACTGCTTACATGTATTTGTGGGTGAAAGCAGTGATTGGTGGTTTAGCGCTTCTACCCGTACAGTGCAGTATAATGTCCGTATGCTTTAATGTATTTGTGAGGTGAGCAGTGATTGGTGGGCAAAGGCCTTCTTAGTTTCACTGCAGTACTACATGTCCCGTATGCTCTTACATGTATTAGTGAGGGATGCGTGACGGGGGGTCTATAGCGCCTCTCTACAGTCATATGTATCATGTCCCGTACTGCTCTTACTGTTTATTGGTTTCATGCATGATTGTGGTCTAGTAGCTCTCTAAGTACAGTGCAGTACTACGTCCCGTACTGTCTTACAAGTTTATTGAGTTTCATGCAGTGATTTCCGGTCTGTAGCCTCTCTACAGTACGTGGGGTCACATGTTTGTACTGCTTTTTACAGTATTAGCGAGGGGATTCATGATTTTGGTGGTCTAGTCGCCTCTCTACAGTACAGTGCGGGGGACTACATGTCTCACTGCTCTTACATGTATTAGTGAGGTGCATGCAGTGACTGGGGTCTATAGTCCCCTTATGTACAGTGCGGTATACATGTTCCTGTACTGTTTACTGTATTGGAGGGCATGCGTATGGGGTCTATAGCTCCTTCATAGACAGTGCGGTACACATGTCCTGTACTGCCTTTTTGTATTAGTGGGTGCATGCAGTGATTGCGGTCTATAGCTCCTCTCTATAGCTACAGTGCCGATACTACATGTCTTGTACTGCTCTTACATGTATTAGTGGAGGTGCGTGCAAGTGATTTGGGTAGTATATAGCGCCTCTCTACAGATTCAGTGCAGTACTACATTGTCCTGTACTGCTCATTACATGTATTAGTGAGTGTATGCAGTGATGGTGGTTTGTTATCGCCTCTCTACAGTACAGTATAGTACTACATGTCCTGTACTGCTCTTACATGTATTAGTGCAGTGCATGCAGTGATTGGCGGTCTATAGCGCCCTCTGTACGTACATTGCGCGTACTACATGTCTGTACTTGCTCCTTTACATGTATTAGCGAGGTGCATGCAGTGATTGGTGGTCAAGTAGCGCCTCTCTACAGTACAGTGCATTACTACATGTCCTGTACTGCTCTTACATGTATTAGTGAGGTGCATACAGTGACTGGCGGTCTATAGCGCCTCTCTATAGTACAGTGCGGTACTACAGGTCCTGTACTGCTCTATTTGTGAGGTGCATTCAGTGATTGGCTGTCTAGTAGCGCCTCTCTACAGTACAGTGCAGTACTACATGTCCTGTACTGCTCTTACATGTATTAGTGAGGTGCATGCAGTGACTGGCGGTCTATAGCTCCTCTCTATAGTACAGTGCGATACTACATGTCTTGTACTGCTCTACATGTGTCAGCATGAGCGGCTCCTATGGGCACCCGGTGAGGCCCCCCCAAGTGATTTCCAGCTTCCAGCAGCTCTTTCTGATGTTCTTTGTAAGGACGCGCTTCATCTGGATTAGTATCTGCTTTATTGTCTATAAGTTGGTGACATTTTTGGAACCAATGACCAGCTTTCAATAGAGTTATGGTGACAACATACAATGGTTATTCCAGATCCAATTAGTATGGTATATTGGGGGACCGTAATGTCTGGCATGTAATACCACCCATCACCTGAAGTGGCAGAACACAGGAGGATCTCTTCCTGGCGATCACAGTGATTACCAGGGGTTTTTACAGCCAGATCGTGTGACTGCGGTGTGTGAGTCTAGAAATTCTGTGGCTATATGATGTGCTTCATATAACATGATCTGCACGCGTGCAACGAGGGCCTAGAGCTAGAAGCCACCAGGACATTTCATCTTCAAGGTTTCCTCCCAGGAATGCGAGACTTCTTACACATTCTGTGTCTTTCATCGGTCAGGTCGAGTCTTCTGGGCGTCATTGAAGTCGGTTTTGTTCAGGCTTCATATCTTTGCAGCTGTCAGGTACGTGCTGGATCCATAGCTAATGGACGGCCTCACAAGACACCGCAGCGTATCCCGTCCATCACAACATCTCATCCAGTGGCTCGTACTTGTATAGACCTCAGGAAATTGTGGAACGTTTACACCGACCAGAGTGGCTGCAGATCCTTTTACAAATTTGAATGTAGAGCGCCCTGAAATTAATGGTGTTTTAAGAGAAATTATAATAAAATCCACAACAACCGCAAGAAATCCCACTAGATAAAGTGCGTGGAATTTGCTGCTGTTGATTTTCATTCATTTATGCAAACAAAATGGCAGGTTTGCAAATAATCTGCAGCAACATCTGCAACATTTTATATCCGTTTTAGACCGGGTTCACACGGCTATTTTTGCACGTTTTTTGACGCATAAAATTTGGTGGTCTAATAGTGCCTCTCTACAGTACAGTGCGGTACTACATGTCCTGTACTGCTCTTGCATGTATTAGTGCAGTGCATGCAGTGTGGGCGGTCTATAGCGCTTCTCTACAGTACAGTGCGGTATACATGTTCTGTATGGCAACTTACATGTATTAGTGAGGTGCATGCAGTGATTGGCGGTCTAGTATCCCCTCTCTACAGTATAGTGTGGTACTACATGTCCTGTACTGCTCTTCTATTTATTAGTGAGGAGCATGCAGTGATTGTCGGTCTATAGCTCCTCTCTACAGTACAGTGCGTGTACTAAGGTCCTGTTATGCTCTTACATGTATTAGTGGAGGTTCATGCAGTGATGGCGGTCTTAGTAGCTCCTCTCTACATTACAGTTCGGTTCAATACTGTTTCTGTATTGCTCTTACATGTATTAGTGAGGAGCATGCAGTGATTGGCAGTCTATAGCACCTCTCTATAGTATAGTGTGGTACTACATGTCCTGTATTGCTCTTACATGTATTAGTGAGGAGCATGCAGTGATTGGCAGTCTATAGCACCTCTCTATAGGTATAGTGTGGTCACTACAATGTTCCTGTATTGCTCCTTACATGTATTTGTGAGAGCTTGCAGTGATTGGCAGCTCTATAGACTCTATATAGTATAGTGCGGTACTACATGTCCTGTATTGCTCTTTACATGTATTAGTGAGGGAGCATGCTCAGTGATTGGCGGTCTATAGCCCTCTCTATAGTTATAGTGCGTACTAAGTCCTGTATTGCTCTTACATGTATTAGTGAGGTGCATGCAGTGATTGGTAGTCTTTAGTTCATACGGCTATTTTTGCACGTTTTTTGACGCATACAATTTGCGTGGTTACATGTCAAATTATGCACAAAGAAAAGTGACAATAAGGTCCCATTGTATTAAATAGGAATAAAAGCGCATCAGGGCAACAGCCACGTCTTCTTGTGCACTGTTTGATGCGTTAAAGGGGTTGTCTCACTACAAGGATTGCTGCTTTTTAAGTTAAAGATCTTGCAAAAACAAGTTTTTTTTTTTTCCCACTTTGCAATATGTATCTTTAAACAGCCTTTACTGATATCCCCTCTTGTTTGGCTTCATCAGCTCCTTAGGTCACTATAGCTACTGACCCTGTTTTATACTCTCCTGATAAGGTTGCAAGTGCAGGTTTGTTTAGCAACAGACTGGATTCTACTGCAGCCTAAGTAGAAGCAGTAACAGCCCCTGAATTCAAAACGAATTGAACCAAGAAAACAGGTTGAACCAATGTAGTGAGACAACCCCTCTAAGCACTGCACAAAAAAAAAAAAAAGTGCAGGACCATTGCCAGTGTGCCAAAAAAACTATCAGATGCAATGAAGTTCCCTGCACTGAGAAAACCCATGGAAATAAATCACAGAAAAATGGGACATAATTTACTCAAAAATGCACCACAGGCCATACTTACAGCTCAATGGCGGGACTAGACTGAATCTAGTAGGAGGCAACACTGGCCCCTGTGCTACTTGGGAAAGATAACCAGGTATATGTAATTGCTGAGCAGTAGCTCACACAATCCTCCACTAGGGGAACAATTAGATGAAAAAAAACTGCACAATGAATTGATACCTGTTCACACCAGTATGCAGAAAAGCCACAGTATAATACATGGGCAGATTGCACAAATGCAAAAATACCGATAAGGCACCCACTCACATGCCTTCTATAAATGAGGGGGGTTTGTTGCTGGTACTACAATTGCATATAGATAAGGCAATACAGAAGGGTGCCATCAAAGGGGATTTATCGCTTCATCAGTTCGTCTGTTTCATTGTATTTTCAGCTTCTCAGCTCCTGAAATCCAGGGGCGTTCCTTCCCCTCCCCCCCTTCACTGTTCATGCTCGCTCCCGATTCAGTGTGTTTGTTTGAGATTAGTGGGAGGGGATAGCACATCCTTGCTCTTCCCCCCCCACTCTCTGTCTGAGTCCACATGTCACCTGTGTCGTTTCCTCTCCCTATGCGCAGTCTTATTTTGTAAGAGCTGTTAGCATACCAGCCTGCATTCAGTCTAGGCAGTTTCTATGAACTCAGAGCACATGATCTCTTCTCCTCTCACAGCTGGAGGTTTGTTACAGTTGAATCCAGTCTTATATGACAGTGTTCCCCAACTCCATTCCTCAAGGCCCACCAACAGGCCATGTTTCAGGATCTCCCACAGAAATTGATGACATATTACATCACGCTGTGCAATGCTAAGGAAAGCAAGAAAAACATGGAAACCAATGGGGTTTGGAGGGCCTTGAGGACTGAGTTGGGGACCCTGTTTTAATGAACTCATCCAGAGAAGCACAAATCCGTCTACTTTTATGTTTACACGCGCTAGCATTAGACTGAGGCACAATCTGCTGTTTTCTGGATGTAGAAGCAGTGCAAGGGTACTTTGGGAAGCTGCTGGCAGTGCAGAGTGAAATGCTGCGGCCCCTTATTTGAGTGCCCAAGAGGACAGGAATGCACGTTCCCTTGAATACGACCGGGGGCCAGACAGAATGTAAATTACTGGGGAACAGTGTTTACAGAAAACGAAAATAAGGGAGACAGTGAAAACAAGACAGCTTTGCAAATTAAATCCATATTGTGAAGACCATTTAATGTAATGATACAACCCCTTTAATGCAGATACGTGTGGAAATAAGCAGCAAAAAATTCACCAAATGACACAAATCAAGAAAAACGTATGTTTGAGATCATAGGAGATCTGTTAAACATATAAAACATAGCTGCTTTCTTCCAAAAAACAGTACCTCCCCTGTCCACAGGTTGTGTGCGGTACTGCATCTCAGCCCTATTCACTTCAGTAGGAGCTGAGTTGCAGTACCAGACACAACCTCTGGATAGGTGGGGCGCTTTTTCTGGAAGACGACAGCAATGTTTTTCCATTTTGTACAAGTTGTTTAATAAAATTATAATTCAGGATGTTCTGCGTTGTCCTTAAACCCAGTATATCACTTCTTCTGAAGGTGGAAGGTGCAGCATATCTGGGGTCCTTTGTATGGAAGTCAGAGAAATTGGGATTTTGGAGCAGACCTCGGGGCGAGAACCTGCTGGACGGAGGAGCGCCGTTCTATAGCACATACATGACGGCAGATGGAAAGTACATGGCTGTGGGGGCCCTGGAACCCCAATTCTATGAAGAACTTTTGAAGGGTAAGTGATTACAACCCATGCATGGGATTTGCATTGTCTTCTGTGTGTTATATAAGTGGGTTGTACACGTGTATGTAACGGTCATGTAACATAGGCCCCAGTCGGCGTCTAGAATGGGACATATTTCCAGAATATGCTGGGAGCATTAGATCTTTTTCTAATATAGGCATCGGAATAAAAAGTTTGTATGCGAAAATGCACCCTTATGTAACCAAGAGTGAGGTCAGAACCCCCAGTGCTGTATTCCTGCATTGCATCTTGCTAACCTCCTCCTGAGCACTGTAAGGGCTTGTCTACACAACATGGATTTTCAATCGGATTTTGACACAGTTTTCAGATTTGAAAACCATCTGAGCTGTAGTCTAGACAACTGAGGTCGGCCTTCGAGTTTGTCCACAATCTTGGAGCATGCACAATAATCCGGAAAATGTACAAAATCTGGAAAATTTACCATTGAAGTTAATGGGGAGGCTAAAAAAAGGAAAATATGGTGAATGGTTTGTTTGTTTTGAACAACTTTCTGGACGGTTTTCAGATTTGATCTTTTAGCCTCCCCATTGACTCCGATAGTAAATATCTATATGACTGTAATAATATATTTATTGTGTGTGTGTATTATAATATATAATATATAATATATATTAGATATATTAAAATAATATATATATATATATATATATATATAATCTCAAATTTTTGTAAACATTGTTTTATATCTTTTCATGGGACAACACTGAAGATCTGACAATTTGATAAAATGTAAAGTAGTCAGTGTACAGCTTGTGTAACAGTAAAAAATTGGTGTGTCTTCAAAATAACTCCCACACCTTAAGGACAACAAAATGAGTAACCCAAAAGAAAATGGAAAAAATTGTCCCAAAATTCAGTATTTTGTCGGCCGCCATTTTTTCCACTCCTTTAAAACCCCCGGGCTGGAGGTCATAACTTCACTTTGCGCCCTGAATCCTCTTTCCCTCCTCCTGGACTTTCCGGAGCGGTGAAGTTAAGCCTTGTGCCCTCCCCTTCGTTTAAGCCCCCGAGCCAAGGGGGTTTATTTGGGACATTTTGGGTTTGATTTACCCATTTTCTTTTGGGGGGTTTGTTTGGGGTGGGGGGGGGGGGGGGGGGGGGAATAGGGGATGGGGGGGCCAGAGTCAACAGACGGGCCCCAAAACCCGAAATGTTGGAGTAAAGAATGTTTTGAATTGTTTAAAAAAAATGTTTGCGGACTTTTCTTGGCATCATCTTTAGAAACTTTTCTGGGACAACAGCCTGCGACCAATTTGATGCAGTGTGCAGCGTTGGTCTGACTAGACAGGCGATGCCCCAACCTTTCCCTCCCCTTAATTTTGCAGCAATGTGGCAACCCATTCTTGATATGAGCGGCACCGGGCCAACTTCTTTGGGTTTACCATGGCGAGGCCTTTCTGATGAAAAAGTCTTGTTTTGACCAGTTTGGTTTTGCCCCATGGCAGCTTTTCTCAGGTGTTGGCAATTTCTTAAGCCCGGCTCTTTATGTAAAGCAACAATTCTTTTTTTTCAGATCCTCAGACAGTTCGTTGCCATGGGGTGCCATGCTGAACTTCCAGTGACCAGTATGAGAGCCGTGATTGCGGGACGGATTTTGCCCGCAGTTAAGGCTTGAATAAGGCGGGGTGCGGTGGGGGCGCGGCGGGGGTGCTGCTCGCCGGCCCCATAGACAATGCATTATTAATGTGCATGTCACTTTCTCCCTCCGCGGCGGATTCGCCGAGCGGGGAGGCGCGACGGAATCCATAGTTCTCTATGAGAGCTGTGGATTACCGTAATGACAGGGACGGATTGGAGCCGTACTGCAGCGCAAATCCGGTGCGCAGTATGGCTCCAATCCGCGCCCAAATAAGCCGTGTGAACATGGCCTAAGAGTGATAGCACCCAATTTAACACACCTGTTCCCCATTCACACCTGAGACCTTGTAACACTAATAAGTCACATGACACCAATTAGGGAAAATGGCACATTGCACACAATTTGTCCATTGTCACTGAGGAGTGTATCCACTTTTATAATGTCTTTATTTTATAAATTTATATATACACACATATATCTATTTATCTAAAGAGAGATAGAATGAAAAAGAGAGCAAGGATGAGATCTTGCATCGGCACCATTTCTCCTCATGCACTATTTAATAGCTATGACTACGTCTCTGGGGAGGTCATGTCTGTAGTGTTCATTACATTTACATTTTGACAAGTGAGAATAGTTGCAAAAAAAGGTGCAAATTAGACAAATGTCACTATGTACTTTTTACTCCATAAAATTCATGATTCTTAGGGCTTGATAAGAATTTCAGGCTTGCTATGTGGTTAGATATCCTTATACCTCATCAATCATACTGTTTGAGTCTCTCACTCTCCACCTCTTCATCCTCTTGCATTCTCTCTGTTTAGGTCTCTCTGGGGTTGATCCTGGCCTCTCTACTCTTCTCTATCTCTATTTAGTCAACTTCTAGAATCTTATATCTTCTGGTACTAATTCTACACCAATGACACTAAAATTTACCTCTCTAACTCGGCTGTTAACTCTCTCCTTGATCCCAAAGTGTCATCCATAGCCTCCTGTTTCTCCTCCTGCTTTCTAAAACTCCACATGAAGAAAATGGATCTGCTTCCATCCCACTCAACCCTTCTACCAGATCTGTCTATCACAGTCAGTAGCTCTAAGCTTTCTCCAGTCCCACAAGTCCACTGCCTTGGAATAACTTTTGATTTTGCCCTGTCCTTAAAACCATACATGCAAGCTCTTACCACTTCCTCCCACCTCCAACTCAAAACCATTGTGTCAAATCTGCTCTTTTCTTAATTTCGACTCTGCAAAAAATTCTAGTCCATGCCCTCATCATCTCCTGCCTAAATTACTGTAACATCCTTCTCTGCGGCCTCCTATCTAACATTCTTGCTTCTTGCCAATTCAGCCTCAACTCCACTGCCGTCTTATCCACCTCTCTCCTCGCTACTCCTCTGCCTCTCCCCTCTGCCAGTCCCTTCACTGGTCGCCCATTGCCCAGCGAATCCAGTTCAAGTTACTAACCTTGACCTACAAAGCTCTCCATAACCTCTCCCCTCCATACATCTCATGATACCTCCCTTCATTCAATCTCCGCTCCTCACAGGACCTTCTTCTCTGTATTCCTCTTATCAGCTCCTCACACAACCATCTCCAGGACTTCTCCCATGTTGAAACGCACTGCCCAACAAGTCAGATTTGCCAGCTCCATCCAAACCTTCAAAAGTGACCTGAACCCCTCTCTTCTGGAGCCTCCACTCAGCAATAACCCTGCTACCATTATACCACCATACACCCCTGCCCCCCACCTTCTATCTCCCTTGTAGATCGAAGCTCTGGGGGGCAGAGCAGCTTTTGCACAACCATCTCCAAGACTTCTCCCAAAGCTTCCCCATTCTCTGGAACGCACTGCCCAACAAGTCAGATCCTCCCCCACCATCCAAACCTTCAAAAGTGACCTGAACCTCTCTTCAGAATCCTTAACCCTGCTACCATTACACCACCATACACCCCCTGCCCCTCACCTTCTATCTCCTTTGTAGATTGTAAGCTCTGGTGGTCAGAGCAGCTTCTTGCACAACCATCTCCAAGACTTCTCCAATGCTTCTCCCATGCTTCCTCCATACTCTGGAACCAATTGCCCCAAAAAGTCAGATCCTCCCCCCACCATCCAAACCTTCAAAAGTGACCTGAACCCTCCTTCTGGAGCCTCCACCCTGCAATAACCCTGCTGCCATTACAACCACCAACAACCGGGTCCTCATCTATCCCCTTGTAGATCGTTAGCTCTGGTGGGGAGAGCAGCTTCTTGCACAACCTCTCCCAAGACTTCTCCAATGCTTCTCCCATGCTTCCTCCATACTCTGGAACTCATTGCCCAACAAGTCAGATCCTCCCCCATCATCCAAACCTTCAAAAGTGACCTGAACCCCTCTCTTCTGGAGCCTCCACTCACCAATAACCCTGCTACCATTATACCACCATACACCCCTGCCCCTCACCTTCTATCTCCCTTGTAGATCGTAAGCTCTGGTGGGCAGAGCAGCTTCTTGCACAACCATCTCCAAGACTTCTCCCATGCTTCCTCCATTCTCTGGAACGCACTGCCCAACAAGTCAGATCCTCCCCCACCATCCAAACCTTCAAAAGTGACCTGAACCTCTCTTCAGAATCCTTAACCCTGCTACCATTACACCACCATACACACCTGCCCCTCACCTTCTATCTCCTTTGTAGATTGTAAGCTCTGGTGGTCAGAGCAGCTTCTTGCACAACCATCTCCAAGACTTCTCCAATGCTTCTCCCATGCTTCCTCCATACTCTGGAACTCATTGCCCAACAAGTCAGATCCTCCCCCCACCATCCAAACCTTCAAAAGTGACCTGAACCCCTCTCTTCTGGAGCCTCCACCCTGCAATAACCCTGCTGCCATTATACCACCATACACCCCTGCCCCTCACCTTCTATCTCCCTGGTAGATCGTAAGCTCTGGTGGGCAGAGCAGCTTCTTGCACAACCATCTCCAAGACTTCTCCAATGCTTCCTCCATTCTCTGGAACGCACTGCCCAACAAGTCAGATCCTCCCCCACCATCCAAACCTTCAAAAGTGACCTGAACCTCTCTTCAGAATCCTTAACCCTGCTACCATTACACCACCATACACACCTGCCCCTCACCTTCTATCTCCTTTGTAGATTGTAAGCTCTGGTGGTCAGAGCAGCTTCTTGCACAACCATCTCCAAGACTTCTCCAATGCTTCTCCCATGCTTCCTCCATACTCTGGAACTCATTGCCCAACAAGTCAGATCCTCCCCCACCATCCAAACCTTCAAAAGTGACCTGAACCCCTCTCTTCTGGAGCCTCCACCCTGCAATAACCCTGCTGCCATTACACCACCATACACACCGGCTCCTCATCTATCTCCCTTGTAGATCGTTAGCTCTGGTGGCAGAGCACTTCCTTGCAAAAACATCTCCAAGACTTCACCAATTGCTTCTCCATGCTTCCTCCATACTCTGGAACATTGCCCAACAAGTCAGATCCTCCCCATCACCAAACCTTCAAAAGTGAAACTGAACCCTCTCTTCTGGAGCCTCCACCCTGCAATAACCCTGCTTCCATTACACCACCATACACACCTGCCCTTCACCTTCTATCTCCCCCCTCGTAAGCTCTGGTGGAAAGAGTCCTCTCTCCCTCTGTACTAGTTTATTGGTTATTTAGTGTTAGTATTGTACTGTGTTTGGTTTGATGTTATGGATCGGGGGCGTAGCTATAGGGGGTGCAGTGGTAGAAGTCGCTACTGGTTCCTGCTGCCTAAGGGGGCCCAAAAGCCCTTCTGCCACATAAGAAGACACCAGTATTGTAAATGACACATGGTAGCTGGGGGCCTCCATTTCACTTTTTGCACTAGGGCCCAAGAGCTTGAAGATACGTCTCTGTTATGGATGTTGACACCTTTTGAATTTCTTCGCCCTGGAATTCTAATCCTATAATATCACTATCCACAGAGTCCCAGAGTCTGAGCAGATTGCAGCAGGTGTCACCGACAAAGCAAAGTTCATGGTGATGACAAGAAATGTCCATTATCTCCTGTGCTCAGGAGATAAGGAGCTCTGTGTAAAATGTCAGCCAGGTTACAATACATAACATTCGCTGACTTTTAGCGAGCGCTCCGGAACTATGAGGCGGGGGAGCGGCGATATCGGCTCTTTGCTCATTGAAGGTGTTTAGATATGCACTACACGACTGCCATCAGGCTAGTAAACACTTGAGCGATCAATGTCTGCTCACATGTGAAATCAGCGCTGCTACATTAGATGTGCCGAGTGGTGCGGGAGTCGTCCCCAGCTTCTCCCCATGAGACTGCGTCCCTCCTTCAGGTAATTAGATGCCGGCATTAAAGCCAGAACCAAGAATGGATTTCAAAGAATGAGAAGTCTTAGTCTTTCCTTAACCCATTCCTGACCGGGACGTTCTTCCCGTCTTCACCACTTTTCTGACCAGGCACCTTTTCCAGCTATAACGCCTATTCTACAAATTTTTTTTCGTCTTTATTTCCCATGATCCCTAAGGCTTTATTTCTACGTGGTTTTTACATTGCATTTTTTAATAATATGAAGGAAAATGGTAAAAAAAAAAATTGTAAAAAAAAAAAAAAAAGTCTATTTTTCACATTTTTTTTACAGCACAAGTTTTGTATTTGTATCACTTCTCCATCACGGATGGATATATACAGTGGGGAAAAAAAGTATTTAGTCAGCCAGCAATTGTGCAAGTTCTCCCACTTAAAAAGATGAGAGGGGCCTGTAAATGACATCATAGGTCGGCCTCAACTATGAGAGACAAAATGAGAAAACAAATCCCGAAAATAATTGTCTGATTTGGAAATAATTTATTTGCAAATTATGGTGGAAAATAAGTATTTGGTCAATAACAAAAGTTCTTCTCAATACTTTGTTCTATCTCCTTTGTTGGCAATGACAGAGGTCAAACGTTTTCTGTAAGGCTCTGTCTACCCTGCAGTGGCCAAAAAACAATCTGAAAACAAATTTTCTGTCCCCTCCTGTCAAAAGCAGCTGAAAAAACAGCTGTTTTTTAATGTTTGCATAAATTAAGCCATTGGATGTAACTCCGCCCTACAAAAGGGGATATAAAGCACATTATTGCATTTATATGTCATCTTGTAGTCGGTTTTACGGATTTTGGTGCTAATAAAGTTATCACGCAATTGTCGCCAAAAATACATTTTTTATGGATTTTGGCCCTAAAGCCCATTTATTTACGGATTTTGGTGCTAAAATCCGTATTTTTACGGATTTTGGCGCTAATAGAGTTATCTCGCTTCTGACTCAAAAAATACGTTTTTTTTACGGTTTTTGGCACCAGAATCCGGGTTTTTTTTTGGGCACTAATAAAATTCTCGCTTCTGACGGCAAAAAATTTTTTTAACGGATTTTGGCGCTAAAATACTTTTAATGGATTTTGGCGCTAATAAAGTTAAGAAAATATTTTTGCGTCAAAAACTGTAAAGAAAACAGATTCTTGCGCCAAAATCTGTAAAGGAAAAAGTATTTATTTTACAGATTTTGGCGCAAGAATCTGTTTTCTTTACGGATTTTGACACAAAAATATTTTCTTAACTTTATTAGCGCCAAAATATGTTAAGAAAAGGATTTTAGCGGCAAAATCCGTAAAAAAAAACGGATTCTGACGCCAAAATCCGTAAAAAAGCATATTTTTAGCGTCAGAAGCAAGATAACTTTATTAGCGCCAAAATATGTTAACAAAACGTTTTTACCACCAAAATCCCTAAAAAAAAAAATTGATTCTGGTGACAAAATCCATTAAAAAAAAACGTATTTTTAGCAAAAAAAAAAATGAATTGCGCAAAAAACGTTAGCAACCAAAGCGTGATCATTTTGTCATGAACGGTACAAACAAGGACACATCAGACACTTGTATGCAAATTTGATAATATATAACCTTTATTAACACCCACTATAGGTGGAACTCGGGTCTCCTGGGTGGGTTTTCATTGAAAAACGCCGCAAAAACGTGCCAAAAGACGTCCAGACTCCTGTAGTAAATTTTCTGCCCGGCTCTGGCGTTTTTAGAACATGTTGCAAAAGACGACCAGTAAAAAAACGAGCAGAAAAAAGAAGTTCAGTGTAGACAGCAGGAGGGTTTTACATTAGAGTCTATGGGAGATGATTTCAGTCGTTTTTCCAGTGTTTTTAGAAAACAGCATTTTTCTGTGCAGTGTAGACAGAGCCCAAGTCTTCACAAGGTTGGCACACACTGTTGCTGGTATGTTGGCCCATTCCTCCATGCAGATCTCCTCTAGAGCAGTGATGTTTTGGAGCTGTCGTTTGGCAAACAGACTTTCAACTCCCTCCAAAGGTTTTCTATTGGGGTGAGATCTGGAGACTGGCTAGGCCGCCCCAGGACCTTGAAATGCTTCTTATGAAGCCACTCCTTTGTTGCCCTGGCGGGTGCTTGGGAGCATTGTCATGCTGAAAGACCCAGCCTGTTTCTTTTTTTCATTTTTTGCTGATGGAAAAAGGGGTTTGCACTAAAAATCTCACAATCATGGCCCCATTCATTCTTTATATACAGGGATCAGTTTCCTTCCCTTTGAGGAAAAAGCCCCCAAAACAAGATTTGCCACCCCCATGCTTCACATAGGTATGGGGGTTCTTTGGGGGAAAAACCCGCATTCTCTCTCCTCCAAACACGGGGAGTTGGTTTCTACCAAACAGTTTCCCCTTTGGTTTTATTGACCATTGACATTCCCCAATACTCTTCTGGGGTCATTTCCCAAAAGCTCTCTTAAAGGGCCCGGGCATGTAGGCTTTAAACAGGAGGACAGTCTGGCAAACCCCAGGGCTGAGTCCTGGGGGTATGTGTTTTATGTGGGAGCCTTTGTACGTTGGTCCCAGCCCCGCAGGTCATTTAATATCCCCCCCGGGGGTTTTGGGATGTTTTCTCACCGTTCTTTTGTCTTTTGACCCCTCTAGGTGAGATCTTGTTGGACCCCAGATTTGAGGGAGATTATCAGGGTCCCTTTTTGTCTTTCCTTTTCTAAATTTTTGCTCCCACAGTGGATTTCTTACACCAAGCTGCTCGCCTCTGCAGATTTTATCTTTTTTTTTGGTTCCTTCGACAGCTCTTTGGTCTTCCCCAAAGTGGAGTTTGGGTGTGACGTTTGAGGGTTTGGCAGGTTCTTTTTTACTGATAATTTTAAACAGGAGCCTTACTAGGTTTTAAAGATGGAGGACAGAGGGCTGCTAAAAACTTTTTTTTTCCCCACTGCATAAAATTAGCAGTTTGGGCTGTCAGGTCTTTTCTTAATGTTCTTAGAAGTTTTTATTTTATTTTACATATTGTGCCCCTGATAAGATCATTTTATATCATGTGTTTTTTTTTTTTTATAAAAGGTTAGGGTTGTAAAGGCAGGGTGAAAGGTTGCAGTTTTGGCGGTTATTTTTTTTTCTTAATATTTTAATTTTTTTTAAACTTTTTTTATTTTACATATTTTGCCACCATAAGGCCTTTCATAATTTTTATTTTTGTAAAGGACTAGGCTCCTCAGTGTCTGCACTAAAAGTTGCACTTTGGGCTGTTAGGTCTTTTCTTAATGTTCTTAGGGGTTTTCTTTATTTTACATATTTTGGCCCTTTTTTTTGATTATTTTTTAAACTTTTTTTTTTCTATAAAAGGTTAGGGGTGTCAGAGTGGGGCTACAAGTTGCAGTTTGAGCTGTCAGGTTTTTTTTCCTTAATATTTAAAAAAAATTTAAAGTTTTATATTACATATTTTGCCACCATAAGGTCATTTTTTTATTTTTATAAAGGAGTCCACAGAGGCTGGACTAAAAGTCGTAGTTTGGGCTTTCAAGTTTTTTTCTTAATTTTATGTATTTTATTTTACTTATTTTTCCCCCTTTTAAAATCATTTTAAATCATGGTTTTTTTTTGTTTTTTAAAAAAGGATATGGGGACAGGGCTAAAAGCTGCAGTTTGGGCTGTCAGGTTTTTTTTTTTTTTTTTTTATTTTTTTTTTTTTATTTTACTTTTTTGCCTCCCATGGTTTTTGTTTTTTTTTTTAAATAAAGGACTAGGGTCGTCGGGGGTGGGGCTATAAGTTGTAGTTGCCACTTTTTTTTCTTAATAGTTTATATTTTGTGTATTTTTTTTTATTATTATTATTTCACATATTTTAACCCCCTTAAGGTCATTTTAGATATTTTTGTTTCTTTTACCTGATGTCTTGTAACTGGGGCCCCAGTTACTGGAAAAATATAGTTCACGTACACCCTCTGATAAAACCCAGCAGCTCATGCAACTACGGAGCCCCAAAGATCATATGATCGCCAGCATTGAGAAGCAGGAAGCCGGGAGTCTTCCTGTTATTCTGTATTGAGCGCTGTATATACAACACTCGAGAAGGCAGGAATGGTAGCAAACCGTCCCTCTCTTCTTAGTGGAGAGTCTGACTGCTGCTGAGTTTATTAGTGGTCATAAAACAAGCCGAGGGGCAGGGCAGGCAGAAAATGAGATTAGGTAACAAGCCTAAATGGAATCAACACCAGGGAGGGGACGAAGGGTAGGCGACCGCCTAAGGCGCCACTTCATCCCAGGCAGGATGGGGCATGGAGTGGGCTGAATTTTCCATTGGGGGAGGCACTATGTGCCTTATTTGCCTCGGACACCAGAATACCTTGTCCCAGTCTTGATCAACATGGATCACTCCAATGTGCTAAGCTAGAAAACCAGCATCAAAAATTTGGCACTGAGGTTGGGAAGATGTTCCTTCAACGAGCTACAGGGGGCCAGAAAGCAGATAGCGGGCATAAGGTGCTGGCCCTTTAAATTTTAGAGGTCCAACACACCATATACTGACATCTACGCAGAACGGGACGGCCAATGGAATGACCACAGCTGGGAAGCCATTAGTCCTAGGTAGAGATGATCGAACCCTAAAAAGTTCGAGTCAAACCTCGAACTTTGAGAAGTTCAGTTCGAAGTTGGAGTAGAACTCGGACTTCGAACCACATTAAAGTCAATGGGAGAAGATGTTCTGGTTAATTTTTATAACCATACAGGTGAGGAGAAGCTGTAATTACCATCCATAACAGTACACTAACACTAGGCGCATTATACTCCGGGCACGATACATTGAAATGCGCCTAAAAATGATACTCTGTGCGCCTCCATAACACATAGCATATCATTGGTAGTGTATGTAATGCGGCTATTGAGGCACATTACATAAACTAGCAATGATATGTTATGTGCCTCCGTGTGCATTGCGCCTCGATAGGTGCATTACATATGCTACCAATGATATGCTATATGCTGCAATTTGTGTAATGCGCCTTTTTAGGCGCATTATGTTTACTATGCAAGGTATGCCTGACGCACCATTTTTGGAGAGGATCATACTTTTAGGCACACAACACTGATTTAATGCACCTAAAAACTATTAACGTAGCGTGTCGAATGCGATGTAGAACGCAAACATTTACTCGAACGAACAGTAAAATGTTCTAAAAAAATCGTGAAACTCGACCTTAAAGGGGTTGTTTCGCTACAAAGTTTAGCTTTCAACATGTAGGGAACACTAAATAAAGATGTTTTCCAAATATATTGTGTTGTAGCTCCTTAATTAAAAAAATGAACAAGTGATTTTATCACCTTCTGTGCTCTCTCTGGTTCCCCAAGTGACTGACCTGTGTGCTTCCCCCCCCCTGCTGTTTGTTCTATTTGATAGCAGGGAGTGACATCATCACACAGGTTGCACAGCACAGAACTCCAGACAGTGAGAGCTTGTTTGTTATCGGATCTTTCAGCCAAAAGCCAGTAATTACTGCTGTTTACTTTAACTCAGAAGCTTCCCTGGTCCTGACAGCACGAGATTTATCTAATTAGCAGAAGTCTGAATACACGGAGCTCATATACTAATTACAGACAGCTTGACCAGGAAGTGACAGAGCCAAGCAGCAATATTTCATTCATGCATCCTATGAAACTTTGAGATGAGACAACCCCTTTAACTTTTCTCGAAGGGTTCGATCAAAACTAGTCCTAAGTCATGGTAAAGTAATAACCAATTAGATCTTATGGGTGATCTATACAATGATGGCAGCAAAGGTTACAATGTAATCAGAAGTGGACATGTTTAGTATAGATGAAGGTTGGACCTAAGATCATCTCCTCCCATAAGTCCTAGTCTTTTGCATACTGCTTATATTTGAAGATGGGCCCCTGAGGGCTGGAGTACCCCTTCCCAGATAGAGTATTGGGGGCCACATAACATGAACAAGGTCCAGGGTGCTGGAGGGAATCCAGGTACTCTTATCCAGTCTTGCTGAATTCCAATCCCTTTTTGGATCCAGACCACTGAGCCACCAGGGCTAATGTTGCTTCATCATCAGCCTTGTCCTGAAGGGACCTTCATGCAGAATGTGCCAGGTGTTGGCTGTGTTTTCCTCCTTACCCTTGCAGTGATATTTGTCAGTATGTTTTCTACATTTGATGTCTGTACAGACGCTGGCGGGCATCACTAATTTTCAGAACTCCGATTCCCGCAGGTTTGTACAGTCGCAATAAATTTCTGCCCGGTCTCCAATTGTCTTGAACACAATCGACAAAATAATTTGTTTTGTTTTCCAGCACTAAATCCACTTTAGCTGTCAATGGAATAATGTGGTGTAACGTGATTACACAAGGTTCCCTGTTATCTTCCTGGAACACTCCATATTAGATTACTTGGTAGCGGCTTACCACCGAGACATCAGGATTGCTTAACCATTGCATGAAGAAGCCGTCTCGCATCTGAACGCTCCTGCGCCGCCTCCTGAACGGCATTAGATGAATATTTTGTCAGGCTGAGATGAATGGAAGGAGCTGGGGGAGGGGGGGGGGAACCGCCGATGGAAGTGAATAAGAGTCTCAGTGTCTGCTACTAGTCACATGTGATACCACGTCTTCTCAGGAATGTGCTCCACCTTATGGTATACATACAACTTGTGACTGGCAAAAGACCTTTTCACAATGGAGTCACATTATTATGTCCAGCAGCTAATATTCAGAGCCGTGTGCAGCATGGACAGCAGCTAGACGGGCGGGGAGTGACTCAATAAGGTCCTGGTAGGTTGTCACCGGTATCTGGAGCTGACTGTATCCCAGAGCTGCTGGAGGGTCCATAGAGCCAACACCACCGTCCAGGGGCCACACACATGCTCCATTTGGGTTCTGGAGAATTAGGGGCCAGTGTAGTACTTGAAAGTCTTAGTCATGTTCTTCGAACCAATATTGGACATGTCGCATTGTCTTGCTGGAAGATCCCATCTGTCCCAGGGAAGACTATCAGCATGTATGACTGTATGCAATCTGTAAGGATGGATTCATAGCCAAATCGTGTGAGAGTGCCTTCCACATGGAGTGGTGGTCCAGAGAATGCTCCAAAAACATTCCCCAGACCATAATGCTGTCACCATCAGCTTGTGTTCTTCCAGCAATGGCTGCAGGGTGTTTGTTCTGTGATGTTTCTCACCATCGTCCTTCTGTTTGAAAACATGACTCATCGGAGAAGACAACCCTTTATCGTCAGAGTCCAATTCTGATACTGTTGGAAA
Source organism: Phyllomedusa bahiana (assembly GCA_025379985.1). Taxonomy (NCBI): domain Eukaryota; kingdom Metazoa; phylum Chordata; class Amphibia; order Anura; family Hylidae; genus Phyllomedusa; species Phyllomedusa bahiana. The sequence goes on from JAODAL010002331.1 coordinate 45,884, forward strand.
AATTTGTCTTTTCTGTTGATGCAACTTAGTTAGCAGAGGTGCAGTGACATCCGTCTGCTCCGGGGTCCCATACACAGTAGGGTAAGCAGAGTTGCAGTGACATCCATCTGCTCCGGGGACCCATACACAGTAGGGTTAGCAGAGGTGCAGTGACATCCCTCTGCTCCGGTCCTCATACACAGTAGGGTTAGCAGAGATGCAGTGACATCCCTCTGCTCCGGTCCTCATACACAGTAGGGTTAGCAGAGGTTCAGTGACATCCGTAGGTTCCAGGTCCCCATACACAATAGGGTTAGCAGAGGTGCAGTAACATCCCTCTGCTCCGGTGCCCCAGACACAGTAGGGTAAGCAGAGGTGCAGTGACATCTGTCAGCTCTGGGGCCCCATACACAGTAGGGTTAGCAGAGGTGCAGTGACATCTGTCAGCTCCAGGGCCCCATACACAGTAGAGTTAGCAGAGGTGCATTGACATCCGTCTGCTCCGGAGCCCCATACACAGTAGGGTTAGCAGAGGTTCAGTGACCTCCGTCTGCTCCAGGGGCCCATACACAGTAGGGTTCGCTGTTGTGTTAGTAATACGTTTGGTTACCTTCGGTCATTTTGTTGGGGAGCTGCTCCCCTGTAGCGTGTCCTCCACCCTCACGGACCTTCATTGCTGACGTTCATGTCTCACATCTATGACACAAGATGCTCTGTAGTTTCCACGTCATTTATTTTCAGCAGCGTCAGTGGTTCACAAACTGCGCAGTTTCAGAAATACCGCCACCCTGCACCTGAAAGCCATCAACTTTCGCAACGCTAATAAATTGTCCCCTTTTACCTATGACAGTGAGGGATATGTTTGCAGACAGCCTATCACACACCTTATATATCCACCAAGCCAGCGCTCCACACTACACACTACCATCGTCGAAAGAACAAAGTGGTCATAATAATGTGATTTGACTGTGTACGTCTTTAGTTTGGGAATTTAGCTTGGCAAAGAAAGGTTGCTTTCGATACAACTGCACGGGAGTGCACACGGCTCTGACTTATCTCATGTGTCTACCTTGAATGGACTGCATGGACTTGTACCGTATGTAACCCCACAAGGGGATGAGCGTGTGATTGCACTAATTGCATCCTAGAAATGGCACAATAATGGCAGACTACTTCTTTGATTGTGTATAATGTTTACAGTGAGCAATTGGTGAATACATTTTTTTACTTGTAATATAAGAAATGGCCTTTTTTTCATTTTGAGAGGATGCACTTGACCGGCTTGGAGGCAGTCATGGCTTAGTGCTCACACCTGATCAGGTTGACAATTTCATTTAAACGGAGACTCCAGTAATCAACTCCACTGGTAGGCCTCAGAAATCAACTCCACTGGTGGGCCCCAAGACCCAAGTCCACTAGTAGGCCCCAATAATCCAATCCACTGGTGGACCCCAGTAATAAACTCCACTGGTGGCCCCCAATAATCAACTCCACTGGTGGTCCCCGAGAATTAAGTCCACTGGTGGGCTTCAATAATTAGCTCCACTGGTGAACCTCAGTAATCAACTCCACGGATGAGCCCCAATGATTAACTCCATTGGTGGGCCCCAAGAATGTACTCCACTTGTGGGCTCCAAGAATCATCTCCACTGGTGGGCCCTAAGAATTAACTCCATTGGTGGACCCCAATAATCATCTCCACTGGTGGGCTCCAAGAATCTTCTCCAATGGTGGTCCTCAGGCACCCCAGTACAACACCAGATTAGCCATGGCACACCTTCACTTTGCCAATCTGTGGTGGTCCAGGGATCAGACTCTAAACCCAATGAGTATTTGTGGCCCTTTTTAGGGAGTTTTTTGGACCCATTACCTTCTAGGTAAGTGTAATATCCATGATTCATATAAATGACCATCTCATCATCTTCTGTTCCATAGGGCTTGAACTCGATTCCTCCGACCTTCCCAGTCAGATGAGTTTTTCCGATTGGCCCGAATTGAAGAAGCATTTTACTGAAAAGTTTTTGGAGAAGACTCAGGAGCAGTGGTGTCAGGTCTTTGATGGCACGGATGCATGCGTGACGCCGGTCTTATCCTTTGACAATGTCATGATGCATGAACACAATAAAGCGCGTGGATCTTTCTTCTCTAATGATGAAGGGGAAGTGAGTCCGCGGCCTGCCCCACTGCTCTCCAGAACCCCCGCGGCTCCCTCTTCCAGCAGGGATCCTTTCATTGGTGAACATACACATGAAGTGCTGACAGAATACGGCTTTAGTGCAAAAGAAATTTCTGATCTTCAGTCTTCAGGAGTGATTGCTTGCAACAACCCGAAATCTCAGCTATAACCTCAAGCCGGGGAAGAGGCCAGCAGCCGTGTAATTTAAATGTCATATTTTCTGCACTGATCATTTAACAATTAATATTGAAAATATGTAATTTTTTATTTTCAAAAATTAGAAATGAAATTATATTAAAATCTGTATTTTTTTTATATTCTGGTCGACTTTGAAAGAAAGTATAAAGAGAATTGTTGTGTATCCATTCGGGACTACGTGGGAACTGGGGTTGAGCTTCAAATTCATTAAACGATCATCAAACCACACGACATGGTTCCAGTAATCCATGTCCTTAGATTGCTTGTCTTCAGCAAACTGTTAGTGGGCTTTCTTGTGCAACATCTTTAGAAGAGGGTTCCTTCTGGGGCGACAGCCATGCAAACCAATTTGATGCAGTGTGCGGTGTATGGTCTGAGCACTGACCGGCTGATCTGAATCTCGAAAAATGTTCTTAATTTCAGGCTAGACTTGACACCTAAGATTGGGGCAGATTTGCTGTAGCAATTCTGTGAATTCTGGTAGAATTTGTGACAACCTACTGGTGAACATGCTTTACGCCACCTGTGCTATGTGTTTTAGACAGTTCTTCGACACTTCTATTCCATGTCTGACCATAAGGGGTATGGCTTAGCTTGTGACTCTGTTTGTCAAAAAAGTGCCAAAATATTGTCACAATTAGTGGCATAAACTAAGCCAGCTAATAGTGTAAAGTTAGAGCAGAAAGTCTTAACCTGAGCCAGACTTTTCAACACAATGGCCCATGTGGCACATTGTAAGACTATCTAGCCTAACTTTACACTGTCTAAGTATCAGACAGTATTGATAAATCTCCCCCACTATTCTTGTTGGGGTTGTTGGGACAACTATTTTAAATTATGAAATTCTGGGTTGTTGTAGGCACCACTGGTGGGGAGGAAGGGGCTCATTGCATAGGAATTTACACAGCACCTGTTACATAGTTAGTAAAGATGAAAAAGACATAGGTCCATCAACGTCAGCCAGGGGTGGGGAGAAATGTACTGTAGATTAAGGGAAGGGAATAGGAAATTTTTAAAACTTTGTTTTCCCTACTGATGAAGACTTTGGATCCCATAAGGCAAGAACCAATCTGCCCTTAGGAATATTTCATTCCTTATCCCAGAATTACCATTAGACTGGATCCAGACATTTTATACGGCTGCATAAGTATTAAATTATTTAGTAGTGAGTGGTTATCTAAGCCTTTCTTGAAACCTTCAACTGTTCCTGCTGTGACCAACTCCTCAGGCGGCTATTCCACAGATTCTCAGTTCTCATAGAGAAGAAAGCTTTTTTCTTCTGGAGATTGAATCCTTTGTTCACCTGAATAATAAACTCCTATGTAGTGTTGCTCTTTGAATTCAGATCGGGCCAGTTCAGCCTGAGCTGAATTTTGCTGGCAATGGCTACAAAATCATGTGACCAATCCATACAGGAAATAGGAAGTGTTTAGTGCACTGATCGCATTCAGATCAGGCTGAACCAGCCCTACCCGGATCCAAAATGTGCAACTCTATTGGAAACCCCCTCTAACAATCTTTCAGATTTCAGTGAATAGCAGAACCCCACAATAATTGCATCAAAGTCCTTTCACCAGCTCAACCAGTTCACAGTTTTGCACTGACAAGAACCTAACACCGCAAAACAACTGTCTATGGGTTTTTGTCTTAACTAATACCCTTAATCATGTTGAAAAGCTTGTCTAAAGGGGTGTTCCCAGCTCACACTGTAATGGCAAACAGGAAAAGTTCTGTCTTCAGAACAGAGAGCCTGTTGCACTTGTGTACTGTGCTCCATGCTGTTCTATGGGAGTTATTCAGAACTGTACTCAGAACTTCCATAGAACAGAACAGAGAGTAGTACAGAAGCACAACTGGCTCTCAGTTCTGAGCCGACACTTTCAGGGGCCCGTTCCCAAGATTGGTGCGAGTTCCTGATTTGGGACATGCACCTTTCACACTTTGATGGTATATCCTATTGATATGCTTTTAAAGGTCAGATATTGACTTACAGAGTAGCTATTGTCAATAGGTGGCACCAGAGAGAGAGCGTTTTTTTTTCCTTCTGGAAGATAGCTACAGTATCTCAAAAAGTGAGTACACCCCTCACATTTTTGTAAATATTGTATTGTATCTTTTCATGGGACAACACTAAAGATAAAACACTTTGATACAAGTAAATAGTCAGGTACAGCTTGATAAAGGAAAAATTTGGTGCCCCAAAAAACTCAGCACAGCCTCAAGGTCTAAAGGCGGGAAAACAAAATGATACACCCCTTAGTGAAAAAGACAAATTGACCCAAAACACCTTAACCCTTGGGCAGGGAGGTCACTAGAGCTTCAGAGGGTTTCAGCCACTGAATCCGTAGAAAAAAGTAACACATCATTTTTACTGAAGATTTAACCCCTTAAAACAAAAACCCCGTAAACATGCACAAGTATGTTTTTTTTTACATTTACCCCTCTTACAATTTTTTGCGGTTTTCCGTAATTCTATGGTACATGAATGACCCATTTGAAAGTAAATCTTGGCCCCAAAATAAAAACCCTCAATCCGTGTAAGGGGAAAAAAAAAAAAGTAAGGCTTTTGGAAGACAGAAGGGGAAATAAAGAACGCCACATTATTTTTACCGGTGGGTTAAAGGGGGGTTTAAAGGTTGGGAAAACGGAGCAAACTATTTCCTCTTGTTTTATGGGGGCAAACGTCCTCACCAGGGTTAGAGATGAATTTCTTTAAAGGAAGCTTGAGATTTTTCCCCAACAATGATGCTGGCAATTTTAGTGACTATTGAATGTTCAACCCTATTGGCGCCCTATTTCTGGATAATTTTCCCCCAACGAGAAACTAACCTTGAAAGTGGCTTTTTTTACCACTGTCATTTTAAAAGAATGACCGCTTAATCTCAAACTGATTTCTGCGTCAGAAAACTTAAAATGTTGAAGGCCTTCTGTGCCGAGGTAATTTTTATTTATTTTTGAACCAACCGTGAGCACATATGACAGATGTGCCAATAACAAGAATGCAGGAGGGCAGAGAGTTTGTTGTAAATCTGGGAGAGGGGAGCTGAGGTTACTAAAAGAAATGGATGAGGAGCAATGTCTATGAGTATGGGAGAAGAACACTATCGGCAAGGGGATCTCAGGACATTAACAGTGAAGGTGTCTCTTTAGGATAAGGCTTCATTGGTCAATGGGGTCCGACCCATAGGACCCTTGCCAGTTACCACAAAGGAGGGGCTTCAATAATCCTGCTAGATTATACACATACATGTCAACTTTTGAAAGTTACAGTTTGTAGGATGCTATCAGAACAATGCCATGCAGCTGCGAGAGGTTCCCCAACTTTGTTAGGAGTATGGGAGATCCCAGCTATTAGCAAGAATCTTCCACATGATCCGAGAGAGTTGCCATGGTAGGGGAGCAATGTCAATGCGTATGCGAGAAGAACACTATCAGCAAGGGGATCTCAGGACATTAACAGTGAAGGTGTCTCTTTAGGATAAGGCTTCATTGGTCAATAGGGTCCGACCCACAGGACCCTTGCCAGTTACCACAAAGGAGGGGCTTCAGTATTTCTGCTAGATTATACACATACTTGCTAACCTTTGAAAGTTACAGTTTGTAGGATGCTATCAGAAAAACACTATTCAGCTGCGGGAGGTTCTCCAACTCTGTCGGGAGTGCGGGAGATCCCAGCTATTAGCAAGAATCTTCCACATGATCCAGGAGAGTTGCCAAGTATGAATTTACATGGACATCGACTAGTTGTTGTGGGGTTTTCCCACGAATGGGGTCAGTTGCAGTACAGGGCAAATCCAACTGTATGGATGAGCTGATGTTCCAATGTAAACAATGAAGGGAGTGCAGCTACACCTTCTTTCCTTACCAATCCTTAGGTCTAAAAAGACCCCGTTTCGCTAGAATCGTTTCATGCTTCATCAGACCCCCTACTCTGTAGGAGCTAGATCCCAGCATTTTATATAATACTTTCCATACTAGTAGCTGCAAGGTGAGCTTCCAAATGAACTCCACTAGTGGGCCCCAAGAATCAACTCCACTTGAGGGCCTCAAAAGTCAACTCCACCATTAGCCCCCAAGAATCAACTCCCCTGGTCGTCACAACCATCCCAGTCTGACACTGAACTGTGTTCAGATATAACACATACTGTTTGTCAATCTCCAATCACCAGCCCCTTACCCTCTTCATAGACTTCCATAGGCAGCATGTAACCTGATCCCTCAGTGAAACCCGTTTTGTGAACATAATATGGATTTTAGCAGGTTTTGGAAAGATGCATGTGGCCATACCCTAATAGGTTGCAAAATATTTTTTTCCTATAACAGGATGTAATACAAAGTTGCTTGTACTATTACTATTATTTACGCAGTTTGTTGATAAGTTAGTGTCCTTTTAGAAAGAAATTTATTTTATTTGATAAAATCATCCCTAAAGGGCTTGTCTAGGACAAAAAAGGGTTAATTTTCTTTCCAGCAATAGCACCATTCTTGGGCTGTGTCTCATTTCAGGTTCTCCTCATTTACTTGATTGGGGATTTGATGTAATACTGTATGATCAGATGTAAAACCGTTTCTGAAAAAGAAAAAGTAGAAACTTTTTCCAATCTTGGACAACCATCTTTAATATCAAGCAACTGAAAAAAAAAGTTTAAAGGGGTTGTCCAAGCATATCCTCACACCCGATCTGAGTTTGGATGTAGAGAGAGGAATTGGCCCTTTAACGGGGTTGAGTTTCCTAGGCAATTGCCCAATGACCAATAAGTATTGTGCATGGGTGCTATTCTATTCAATGGATCTCATGCATGATACTCGTCAGGCAGTTTGCTCAACATCCTGACTACCCAGCATGCAGTGGTATCTCTTCAAGTCCAATGTCAGATCAGATGGAAGAGTATGCCTGGTCAAACATGTCTGCATTGTAGCAGTGTGAACCCGACCATAATGGCTCTACTAAGTCAAACTAAAAACACTATAGAGATCTATAGCGATCTATCACTCGTTGAAAGAAAAATCCTGCAACACAAACTGTGTAGATTAACCAGAATGTGGCTTTCCATGCTACAGAAGAGGAGTGACCATATCAACATATGCCAGAATAGTAGACGTTTCTAAGAAAAGAACAAAAATAAAGACCCCTTGACTCCTTCACTTTGGACAATTCCCATTTGTTAGAAGAGTCCCTTCACAATATAATGATCACAAACTGTCCTTCTGCAGGGACCACCAGCAATCAGCTGTAATTTATGGGAAAACCAGGCAGGAAATGTTCATTTTCTCTGCAGCGCCACTGCAGGAGAAATGAAGCATTACACATTGACCATTCACATCAGTGTTGTCTGTGCAATGTGGGACAGGAAAGGTCCTCCAGAGTGGGAGATGCTCTTTGTAGCTGCTCTCCACTCTGGCCAAGAGATGAGGATCCTGAACAGAGGAACCGCTCTATTAACCCAAAATCAACTCATGTGGTTTAGAAATAAATTTTCTAAATAGAAAACTGCCCAAAGGCCGTGCTGTCTGGAAAATATATGCAAATATATACAAAATAGTTCTGCAGAAGACTAACTCAAAATTCCCTAAAAGAGTGTATAGAAATGGGTTTCATAAATTGGACAACCACATTTATGTTATCACAAACAATTTATTTCAGATTTGATCTCCTGGATTGATTAGCAGATGACTATGTCTAGCTCATGGCACCCATGGCAAACAGCTGATAGCATTATAGGAGACTATGGTTGGCTGGCCAGACAGATTAATGGTCATATATGCATGTCTGGAGCATGACAGAGCTCCAACAGGAGGGAGGCTGAGCAGTGGAATCAAAGTCTTGTAGAAGATCACATGATCTGTGAGAAGCTCACCATTCCTGATAATCCAAAACCTCAGGAGCCCTGATAAACAAACTAAAGGGCAGTTGGGTAATTAAAGGTCATACTGAGAATTTATCACTGGGGTCCACTTCTTATCACATACAGGTCCACTAGTGTAAAAATATATTTCTTGATTGTAAAATAATCATCATCATCATCAAGAATAGCCACTTTGTCACACTTTAATATAGGACTTTAAATATAGGATGTATATGTCTAGGTTCTGCTTCTTCTAGCTATACCTGGTGGACACATGGTAGCTTCTATAAAATGGAGATTACTTTCTTTGTGAAAGTTGTAAAATTACAGGAAAACATAACAATTGTAGCTTACATTAGATAACAACATTGATGTTCCAGTCTTGGAATTTGGGTCTCTTTGTGTGTATGTGTGTCTTGTGTCCTCATGTAAACCTTATACTGTCCGTTTTTCTGCTTCATCTGTCATGGTTCCTGGTCATCAATGGTCATCCTTCTTGCTTTCTTGTTCACATGATTGCTATCGAAATCTACCAAAATATCATATATCCTAACCAACCCTCTATTACTAAAACAACTGTGTGCTTGATTAAATATGGACATGAGCAAGATCTATAGTTGACCCCAAGTATTAGCTCACATACGTTCATGTTGTGACCTATCTAACATATATTTAACAACTAGTCATTGCAAATTTTAAGCTGGTGTAGGTAGCAATTAATTTTCCATGAGAAAAGGAATGCAAAACAGTTCTTTACCAGAAAAGTATCTCTCTAGTGCCACTTATACTGTAGGTAGCTACTAAGTAAGTCAATGTCTGAATTGGAGTCTTTACTCCTCATCGGTAGAGAATAAGGTTGGTCTATGTACACTCACCGGCCACTTTATTAGGTACACCTGTCCAACTGCTCGTTAACACTTAATTTCTAATCAGCCAATCACATGGCGGCAACTCAGTGCATTTAGGCATGTAGACATGGTCAAGACAATCTCCTGCAGTTCAAACCGAGCATCAGTATGGGGAAGAAAGGTGATTTGAGTGCCTTTGAACGTGGCATGGTTGTTGGTGCCAGAAGGGCTGGTCTGAGTATTTCAGAAACTGCTGATCTCCTGGGATTTTCACGCACAACCATCTCTAGGGTTTACAGAGAATGGTCCGAAAAAGAAAAAACATCCAGTGAGCGGCAGTCCTGTGGGCGGAAATGCCTTGTTGATGCCAGAGGTCAAAGGAGAATGGGCAGACTGGTTCGAGCTGATAGAAAGGCAACAGTGACTCAAATAGCCACCCGTTACAACCAAGGTAGGCAGAAGAGCATCTCTGAACGCACAGTACGGCGAACTTTGAGGCAGATGGGCTACAGCAGCAGAAGACCCACACCGGGTGCCACTCCTTTCAGCTAAGAACAGAAACTGAGGCTCCAATTTTGCCCAAGCTCATCGAAATTGGACAGTAAAGATTGGAAAAACGTTGCCTGGTCTGATGAGTCTCGATTTCTGCTGCGACATTCCGATGGTAGGGTCAGAATTTGGCGTCAACAACATGAAAGCATGGATCCATCCTGCCTTGTATCAACGGTTCAGGCTGGTGGTGGTGGTGTCATGGTGTGGGGAATATTTTCTTGGCACTCTTTGGGCCCCTTGGTACCAATTGAGCATCGTTGCAACACCTTGATGGAATCTATGCCACGAAGAATTGAGGCAGTTCTGAAGGCAAAAGGGGGTCCAACCCGTTACTAGCATGGTGTACCTAATAAAGTGGCCGGTGAGTGTAGTGATCCAGCTGGTGTAGGGAGACTTGACTTACAGGCTAGCTATCTATAGGTGTTACTTGAGAGAAAATTTTCCATAATCTGGAATAGAGCCGATTTGCAGAGCACTGCAATTTGGAAAGTAGAAGCTGGACTTTCCATGAAGCCCTTTATTGCCACCTGAAGGACACATTTCTGTAAACTTAAATTGGGTTTATTTAAACGTAAATTGCTTTTGTTGTAAAACAATAAGCATAAAGACTGTAAAAAGAGAAAAAACTACAACAAACCCATGTTGTGTATACAACTTTAGATTCAAATGAGTTATGTACGTCTGCCTCTATGTTGTATATGTGCAAACTATTCAGAAACGTAATCACTGGACTAATCCGGAGGTATCCACAACCTGTCAGTGAATTCTAGAACTATCTCAGCTGGGAATGTGTATACAGATATGGTAGGAAGAGAACAATCAAGCTTTATTACGGGAAAGAGGTCTTGTGACATGTGACCTGCGGGTGAGTGGCAGGAATGTTCTGTCAGACTGTCCCTTTAATCATAAAAGGCATTAGGAAAGGTGAAAAAAACAAAACCATTATTACTTCTCTACCGGCAGAGATCAGGCTTGCTATGTTTTGTGGCAATTTATGTTTTAATATATTTTTTGTTGAAATTATTAAATTTGCTCTTCATACCAAAATAACTAAAAAACAATTGATAAATAGATATGGTAGGAGAGAGATAAACAGAGAGATAAACAAATGATTAGATAGATATATACATAGTGTAAGACTCCACTCACATCTTGGCCACCATCTTGGTTCAGCCTGGGGGTTTCTTAGCTCTGGGATCGCCGCTTTTCGTAAGACGGATGATGGCACTCCAACACAGGCTTCAGTTGAATCTGGCCTTGAGCCAGTTTTATTGAGGCACAGTATTCACCATACAGAGAAAACAAAACAAATCCTCGGCCGTCTGGGCCACTAACTACACAATATACAGACAGAGTGTCCCTCTTAACGTGTGAGCTGGACCTAATGTTCAAACCCATAATAAACGATTCTCAACTTCTCCCAGTCTCCCACTGGCTCGCTGCTTCTTTTTCCAAGCCCTCTGGGGGGGCCAAGCCCTCTCGCCAGCTCCTTTGCTACACACCGCGCGAGTGCGCGTGTGAGCGTGCGCGTGCGCGCAACGCCCCTCCGATCGTCACTGTAGTCTAGAGGTGAGAGCGAGATCGCGCAGGTTGCATGCGTGAGAGATCACCCAATACCTGGGGCTGGAACCCGAAGACCGTGGAATGTGGAACAACCACCCACCCATGCTGCAGTTGTTCCGGAATGCCAGCCCTTATTGGCTGAACATTAGCCCTGCCTAGGTATAAGGGCCAGCAACCTAATGCTGCTTAACCGACAATACCTGGCTTCCCCCCCACCGAGACCATGCTCTCGGGCACGTACGCCACCCTAGTGGCAGAACCCTGCGACAGCCTATGGTCGCTCTGTTACATATCCCTTCCCCTTTGAATAAAGGCCGCAGGTCTTTCCCTCACCTAATCCATGCACAAACCCTACCCTCCAGGTCAAAACACCTACACATTGGAGCCATACACACCTTCCTGGACCTCTTCACCTGTCAGGGGCTGGACACAATATTTTCCCTTGGGGACCTTTCCATACAATTTTTGCACTGACCCATAGCTCCTTGGGTCTTGTCGCTCGAGACCATATGAGAGTCAACTTCTCCTTTACATTGTATGGGCAAACAGACATGTCTACTGCCACTCACTACCAAGAAGGCACAACCCATACGACGCCTGCAACAATAAGGGTTACCACCTGCAGCACGCATCTGACCATCTCACATTGGAGTTACTTACTGACCACCCGCTAGGGAATCTTTGTCCCGTATATGACCAGAACACTTGCAATGATTGTCTGAAAACCTCCCTCATTCTCCCTTGAATCTCACTCGGGTTGAAGCACCCATTCTCCCTTGCTGTGTCTAGCAGCTCCACTTCTCCCCATCACCATGGAGAGAAACTTTGGAGTATCACCGCTAGCAACAAGCTTCTCAGCAATATTCACCATCTCAGAAAGTTTATCTTTTCCTCTCAGAAGTATATAGCAAACCTGCTTCATTAACCTCGTCACTTTGTCTGTTTTAACCCATTCAGACCTGGCGCAACAAAGGGCATCTCCTAAACCGCTGTTCAGACATACTGCACGGGCCCCTTCATGTAATGTCAGTGACACCTTTCCCCTGTGCACACTTCTCATTGGCTCTTTCTACCAGCGGATCCTCTGCATCAACCGTGGAGATGTTCATTTCACATCTCCTGTAACAATCGCTAGGGGAAAACTCTCTCTCAGTATACCTGCTAGTTACATCCTGGGCACTTGCTGAGAACCTCTGCAGATAGGAAACCCCTTTCTGTTTAACCTCAGCTCTGTTTACTGGGGATTTCCTTACCATCTGGGGGGTTCCAACAAACTGACCTGCCCCTCACTAGCGCCTGAGGAACCCACTCTTTGCGGGCTGTAAGTAGACCACTTTTTGCATCACTACCATTGCTACAGTCCTTGTGACTACTGCAGTAAAAGCCACTGAAAATACAGCAATCCTTGGAGCAAGTTACCTCAGCTGCACTACAGATCCCAGCATGACCCTTCTCTTCATTCCCTGCAGTGTCAAAATCTGGATTTCTATCACAGATCCACTTCTCTGTAATACCCTGCTCAGGGCTGCACATAAATTCTGGCTTGGCAACAACAAATCGTTTTCGTTGCACAAGTTTTTTTTTCAATCATTCCCATCTGCATAATAGCATCAGCCTTACACCTGAGGCACTGACACTCCTCGCAGTGTCCATTCCACACGGAATAGAGACCTTCACTGATTTTTTATTCCACCATGGTTTCCAATAACCAGTACATTCACACACCTAGTCTCCTCCCAATTAAAAAAATGGTACCAGAGCTCTCATATCCAAGGTTTGCCTCCTCCCATCAGGCAATGCATCGGCCGGGTTTCACACCAGGCAACCAATCAACCTTTTCCACATCAGCAGAGCGCACTCTGATTGCTAACTGGTGACCACATTAGCTCCGCAGGCAACTGTATTAACAGCACAATTCTTAGGATTTGCTATCAATCCCCAACATACCGCAACCTGCACACATGTGTGGCAATTACCAGCCATAACCACCAGGGGCACCCTGCAACTTGGCACGTTACCTCCCATACATACAGTGTGCTGGGCTCACTGGTACACACATTACCAGCTGGACACCAGACACATCAACACCCAGCTCAGGCCCGCACACTCATACTTTTTTTCCAGCAGGAGGTGCAGAAAGAACCTGGTTCTATCGGCAACCACCAATAGCTCCACCTGAGCCTGAATGGGTAGCCCATGCCTCCAGATTGTTCATTCACGTCCATGACTTACATTCTCTGCCTTAGTCTCAGCACTGTTAATCATGACCTCAAGGGGCACACTTAGACGATGATGCGAGGCTTTAATGCTGGGGCTGACACTGCCATTCAGGAGCTAGTTCACACTCTGCCTTTACTGTCAACATCACGTAGCCGCTTGTTCAAACATGCGCACAAGTAACGGGAGCTAAATTTGTGACCCAGCTTCCCCTCCCCCTGCTCAGGCTGTATGATCTGCTCATGGATCACAGGCAGGTTACTATTATTAATTAACATTTACAATAAACGGCAGTTGAGCATTATATGTTTCATAACCATTCAGTTCAGACTTTTCATGTCCCCCATCGATGCAGTCTCACCACCCTCAGGACTCGTTATCCCAGGCTGCAGCATGTAGCGCCTCGCATTTTGTTACACCCTGAGTGAAGATATACATCCCCCTGGCTTGCTGACAGTCTCAAATCCATGTCATAATTAATAGGAACAGTCCTTACTAGGTAAGCGGTCTGGGTGCAGTCTGGACCCTCTATCCTGCTGACTGTCCCCATCAGCCAAGGGTGGGGCTCCAAACACCTGGAACCCAGGGCTTGGGGGCTCGAACCTCTCCGCCTCCTCCTAGAGGGGCAGTCCAGGAGCACATTCTGCTGCTCTATTGCAACCTCCAACCCGGCTCCCTCGATGCTGGAAACGGTCATAGCAGGCTCCTGCTGACAATGGTTTGCCCCAGGCAACGGCAAAGCATCCATTTTTCCCTGCATCTCCACTTGTTCTGAAGTTAACCCCTGCTGGTAAGGTACACAGTCTTTTTAGAAGCCGGACCTTTCCTTTTCCTTGTATCACGCCAGGGTGTTTGCCCTCGCAACGACTCATCCCACTCCTGTTTCCGCATGCTTTTGTGCCTTTCCATCTCTGTTAACCCGAGACATGGCAGAATCTTTGCCTTTAGCTTGGGGTAGGTCCTATGGCTTGTTGTGGGTGGCACATCGCAGTAGAACCTCTGCATTTTTCCATTAGAAATGGCCCCAGACGTCAGCCCACGCTCGGCTGGCAGTCCTTTTCATGGACAGCAACCCTCATCAAAGTCTGCAAGGAACGCCACCTCATCAGTCCCCGGTGCACCAGGGCTTGCTTAGGGTCCTAAAACATCCGGGGCTTCGGGGCCCTTTTTGTGTTTTTTTCTGGTAAGGGCTGGGTTCACGACGACATTTTTCACGCCTCATTGTAACTGCGGATGTTTTTTTTTTTACAGAGAAAAACCTTCTTGTCCTGTCACTAATTTTTCTGCAATCCCACACAGATCCCGTCCAGTTCCCTCAGCAGCCACTCCTGTAACAGTAAAAATTCAACCAATGAACAAATAACTTTTCAAGAACTTCCACCTTCATATGACAATACCCCTAATAACAGTCACCAAAACATACACCGAACACATGGAGCAAATCTACCAGACAAAGTGATTGTTACTAAAACCCTTCTACAAGAACCAAGACCCCAACTATTACTACTTAAGGCTCAAATAATCCCTGCCAGACCCTGACAGAACGCAACCCCCAACTTGACTATCCACTGCACACAAGGCCCAAAGACAGGATAGTTACCGCCATACAGGGGACCAGATGTGGTAGATACGATTGTATGTAGCTCTGCAGAGACATAATAAGTGATTACACTTCAGTTACATTTAGTGACTCACCCGGAGACGTCATTTCTGATCAGCGTCGTTCACTTTTTCCCTTTTCTTCTCCATCCGTTCACACCTTCATGCTGAAATGCCTCCCGTCCAATACTCGTCCCTGAGCAGATTTGGACACAATTATCTTAGAATCCTCACATTACCAGCCAACTCCTTAATTAATAGGTATAGCAGTCCCCTAAGTGTATGGTATATAGGGGCACTGAAGCCAGTATATGGGGCCACCAGGCAGATATAATGGGCCACAGGCAGTATAAATAGGTCCACAGGCAGGTATATAGGGGCCACAGGCAGGTAATGGGGCCAAAAGGCAGTAAATAGTGGGGCACAGGCAGTATATGGGGCCACAGGCAGGTACATAGGGGCACCGAGGCAGATATGGAGGCCAACAGTCAGTATAATGGGCGGCACTGAGCAGTATATAGGGCCACAATAGTATATAGGGGCAACTGGAAGGCACATAATAGGGTCACTAGAAGCAGTGAATATGGGGTCCACTGAGGCAGCATATCGGGGCCACAGGCAGGGATATGTGGGCCACAGGCAGGATAGGGGGGCACAGGACAGGGATATGGGAGGCCACCAGGCAGTATATGGGGCCACATGCAGGATAAGGGGCCACTGGCCAGTATATGGTGAGCCACGGCAGTATATTGGGGGCCACAGGCAGGCATAAGTGGGGCACAGGCATAATGGGGGGGGCCACAGGCAGTATGAAGGGGGCCACAGGCGGGAAATAATTGGGGGCCACAGCAGTATAATAGGGGGCCACGGGCAGTATGGGGGCCACAGCAGGCATATAGGGCACAGCAGGCATATGTGTGGCCACAGGCAGGCGTATGGGGCCACATGGCAGGCAATAGGGGCACAGTGAGCGCGAGAGACGACGTGTGTGCCACAGGCAGGGATATGGGGGCCTCAGGCAGGCATTATAGGGGGCAAGGCAGGGATATGGTGGGCCACAGGCAGGCGTATGGGGGCTCAGGCAGGCATTATAGGGGCACAGGCAGGGATATGGGGGCCACAGCTGTAAACGCTATAAAAATAAAAACATAATACTCACCTTAACTCCCCCGGGCGAGCGCGTCTCCTCTTCTGTCCTCTTCACCCGTGCGCCTCCGGCAGCTCCTCGGGCGCAAGGCCTATGAATGACGCGCCTGTGCCCCCCCGAGGAAAGGCAAGCGTCGCGGATGACTCAACATCATCGCGACCGCTGCCGGCTGAGGCTCACGGTGCCGCGGCGGGTCCTCCAGCGCTGGAGACCCGCGGCCGCCGCCTCGCCGCGGCGCCTGAAGTGGTCGACCCGGAGATGGACCGACACTGTCTCGGGGTAATGTGAGCGCACGCCTCTCATGCCCGTCAGATTGCCCGCATCTTCATGTGCAATCCGCTGGCGTGTGCGCTTCACATGCGCTGAAGAGCCATCGTCTGCTCCAGGCCCACGGCAGCGGCCTGGAGCCCGGGGAGACTCGGGGCACAGGGGGTTTTATTCGGGGCTCGGGCCCCCGAATAAAACAGCCTAGCGACGCCCCTGCCCTGCAGCCATCTTCCTCATGGACTTTCTCACAGACATCCGGGCTCTCAGGTCATCCTCTGCGGACTTCTTGACGCTGGACCGGAGCTTCATTCAACCTGGCCACCTGCTGAGCAACATCCTGTTCATATCCTGTAAACGCCTCTGTGTGAGCACGCATAGATGCACATAGGTGCTCGGCTTGCTGTTTAGAGCCATCGTTGCAACCATCTGGACATTGGCTTCTTGTGAGGCAGTTAATCAGCTCCTCCATGGTGAAAAAATTTTCAGCACAGGTACAGTCTCTTCATACTCCAGCAAATACAGCCGTCTCTGTACTCTCTTATCCGCAGACCACTGCATAACATTCAGGCCTGGCCAATATGCCCTTCGTGCATCCTCCACCATATGTAAGACACCACTCACATCTTGGCCACCATCTTGTTCAGCCTGGGGGTTTCTTAGCTCTGGGATCGCCGCTTTTCGAAAACGGATGTATGGCACTCCAAAACAGGCTTTCAGTTGAATCTGGCCTTGACCATTTTTATGAGGCACCGTATTCCACATCAGAACAAACAAAACAAAATCCTCGGCCGTCTAGCCACTAACTACACCAATATACAGACGAGAGCGTCCCTCTCTAACGAGTGAGCTACCTAATGTTCAAACCCTTAAAAAAACTATTGCAACTTCTCCCTAGGTCTCCGCACTGGGTCCGCGGCTTCTTCCAACCTCTGGGGGTCCAGAGCCTCTCTCCAGCTCCTTTGCTACACACCACTGCCAGTTAGCTAGAACACCGCCCCCCTGACTCCTGTAGTATTAGGTTCTTAACAGGTGCTCTAGATGCACCCAATACCTGGGCTGGAACCCGAAGACCTGGAACTGGTAACAACCACCACCCATCTGCAGTTGTTCCGGAGGCCACCCTTATGGCTGAACATTAGCCGTGCTAGGTAATAAGGGTCAGCAAACCTAATGCTGCTGACCGACAATACCTGGCTTCCCCCACCGAGACCAGGCTTCTCGTGGCACGTACGACCACCTAGTGGACAGAACCCCTGCGACTGCCTAGGACGCTCTGTGTGAAAATAGATATTAAGGGGTAGGATGAATGCAAGATAGCAGATGGAAGGACCGGACTGCAAGGTTTACACATACGCGTAGCGAAGTAAAAAGACACATATGCAGGTTTTTTCTCACTACTTACATGATATTAGAATAAACCTTATGCATTTTAGGTACAAAAAGGACAAAATTATTAATATTTGTCAAATGCCAAATAATGAGAGAGAATTTTTTAAGGCATTTTTATTACTTTCTGGAAAGTGAAAAGTTTATATACACTAGGATTACTCTGCCTTTAACCCCTTAACGACCTTGGGCGTATGAGTACGTCCCAGGGCCGCTAAGGGGCTTTGCAGGGGGATCGCTTTCCCGCGACCCCCCCGCACAGCCGCGCGGGTGTTAGACGGCAAATCGCCGCTAACACCCAGCAGTAACAGCGACGTCGGTGGCTCCAGCCCGCTGGGTGCTGATATTACAAACCCATCAGGCGCCACGGCAAAGATTGCCGCGGCGTCTGAATTAACGCCGATCGTTGCCGCAGCGCACCGTATCGGTGCGGTGGATCGCTCATAGAGCGCAGCTAAGCTGCGCCGATCCAATCACGGTCATTTGTGGTGGGGGGAGCCTTGGGAAGGCTCACCGTCACTTGACCCTGGCCGGTTTTGCCCCACTTCCGTCCGCAGACAGGGAAGTGGGGAAAAACCGCCATCTTTGTATCTCACATGCAGGAACATGCCTATTGCAATGCATAGATTGTATTATCAATCGCGGCCACCTTGTGGTCAAGTACCACAGGTGGCCTCATGTTACAGTAAAAAAATAAATAAATAAAGTTTTAAAGTACAAAAAAAAAAAAAGTATTAAAAGTTCAAATCACCCCCCTTTCCCCATTTTAACAAATAAAATCATTAAAATAATAAAAAAGTTACAAACAATTTGGTATCGCCGCGTCCGAAAAAAGTCCGATCTATATAAATATATCATCATTTTATCCCGTACGCTGAACACCGTCGAAGAAAAAAAAATTCCAAACGCCAAAATTGCGTTTTTGGTCATATTACGTCACTTGTATGCCAAAAAATGGAATAAAAATGATCAAAAAAGTCGCACGCATTCCAAACTGCTAGCGATAAAAAGTGCACTTACAGCCCGCAAAAATGCCTTGCCCTCACTGACGTCCTGGTGTTATACAAAAAAAGCTAATGGTGCGCACAAAATGGTGCCCCCGTGCGCAAATTTCAAAAATAGAAAATGTATTGGAATTTTTTTACGGTACCAAAACATAACAGAAACCCTACATGTTTGGTATTGCCGGATGCGTAACAACCTGAAGAATACAGAAATACATTATATTTGCAGAAGATGAAGCGCCGTAAAATCAAAACCCCCGCAAACATGGCGAAAAATACATTTTTTTTCACAATTTTGTCCCACTTGGAATTTTTTTTGCGGTTGTCCCAGTATATTCTATAGTATAGTGAAAAACACCATTAGAAGATAACATCATGTACCGCAAAATAAAAGCCCCATATGTCTATATAGGTGGAAAAAATAAGAAGTTATGGCTTTCAGAAGCGAGGAGGGAAAAACGAACGTGTCACCCAAAAAAAACGCCGGGTCCTTAAGGGGTCAAACAATTTGGGGCAGCCACATAATGAATGATGTCAAATCTTTGGAATATTCCTAGATTGTGCAACATGTGAGTATAAGTTAGAGAAACACCTGTGGATATATTTTAGATTCAAAACCAGAAACATATCTGCTTTCTGTGTGTAACATCATGGGAAAGACTAAAAGAAATCAGCCAAGATATCAGGAAAAGAATTGTGACTTGCAATCATCCATGGGAGGCAATTTCCAGATACCTGAAGGTACCTTGTTCATCTGTATAAACAATTATACGCAAGTACAAACTTGATGGGAATGTCCAGTCATCATACCGCTCAGAAAAGAAACAGGTTCTGTGTCTCAGAGATTAAAGGGGATTTGCCACCAGACCAAGTACTGACCTCCGTTCAGTATGATAGCACGATGTCAACATCTCACCCATCACGCTGAGTCATGAAGCCTGCAGAGGAGAGAGGTGAGAGGGGAGGGAGGAGTGAGAATCCAAAGGGAGTGTCCTCAAAACTTAAGTGAACTAATAAACAGTACAACAGTGGATTCAAAACAGCAAGACACAGGCTCATACACTGCACTGTCAGGGGAAACCTTATCTGCTAAGCAGCTAATGTAATGTAAACAAATCATGCAGCAAGAGACAGAGCTGCACACAGACAGACACAGCCAGAGCACAAAAGCCTGCATAAGGGATTCCTGTGACACATGTTCCTCTCAAATATCAAACTATACAACTTGAGAATTCTGTAAACAAAAGACAACACCTATTCTAAACAGCAGATTGAAAGCTCTCTTCAACAGATATAGCAGGGGATCTAATAACACTACAGATAGATATTCTGTATACAAAAGAAAACATATTTTTGCTACCGCCGTTGCCTTAAAAAGACCCATTCATCTGCCTGTCATCAGATAAGAAGTGATCACTCAAGCGCGGCCTTCAGCTCCTAGGTCGTACAAGGGTGAAGCTTTGTGGTAACCAAGGGGGGGTTGAGAAATGCTGTAGCTTCTCAGAGTTTTCACTTTTTTAATCATATAATTAGAAAAGTGATTAAATACCCCATTATTGGGTTCCCTCCCACGCAACATTAAATGGTGGCAAAACCCCTTTAATGTACTTGGGTCCGACATGTGCATATCAACCCAAGAACAAAAGCAAAAGACCTTCTAAAGATCTGGTTGAAAGATTGGTAAGATTTGTCCCATTATCCACAGTGAAACTAGTAATGTAACAACATGGGGCTAAAATACCAACTCTGCAGGAAGAAGCCATTACTCCAAAAGGAAACAAAAAAAAAGCCAGATTAATGTTTTTTGCAAATTGCACACAGGAACAAAGACTACAATTTTTGGAGTACGAGTCCCTGTTGCTTTGACGAAACTAAAATTGAACTATTTGGCCATAATGACCATGTTATTACGTTTGTAGGAAAAAAGGGACAGAAGCCGTGGCAGCCTAAGAACACCGATTCCAAGTTTGAAACATGGGTGTGGTAGCACATGTTGTGGTTGTTTTGACTGCAGGTAGGGACTGGTGCACTCACAAAATAATGGCATCATAAGGAAAGAGATTATGTTGGCAATATACTGTAGCGACATCTCAAGAACATCACCAGGAAGTTAAACTTGGTGCTGAAATGGGTCATCCAAAATGGAGCAATGACCTCAAAGGCTACTGCCAAACTGGTTACAAGTGGTCATCACATAGCCCTGATCTTAATCCTAATACTAATGAAATTGATGTAAACTTTTGACTTTGCAGAAAGTAATAAAAATACCTTAAAAAATTACAGTATCTCATTATTCTGGCATTGCAAATATAACAATAATTTTGGTAATCCTAAAATGGGTAAGGTTATTCTGATAATATGATGTGGAGTGTATATACATATGTAAATATAAGTTTATAAATATGTTTGTGTGTATATATATATATATATATATATATATATATATATATATATATATATAGTATTTATATACATGTGAATATTTATATGTGTATATGTAAGTGTGTGTACATATAACGAGGTCTCGTAATTAGGCAGCATCAGGATGAGTCACGCTACATACAATTCCTCGCCTAATTGAACATAACCTGAATTTGTGGACATGAAATGAACCTTGTGAAGTTAAGACGCCTTGAGTTGACATTCACATGACTTCTTTTTTTTCTCTTTTCTCCTAAACTTGTGATCTCCCAGTTATGTGAGGAGTCACGCCTCCCTTAAGACTGGAAGCTGAGTTACTCTACTACAAAAGAACAAGCATCTAACTCTCAGTCTCCCACCATGACCCTCTCCAAGGATGTCGAGTATCAAGCCCCTACTACTACTCCCACCACCGCCAGCACTGGTTTGCAGCCCTCGCTGGATGGCATGGACTACAGCAGCAGCCTGGAGCAGATGGAGGGGGTCTTCCACATGGTGGAGCCCCCCAGAAGGTCCACGGGGCGGCTGGTTATGCACGGCATGGCCATGTTTGGGAGAGAGTTTTGTTATGCGGTGGAAGCGGCTTTTGTGACACCTGTTTTGCTGAGTGTTGGACTCCCTAAGAGCATGTACAGCCTGGTCTGGCTCATCAGCCCCATCTTGGGTTTCATTCTCCAGCCGGTGGTAGGGTCGGCCAGTGATTACTGCCGGTCTCGCTGGGGGGGAAGGAGGCCTTATATTCTTGCGCTGGGGATATTGATGGTTTTGGGTATGACGCTGTACCTCAATGGCGACACGGCGGTAACTGGTAAGTCGGATCACTGGTTTATCATAATGTATCAATGCCTATGATGTTTCCCTTGGCAACCATTGAATGCCAGTGGTGCTGCCTCTAGCACCCATTGAATGCCGGTGCTGCTTCCCCTAGCAACCATTGAATGCCGGTGCTGCTTCCCCTAGCAACCATTGAATGCCGGCGCTGCTTCCCCTAGCAACCATTGAATGCCGGCGCTGCTTCCCCTAGCAACCATCAAATGCCAGTGTTGCTGGCCCTATCAACCACGCCGGTGCTGTTTCCCTTAGCAACCATCAAATGCCAGTGGTGCTTCCACTAGCAACCATTGAATGCCGGCGCTGCTTCCCCTAGCAACCATCAAATGCTGGTGCTGCTTCCCCTAGCAACCATCAAATAGTGGTGCTGCTGCCCCTAGATAACATCAAATGTCGGTGCTGCTTCACCTATCAACCATCAATTGCCAGTGCTGCTTCCCCTAGCAACCATCTAATAGTGCTGTTTCCCCTAGCAACCATCGAATAGTGGTGCTGCTTCCCCTAGCAACCATCGAATTGTGGTGCTGCTTCCCCTAGCAACCATCGAATAGTGGTGCTGCTTCCACTAGATACCATCAAATGCCAATGCTGTTGCCTCTAGCAACCATCACATGTTGGTGCTTTTTCCCTTAGCAACCATCAAATACCAAGGCTGCTTCCCCTAGCAAATAGTGGTGCTTCTGCCCCTAGCAACCATCAAATGCTGATGATATAGCCCATAGCAACCATTAAATACTTCTCCTGCTGCCCATAGCAACCATCGAATGCTGGTGATACAGCCCATTTCAAACATTAAATGCTAATGACATAGACCATAGCAGCCATCAGATGTCGGAGTTGTTGCCGATAGTAACCATCAAATACCAGCTTTAATTTTTCAGTAGAGAATAAAAGTTGTAATCTGGTTGCAATGGGCATCATTACTACCCAACTTCTCCCTTGCAGCAGTTGGTATAGTACTAATAAACCGATATAACCAATTTGCCATTTGACTCCTGGAGGTGTAAACTAGGCCTTAATTCATTATGTCTAGCAGACTGGTTGCCATGGATACACCCTTTGACAACTTACTACGTGCTGTGATAGGAGGTTGTCAGGCAGTGTCGCTATAGCAACAAGTGCCTGACTTCTCAGGTCTTGAGAGTTGGACAGAAACTTGGCAGGAAGGCTCGGCGGCGTTCAGACCTCGTGCATGGATATAGATATACTGGGACTGGATTACCTGCAGTCCTATGTAAAATCCTGTATGTGTGCTATCACAATGTGCTGTGTACAATGACAGCCCCGATGGATTCACACGTTGCATTTATTAAACCGCGTCATGTGGCCCCCCCCGCTCAGCACCGCTAAATTTACGTGCTATCATGCCACATGACAAACTCCGCACCGCTATGCAGCGCATATAATGAACGAGGTCGGGCTCTCACGTTGTGTTTTTGTCGCGGTTTTCAGCTGTACTGTGAGAACTAAGCCTAAGTCAGCGACTAATTGTTATTAACAATTAGAACAGTTTGCTTGGCTCAACTACATCGGATATAGCAGAGCTGAATTTATAATTTAGATTAGGTGCACATCATGTCTGAATATACTGTAAAAGGTGTACGTTAAAGCGTATTCGTTAATTCTATCCCAAGCGTACAGTGTTCTGCGAAGACGTTTAACGTCCATTTTTTTGGGGCACATATGGCTGCCATTTAATTGGCTAGTTTTTTTTTTTATACGTTTATGACGACACAGAGGTGGGTGCCTACACTAGTATACGTTTTCCATTGGCCCACACTCATACCTCCCACTCATACCTCCCAACTTTTAGGGTATGCTCACACGGCTTATTATGGGGTGCAATTCGCCGCATATTGTGCGCCGTACTGCGCTCAATACAGCGAGATGCCCCCAAAATTACGGAAAAATCCACATTTCTCATAGAGAACTATGGATTAGCCTCCTTTCCCCATCAATCGCGGGGGATAAGTGCATGAAATGCATGTCTATGGACGGCGCTCCGAACACCCGGCGTAATTGCGGGGTGTACTGTACGCCCCGCAATTACGCCATGTGAACATACCCTTAGAAATTGCAAAGAGGAACACGTCAGGCCACGCCTCTAGCCATGCTTAAATACATGACCTCACACCAAGACACGCGTCTAACCACACCCAAACACATATATGCCAATTTTTTAGATAGCCAGAAAGGGACATATTTTCAGGATGCATTGTTTCCCAAAGTGAAATATTAAGTTATTTAAATTTTCAGCTAGAAGCAATCAAACTTTTTTTAACAAGATAATCAGTTTATTGACGCAAATCTATTTTTAGGCAAAGAGGGACAGAGGGACAAGGGTTTTAAAAAAAAGGGCTTTTCCCCCAAAATAGGGAAACCTTGGGGGTATTTTTATTATTATTATTATGTTTATTTTGGAGCGCCCTTGATCCAGGGCGCGAAATTTTAGGCGGGTACATAAATAACTTGTCAAACAATTACAAATGACAAAAAGTAAACTAAAATGGTACAGAGAGAAAGAGACCGCCCGGAGGGTTACAGTTACAGGGGGGGGTGAAGGACAGAAGGTGAGGGGCCCAGAATTTTTTTTGGGGGGGGAGGAGGCAACAGGGTTAATGGGGGTTATGGGCAACCCTGAAGAGGTGGGTTTTTCCAGGGTTTACTTTGGGAAGCTGGTAGAGGGGGGGAGAGTCTGAGGTGGGGCAGTGATTCCCCTGTCACGGGGGGGCCCCCCCGCGACCCCCCCCCCGGATCGCGGGCACCCCCCGTGGTCCCCGTACGAGCGGAAACCGCCCCCCGCAGGGCCCGGGGGGGTGGGCGCCTCCCCCCGGCCCCCCCGGGCCTCCCCTATTTCCCCGGCCGCGCCCCTTTGGGGTTCACCCCTCCCGGCCGCGCAGTCCCCGACTTTCAAAAGGCGGGGGGGGCGCCGTCGGCCATTTATAAATTTTAAAAGGGCCCGTGTACCGGTAATTGGCTATTGCCGGTCATCCCCTTATTTAAGCCTCCCCCTTCCTGGGGCCGTTCCCGGGATTTTTAAAAGTCCATTGTTGCCTTTAGGGGGAGAAAGCGTTCTAACCTTGTTCCGTTTTAAACCGTGAACCTTACCTTTAGCTCCGTTCCTTAAACCACCCCTTTTGCCGCCTGCCCTGACCTTGAGCCTGTCCACGCCCAGAACGTGCCCCTGCCCTCCCTTTCTGCCTGCCCCCTGATACAGCCTGCCGACGTTTCTGCCCCGTGCTTTACCTCGGTTTGACCGCAAGCAAGTCACGTGGGGGGGGAAGGGACCTTTGGTAAATTTCCCCGCCGAAAGCAAGTCCATCCCCTTTCGGGGGTTTTTCTGGGAAAAAAGGGGGAAACCTATTAGTTTCCTTTCCCCTGGCGGGGTTTTCCCCAAATCGCTTGGGGGGGTTTCCTTGGACCCACTTCAAACCCCCGGGTAGTGACATTCCAAAGTGTGGGGGAAAAGCATAGAAAAGCCCGGGAAAAGGTTATGGGGGGAGGGGGGAAAAGAGGAAGCAGAGGAGAAGGCCCTTTGGTGAAGGGGAAGGGTTTGCGGAGGGGGGGTATTTAAGATTAAGACAAGATATTTTAAAAGGGGAGAGGTTATGGAGACCTTGTAGGTCAAAGTTGTTTACGCTTGAAACGGGAAATTCGTGGGCAATAGGTAGGGGGGGGGATCGGGGGAGGGGGAGGGCGGGGGTAGTAGCAAGGAGAGAGGTGAATCAGGGGGCAGCAGAGTTAAGGATAGTTTGGGGGAGGCCCGGTGCAAAGCGGGGCCCCCGCAAAAAGGAGGATGTTGCAGTAGTCGAGGGGGGAGATGCCAGGCCAGGGAAAAAGTTTTTTGTCTTTCAGAGTTAAAAAAATTGAGGGGATTCGGGAAATTTTTTTTTTTTAGGGGGGGGTGAAAAGCAGAGGTGGGGGTTTGGATGGGGGGTTTAAAGGGAAAACAGTTTGGGAGTAAAAGATTATCCCAAGGCAGGGGAAACCTGGGGTTTTGGTGAGGGGGGTTTTACCATTAACAGTGATAAAAAGATGGGGTTTGGAGGAGGGGATTTGGGCGGGGGGAAGAAATGGTTCATTTTTTCTCCCCCTTTATTTTTAAATTGGAGACGGGAGGAAAGAAGGGGGAAAAAGGGAGGAAAAAGACAGGGGGGAAATGGGAGTTTGGGGGTAAACCATGGGGCCCGGGAAGATGTTGATTTGGGGGTTATCTCAGCATTTAGGTGGTAATAAAAACCCCGGGGTGGCTATGAGGACCGGGGCCCAAAGGGGTTTTAGATAAAAAAGGGGAAAGGGGCCCCAAAGGACTGCCCCCTGGGGGACCCCGAAAGAGAGGGGCCCCGGGGGGGGGGAGGTGTCGGGGACAGTGGGGAAACGCTAAAATGCCATCATGAGGTAGGGGACCGGGGGAAAGACCAATTTCCCGTGATGCCGGGGGGAAGGAGAGGTGAAAAAGGAGAATTTTAAAGGGTTTCGAAAAGTGTCAAAGGCAGAGGACGGCCCTAGGGGGGAAAAAGCACAGAGTAGTGGGTGAGGCTTTGGCAGTTGTTGGGCTTTTGGTGACTTTGGTTAGGGCAGTTTCAGTAGGTGGGGGGGGAGGGAAAACCCCAAACCCGTGGGAAGGGAAAGGGAGTTGGGAGAGATGGGGGGAAAAATTGAAGGGAAAGTGTTGTCAAGGATTTTAGAGGCAAAAGGAAGCAGTGAGATGGGGCGATATTTTGGGAAAGGGGAGGGGTAAAGAGATGGTTTTTTTTGGTTGGGGGTGAGGCCCCGATTTTTTAAATGAGGAAGGGAAGATCCCAAAGGGGTTTAAGATAGTTTGAAGAGAGGGGTAGGGCTTGGGAAAAAGTAAACCCTGGGTAAAGGGATGAGGTAAAGATGGCAGTGGGCCCAAGACTACAGGGGTGAGGTTTGATTTGGACATTAAAGAGGGGGGAGCTTGTCAGGAGTGCCCCGGGTGAAAAAGCAAGTTAGGGGGGAAAGGGCCCATGGGCAGGTACAGGGGGGGTTGTGGGGCACGAAAGGAATGAGGTAGGCTGGGGGGCTGGGGGGTGAAGCTTTGTTGGTGAGTTTTATTTTTTAGGGAAAAGTGAGTTGCAAAAATCATCTGGAGAGGAGAGTTTGGGGGAGGGGGGGGCTGGTGGACGCAAGGGAAGTTAAAGGGTTTTAAAAATTTTGTTGGGGTTTTAGGGACAGGGGGGATATGAGAGTGGTGAAAATAGCTTGTTTGGTTTGGGGTTTGGTGGGGGTTTTAAAAGTGTGCAGGGGATTTTTTTAAAATGAGGTGAAGTCACAGGGGAGGGGGTTTTTCTTCCAGGGGCCCTTTGGGCCCAATTGGAAAGCTCGTCTCGCTTTTTTGGTGGAGCCCGTTTTGCCGGGGTTGCCCTGTTCTTTTTGGGGGGGTTTCTGTTGTGTGTGAGGGGGGGGAACAGCATCAAAAAGTGGATAAAGGTTTTGTTGTAAAAATTTGGTGGCTGGTTGGTTTAAGCAAGTGAGGATTGGTAGAAAGAGGGGGTCAAGAGAGTCAGAGAGAGTGCAAGGGTTGAGGTTTTTTAGGTTTTCCGCTTTGGGTTTTACTAGATTTGGTGCAAGGGGGAGGTGGGGTGGTGATGGAGGGAAAGGGGGCAGATTGTGGTCAGGATAGGGGAAAGGGGAATTTTTTGGGGGTTTGATAGGGGGGAAAGGCGGGGGGAAAATGAGGTCCCAGTGTGTTTCGTCTGTTTGGGGAGTGGCCCAGAGGGCCCTGGGAGGGCCCAAAAAAGGGGGAGAGTTTACAGGGTTTGTTAGTAGCGGGTGGGTGGGATCGTTGGGAAAGTTAAAATTTTCCCCCTTATAATAGGGGGATGTCCCGGTTTTGCAAAGGGAAATGGAGGAGCCAGGAAGCACACCACTGTAATGTATGTGGATTTGTACAACTTTAAAAAAAAGGGGGGCCCCCCCGGGGGGGGTTTTTTCCCCCGGGCTTCCCCAAAACCCCAAAAAAGAGGTCACGAAGGGGGATCCAGAGACAAACACTGGGCGAGGGGGTCCAAAACATAGAAGTCAATGTAAGGGGGGGTTCACAAAAGGGGTTTGGATCCGATTTTGAAATTGTGTTGGTCCGAAAATTGCATCCAAAAAAAGTAGCCCGGGGATCAGAAACCAAAACAATCCAAACTATCCAACAAGCACTGATGTTTTTTGGAAAAGCGTGGGTGGATCATTAGGATCCCACTCTATTGTTTTTTTATAGGGGTCCGCCCGCGTCTTTTGGACCAAGAATTGGAAAGCATAGAAAGAAAGCAGTGAGATACGCACTGGTTATCACTCGTGTTAACTTTCCCTAACCGAAAACCAAAACCCTTTTGGGTTTCCACCATTTTAGTTACGAATAAACCTGTATGTCAGAATAGTGGATTAACATGGTGTGAACTGAGCCTTGCCCATTTCTTTTGTGCCTAGAGATGATTTTAATGAAAGTAGTTTTTCTCGTGGTATATCAAATTTTGGTTTTTAATTTAAAAATATAAGGGGGAACGTCCACACCATGAGCAAAATTTACTCGTCAGATTCTACCATTGAAAATTCATGTGGTTTGTGGTAGTTTTGTTTTCCCCTCGAAATTTCCCACGAAAACAGGTTCCCATTCTTTCAAGGTGAATTCGGCGTGGTTCTGCATTGAAAACTACATAGAAATGTTTGGTCTGTTTTTTTTTACGAGTTTTCCCGTTTTTTTTTAAATCCCGCCGAAAATCAAAAATTAGCCCGCCCGTGTAAACTTTCAATAGAAAAATTTTGTGTTGTTTAAACTACAAAAGCATGGATTTTTTATGAGGGTTTCCCAAACGGGAAAATAGGGAAAAAGATTATATTCCGCCCGGATTTCGTGGGAAACCCGGGAGCCCCCCTTTTGGGTGATTGGGGCTTTCCAAAATCCGACTGCGGCCTTTTGCAGAAAAAACACGCTAAAAAAATGGCGGTGCGGCAAAGTTAAAAATACCGACGGTATTTTAAG
Source organism: Phyllomedusa bahiana (assembly GCA_025379985.1). Lineage (NCBI taxonomy): Eukaryota > Metazoa > Chordata > Amphibia > Anura > Hylidae > Phyllomedusa > Phyllomedusa bahiana. Next base: position 74,915 of record JAODAL010002331.1, read on the forward strand.
TTTGCCGTGTAGACATAGCCCAAGGGTATGTTCACACAGCGTTTTTTGAATTTGCACTAAAATACGCGCTAAAATACGCTGCAAACAATGTTTCAGAGCACTTTTCATTACTTCCCATGTAAAATACGCCCATTTTGTACACAATACATATTTTAAAAAGCATAATTTCGCGCGTATTTCCCTGCCTTTTACCTCGGCCCTTAAAAATTTTAAATGCCTTTGGGCAATTTTGAACCGTTTACGTGAGTAAATGCCCCATTAAAACAACAGTTGAGCGTATTTTTCCCGGGCGTAAAAATCACAAAATTTCACTCCACACTTGTTTTTAAAAAACAGTTGAAAATAAAACTTAAAAAATTTAAGGGGTTTTTTTGAAGCAAATTTTAAATTTTAAATTTAAAAAAACGCCCTGTTAAAAATTAAAAGAATAATACATTTTTCCCCGTTAATAAAGGTGGAAAAAATTTAAAATTTTTCTATGTTTTTTTTTTAAATCTAAAAAAAACAACCGAGAAAATTTCACGTTTTATCCCCCAAGGCCCCCAAATTTTTTAATTTCCCGGCCCCAAAGGGGATGATTTGCTTTTGGTTTTAGACGAGTATTTCAAGTCAGAATCTGCGTCAATTCTGACTTGAAATACTCATTGCATAGTGTTTTTACTCCCGGTTTACAGTCAGAAACGAGTCCCATTAATTTCCATGTGATTTTGGATGTGGATTTGAGTTAAAAACCACATAGAAATGCTTGGGACGCGTTTTACACAAGGACGCCATCCTCATTAACCTCAGTAGTAAATTTCCACATGTTTTCTGACCAAAAAATTACGTTTATTTTTTCGGTCGAAAAATGATCGCGGAAAATATGCGTTATATAAACTACACTATGTATTCCCTATAAAGGTCAATGGGCATGTTTTTGTTTTATTTGTTTTAGACAAGTAATTTGAGTCGGAATCTGTGTGGATCTTATTACAGAGCCTAACCATGTGGAGGATCTGCTGTAGAATATGGTGTATTTTGTCACAGATTTGTTTGTGGATTTTGGTTAACTTCACATCACATTTAACGATGCTGGAAAACGTGTGTGTCATACTTTATAGGCTAAGGCTAGGAACACGACACATTCATCGAGTCTGTTTAACGTGTACGCCAGGAAAAGTGCTGTTGTATAGGCTAAACGTATCCATAGAATTAAATGGCCCAATGGAGGGCAAAAGTGTCTTATTTTGTCCTCTGTTTTTCCGGTATATGCCTGTATTCAGCAAAAAAAAAAAAAAACATAGAATAGGGCAGGAGCCCACGCTTTTCTGTATAATGGCATTATTTTAAAAAGAATCATGTTTTTCACAATGGAACGCTATGGTGATAAATGCAACTATTAGGCATCTATTAGAGGCATATATTTATCACATATGCCTTGGTGTGTGCATTAAACAGAGGCCAGAAACGTGGTGTAAGCCTAGGCTAAGCCTATCCCAAATATGCACTGTTTACAGCATACGTTTGATGGCCCTTTTTTTTTTTTAACACTAGTGTGTCTATTGGCTGTTACTCGTTTCTTCCTACAATTTGATAGGGCAGCTCTGTTTATATTTTTATAACGCATACAGGAGTATAGGTTTACAATTGTGAGCACATATGCCAGTATATATTTTTCATTAGGTTACACCTTAAAAAAATGTATCCCGCAGCATGTTAATTTATTGGATAATTTGAAAAATTTTCCATATGACAAAAAAAGTTAAGGTCATAAAACGGATAGTAATGACACACTGTGTTGAGGCGTCCAGCCATTGAAGTCAATGTATACGATAACTCATGTGTTTGGATTTACAATTTATGGTGGGGTTTCTAGCAACTCTGCTCGTTAGGCCGAGGTCACACATCTTATTCACGGCGTATTTGCGGGACGGATTACGCCCGCAATTTCGCCGTGTGCTCGGCAGCGGGGGGGGGGGGGCGTTAGCTCGCCAGCCCCATAGACATCCATTATCCACGGCGCGTATACGCTGTGAATAATTGACATGTCACTTTCTCCCCGCTCGCCGTATTTCGCAGCGGAGAGGGGAGACGGAATCCATAGTTCTCTATGAGAACTGTGGATTACCGTAATGACTGGGACGCAGTATGGCTGAAATCCGTCCCAAAATAAGCCGTGTGAACATAGCCTAAGGGCCGGTTCACACGGCTTATTCAAGCCGTAATTGCGGGACGGATTTCGCCCACATTTTTCGGCTTTAATAACGGGCGGGGCAGGGGCGCTGCCCGACGGCCCCACAGACTTTCATTATCCACGGCGCGTATCCCGCCGGGATAATGAACATGTCACTTTTTCCCCGCCCGGCGGTTTCGGCGTGCGGGGTAGGAGAGACGAAATCCATAGTTCTCTAGGAGAACTGTGGATTACCGTAATGGCTGGGATGGATTCCAGGCGTGTTGCAGCGCAGTACGGTGTGCGATACGGCTGGAATCCGTGCCCAAAATAAGCCGTGTGAACGGCCCTTAAGGGTGCGTCCAAATGGCAGTTTTAAAATTATATGACCTGTTTGAAAAGTCGCATCTCTATTATGAGTCCAAATCCCAATATTTTTTAAGAATATTGAAGTAAAAGTTATATTTTAGATAGGATTCTTCACTTTTGGTAGTGACTTCTTAATTGTAATCACAAATTATTGAAATTTTTTCTTTTACTGGGATTTTCAATTTCCAGGTGGAAAAATTCTGCCACTTGGGCATGGGATCTGTCAAATCTCATCTACGTGGCTGGTTCAGTAATCCACTGCAGATTTGGTTTGGTAATCCAATGCATTCACTGGAAAGGCATGTTCACACGGCTTAAAATGGGCCGTATTTAGTCCCGTAATACGCGCCGAAGTGCGCCAATTACGGGCCGAAAACGGCCCATTCATTACGGTAATTCACAGTTCTCATAGAGCACTATGGATTACGTCTCCTCTCCCCGCCCGGTGGCTTACTAGCGGCGTATACGCGCCACTGGCAATTCAAGTCTATGGGCCGGCAAAGCGCCGGCCCCCTGCTCAGTCCCCCGCTCCCGCCCCACCCCCGGTCACCCGGCGTAATTGCGGGGCGTAATTACGCCCTGCAAATACACCGTGTGAACATAGCCGAATACCCAGTTTAGGTGTGTCCACCAATGGCCGCACAAGTTTGATGACACCTGAAGCGGCCTTTCATGGACACATCGGAGGCAGGGCTATTGGCTGCATCAAGGCCGTGCTATGGCCGCACTGTGTGTTCCTACCCTGAGGCCGGGATCACAAAGCATTTTGATGCATATTTTTCGGCAGTATTTGTAAGCCAAAGCCAAGAGTGGAGCTTACACAGAGAAAAAGTGTAATGAAAAGTTTCTTTGCAGCGTTTATTGGCTGCTTGGTTTTTATAGGTCAAATATGTCTCACTCACTCCCCCGCTCCCGCCCCCGTCCACACGGCGTAATTGCGGGGCGTAATTACGTCCCGCAATTAAGCCGTGTGAACATAGCCTAAGGGTATAATCACACATCATGTTGGATCCGATTTTGAATCCGTTTTTAGATGCGTGTTTGGATCCATGTTTCGGACTCTAAACGGACCCAAACACCCATCTAACAATGTGCAGTGTGATTTCCATTGCTTTCGAGTGATCGCCGATGTGGGTTTACTTGCGTGTTTCTGATCCGTCCAAAGAATTGTCATGTCAATTCTTGATCCAAAACTATAGGGTGCGTGTCTGCTGCAGCCAAAACGCATTCAAACACGCACCTGCATTTTGGATCTGTGTTGGATGCGTTTTGGATGCGATTTACGAAGCGCTTATGGGTGCATTTTTTCAGATCCAAAACGGATCAAAAAACGGATCCAACTACCGTGTGAACATACCCTGTCTGCCATACAGTAATCAGCGGCACTGCACGCAGTGAGCTCCCATTCCATGTGGCAGTATTAGGCCTTGTTCACATGGCGTATTGAGGCCCATACTGTATGCACCGCAATACGGCAGGTGTTTTGGAAGTACATGTAAGGCTATGTTCAAACGGCTTAATTGCGGGACGTAATTACGCCCCGCACTTACGCCGTGTGGACGGGGGCGGGGGGAGCGGTGGAGGTGAGCGGGGGGGCCGGCACTTCGCCGGCCCATAGACTATCACTGCTAGCGGCCGTATACGCCGCTAGAAAGTTGAATGTGAATTATTCCCCGCCCCGCGGCTTCGCCCGGGCGGGGAGAGGAGAACTAATCCCATAGTTCTTATGAGAACTGTAAATACCGTAATGAATGGGCCTTTTCGGGCCCCCAAATTGGCGCTCTTCGGCGGTAATTCCCGGGCCCCAATACGGCCATTTTAAGCCGTGTGAACATGCCTTAAGCGCCACGAACAATTCACCTGTCACTTCTCTCTCCCAGCGTACAATACGATCGTATTGTATGCCGGGGGAGACGAGACGTAATTCATAGTTCTCTGTGAGAACTATGGATTACCGTAATTGTGGCGCGCATTTTGCACGTATTAGAGCGCAAGTACGCGGCAATTATGCCAGAAGTGGGGCCTGCATCAAGAAAAAATGTAAAGAAAAGGCTTCTAACTCTTCTGTGTTTTGGACACATGCCTGGTTTTAACTTACAAATGCTGCTGCAAAATACATGTAAAAAACACTGTGTGGACCCTGTCTTAAAAGGGTTGACACACTATAGACTTTGATGGCATCAAAAAGATTTGCCATCAAAGTCAGATAGGTGTAGGTCTTACCTCTGGGGATCCACACCTATCTCAGGAACAGGACCCTGACAGTTATGGAGCAGAATGAAGAGCCGGTCATGCTTGTAAACAACTCTCCATTCTGTTCTATGGGAGTTCTGAGTATATAACACACTGCTCTCCTGTACTGGGAACTCTCATAGAACAGAATGGAGAGTCGTGCACAAGCGACACTGGCTCTCCATTCTGCTTTGTAACTTTTGAGGACTGGTTCCCGAGATAGGTGTAGATCCCAGAGGTGGGACCTGCACCGATCAGACCTTGACCGCCTATCCATCAAATACACACGGCCAATAAATGCTACGTATAACGTGTGCTGTGTATTTGTCATGTGTGGCGCAGTTTGTGACACCGGCCTCTGTGAAAAAATTGACATTTTCTAATACACTTTTTTCCACTTTCTACTCATTTTCAAGATCTCAGCTCATCAGTAAATATTAAACTCTACTCTTTTAATATTGATGCATTGGTAAAACTTCTCACATCTGAGGGTGTGTTACAGTCGCATCCAGTTTAGATAATCCTTTGATTCTCTGTGAAGTAAGCACATCAACAGCACAAGACTCTATCCACTCGGCTACTTTTCTATGCATCAGTCCAGGCTATTTAGCTCACGGAGCTTTGTGTAGACTGGATACAACTGTACTCTCTTTTCAGTAGAGCATAGGACGAGCTATATACAATGTATCGGTCTGGAGTTCAGGCTGTTTAGCTTACAGAGCATTGTCTAGACTGGAGACAATTCTACCCATTTCTCAACTGAGAGCAGGACTAGCTATGTACAATGAATCAGTCTGGAGTCCAGACTGTTTAGCTCACAGAGCATTGTCTAGACTGGATACAATTGTATCCACTTCTCAGCCGAGAGTAGAACTAGCTATGTACAATGTATCAGTCTGGAGTCCAGACTGTTTAGCTCACAGAGCATTGTCTAGAGTGTAAACAATTGTATCCATGTCTCAGCTGAGAACAGGGCTAGCAATGTACAATGTATCAGTCTGGAGCCCAGGATGGTTTCTTCACAGAGCATTGTCTGTATTTACTTATCAGTTGAGAGCAGGACCAGCTATGTATATTGTATCAGTCTGGAGTCCAGGATGTTTAGCTCACAGAGCATTGTCTAGATTGGATACAATTGTATCCATATCTCAACTGAGAGCGGGATTAGCTATGTACAATAAATCAGTCTGGGGTCCAGGCTGTTTAGCTCACAGAGCATTGTCCAGACTGGATACAATTGTATTCACTTCTCAGCTGAGAGCAGGACTAGTAGTACAATGTATCCCGTCTGGAGCCAGGTGTTTAGCTCACAGAGCATTGTCTTTGATGGATAAAAATTGTATCCACTTCTAGCTGAGAGAGGGCTAGCTATGTACAATATATCAGTCTGGAGTCCAGGATGTTTAGCTCACAGAGCATTGTCTAGACTGGATGCAACTGTATTTACTTATAAATTGAGAGCAGGATTAGCTATGTACAATTTATCCGTCTGGAATCCAGGCTGTTTAGCTCACAGAGCATTGTCTCATCTGTATACAATGTATTAGTCTGGAGTTGAGGCTGTATATCTAAGACTGAAACAAGAACAGATGTTTTCTTTCTTTGGCTGGGTTTGCATGGTATAAAAAGGATGCTGAAAATTATGTGCATATTTCATGGAAAATAAGTGTGTAATTGCATGGTTTTTTCATGTGATTTTGTTCCTTTTACAGTATATGTGCTTTTTGTCACCGCAAACAAAATACATGCTAATTTGGTGCATTTTGTAAGTCCCATTTCCCTATTATTTATAAACCAAGATGTGCTGCGCATTGCTTAACCCCTTCCTGGTAGAGCCTTTTTATGTCACGCTCGTTTTTCCCTCCTCACCTTCCTGGAGCCATAACTTTTTTGTTTTTCCATCTACATAGACATATGAGGGCTTTTATTTTGCGGGACAAGATGGACTTTCTAATGGTTTTATTCATATTACTATAGAATATACTGCAAAACTGCAAAAAATTCTAAGTGGAACAAAAAGTGAAAAAACGTACTTGCGCCATGTTTGCAGATGTTTTGCTCTTATGGAGTTCAATCTTTGGTATAACTGGTGTTATCTGTATTCTACAGGTTGAACGCATCCGCCAATACCAAACGGTTTCAGTTATGTTTAATACTGTAAAAAAATTCCAAACATTTTCATAGTTTCATAGTTTGTAAGGCCGAAAAAAGACAAGACGTCCATCCAGTTCAACCTGTTGTGCTAAGGTGTTGATCCAGAGGAAGGCAAAAAACCCCAATGAGGTAGAAGCCAATTGTCCTCAATTAAGGGAAAAATTCCTTCCCGGCTCCAATCTGGCAATCAGAAAAATCCCTGGATCAATTTAACCCCCCCCCAGAAATCCCAGAAACTATAACCTGTTATATTATTTTTGCTCCAGAAATGCATCCAAACCTTTTTGAACTCTGTTATTGAATTCCCATGACCCAAATTCCTCTGGCAGAGAGTTCCACAGTCTCACTGCTCTTACAGTAAAGAATCCCTTTCTATTTTTATGTAGAAACTTTCGTTCCTCAAGACGTAGAGGATAGTGTTGAGCGATTATTATCGACAAAGTTGAAATCGGCACGGTATTTACGTTGATCGGATTTTTTTTAGATCACGTGATAATTTTAGGTTAAAATCTGCGCATAATCTATTAATATTGCGCCATTTTTCGGCGCTTCCCGTCATTTTGGTGGCCAGTAAATCAGCTTACAGAATAGAGCAGGGTGAGCTGTGTGTGCGACGTCATGACTGGGATGTGTAAGGTTGCGATTGGTGGAAAATCCATGACCTCGTTTTACATAGAACAGCCCTTCCTGTCATGATCAGTGTGTGTTCAGCGTCTCATAGCAGTTTGGACGTGTGCTCTGCCTCTGTCCAAAAAAGCTCAGAAAACAGCTCAGCGAAATTATTCTTATTTTTTCACAGAGAGCTCTTACTTTTAGCTTTTGCCCCTTTGAAGTTAGTTAGATCAGAGATTTGCAGATTTTAGGTAATTAGGCAGAGATTTTTAATAGGGATCTACCGCTGTTAAAGTCACGGGGGGGATAGGGGGGGGAGGGGGCATAACTACAGACAAGCATTATAAAGCGGATTACTTGGGATATTGTACAGCCAATACTTTGTTTAGACATTGCATTTGCTTATATTAGGATACAGTCTTTTCTAGTAACTTGCAGGTGTATTTGTTAGGTTTTGCAAAAAAAACTCCCACTTTTTATATCAGTTTAATTTCAGATTAGGTTGTTATTTTTCAAATTTTGACCAGTCCAGCTTTGTTGATATAGCAAACCTTGCAGTTTAAATTTGATACAGCAATTTGTAGTCACCACAGTTGTATAGGTGCCAAAAAACTACTTTTCAATTTTCCCGTATACATTTCAGACAGGTGTTTTTTTTCACTTTGGCACCAGGCCAGTGTGTTGATAGAGCAAAACTTGCAGTTAAAATTTGACATCCAGCAACTTTGTTAGTCAACACAGGTGAATTGATAGGTGCCAAAAATACCTTATATGATCCCGTTGTTCACCCCGTATACATTTCAGTACAGGTGTTTTCTTTCTCTTTTGGTCAAGGTCATGCTTTGTTCATAGAGCTACTTTGTTGTTAATTTGAATACAGGCAATTTAGTAGTCACCAAAGGGAATTGATTAGGTGCCAAAAATACCTTTTTTTATCCCGTATACATTTCAGATACTTGTTTTTTTCACTTCTGGCGCAGGCCAGCTGTGTTGATAGTTCTACTTTGCAGTTTTAAATGTGAATACTGCAATTTTGTTTTGAGTTGAGGGATTTGAGAATAGCTGTGATTTGCCGTTATTTTATAACAGACCTTTCCAAAACTCTTCACATACCTTCTCAAATTTTTATCCGTTCTGAATTGGAGAGGATTTCAGGTGGTAAGTAAGCAAGCAAGTTGGGGTGTGGTAGCACCTTGGAGGTATACGAGTACGAGAGTAGGATGCTATCTTCCAGTGCTGCGCAAACACGACATGACAGCAGGATCATCAGTTGCCGGACGTCAGGCTGTCATCGCTGGGTCAGGGCCCTGTGAATCTCTGTAACGAACAGCGTCGCAAATCTGGTCCTTCTGTGGGTTAATTGAACCTGTATTAGCTGCTTACCTCCTCGTCCTTCCCAGTCACGGCAACAAATGTCGTCATCAGAATCATCAGCAATACGTCCGAGGCCTGAAGCAGCCCATATGTAAACTCGCAGTACAACCACTGTGGATAATCATTTTCTGAAGACCTCTTCTGATGACAAAATGCTGGTTGGGGTCAGAAGGCATGTTAAAAGATCATGAGGCCAAAGAGGATGATTTAGTTGCTATGACGCCCAGTTACTGATGCCATTGAAAGGAGAACGGAAGCCGGTCATTCGGCAAAAATCCAGGGTGGGTCGGCAACGCCTTGCAGTGCCTATTGATTAAGCCCGCTGAAACTCCTGGACTGCAGAATATCGGACGGACAAATTCACCTGTGTTGATGATGATGATGACGACATTGCGGATCCAACGTGGTCTTTTCAGCTGAAATTGCTTGCGTGGCGCTTAATCACTGGACGTGTGGGATGTCGATGGGTGTAGTGTCCATACGGGTTCCGCCTCAAAAAGGGATGAGCGAGCGGGTGTCGCAGGAAAGTCCAATGATATGATTCCGCCAAAGCCAGACGAGTTCAGCGCAAACCACGCTCTCGCTTTTCGCCGTCAAAAAGGTCCATGGGAACTCTCAAGACTGGGCATTCTTTGAGCAAGCCTCTATTCGCCAGCGATGTCATAGACGCCTTTGCCTTAAATGATAAGTAGAGGCATTAACCTTAGGTGAGTTAACCTCCACCAAACTATGTCTAGTCATCATGCAGCGAATGCGCATGAGTTGAATTGGAGGCCAACACTTGGCGCTATTTCAGGCACAGACAGACGACGGGGCCTACTAACCTCTGTCACTCCCTATGTCTCATCCTCTTCCTCACACACTCTCCTCCACCAAGCGTTCGCATGCTGCACCTATGTCTCGCAGTGTCATGTTCTGGGTTAAGCAGCCGCTTCAGCTATACATCGTAGCATGAGTCCACCTTGCACCATCCTGTGACACCTTCCTACCCCTGAGACTTCCGCAGGTTGATGGACTGCACACCGTACAGCGGGCCAGTCTAGCCAGCAGCCTTCTGGTCGTCCAGGTTGGAGGGAGGCAGAATGATAACACTTTAACCCAAACCATCCCAAAGCCAAAAGCCTGATGTCGGCGTTTGCTAGGCATTTTGGCCTTGGAAATGTTGCCTTTCTGTCTGGTGGACCACAGGTGGGTTCCGCCAAGTCATGGCCCTCGCCTTGCCCCCATACATGATTTGCCCCGAGAGGCATTTCTTTGCCAGAAAAGCCGTCCCTTGCCCATGGCTGCCACGTGTCACTCTTAAATTTCAAGCGAGTTGTCTTGCATCTGTGGACGGACTGGTCGAATGGAAAGGTCCTATCTCACCACCGACACATGGACTTAGTAAGCACGGCCAAGGCCGTTTATCTCTGTGACTGCTAAACTGGGTGTGGCTGGGTGGATGTCTCTGGGGGTGTCGGTGGCTAGCAGCTCGCGCACGCTCATTAAAACCGCAGGGCAGGGATGGTGCCAGGGTTCATTTTCCACCATAGGTCCTCTGGTGGCTTCACGTGCCCAGAGAAACAGGCCGTGTTTGTTGAAATTAATCTGTCTTGAGACCGTTCCCACACAGGTCAGGAGCTGTGGATCGGCTCTAAGCAACGAGACCGAGCGATGGCTGGGTGACATAGAAACCTTGTGCCAGGCAAGGTGGTGTGCGGATAAGGGCGAAATTGTTGGCCGCCACTAAGATCGTGTAGGCTGGAGCCACATCCCTTGCCTGGCCCCTGTCATGAACTTTGCCGTTCCAGAAAATTTCTAAAAGAGCTTCCAGGGTCTGGATGCTGCTGAGAAGGATCGTGGTTCTGAGTTCGCACATTCCGCGTTCGCACCCTGCTTCGTCCCGCTGGCTGTGTTGCAGCGGTAGCTCGGCCTCCCCGTCACACCGTCTCATTGTTGACGTGGCAAACGCTGGAATTCCACATCCTCATTGTCCAGAGATTGTGGCAGCAGCGCATGCCATTACGCATGTATTACGAAGTGACCACATGGGCCTGACAAGCAGCGGTACGGTCATCGGGGTGTTGAAACCACCGAGAGTGGAGGCAGGTGAAAGGCTCTGCACAATTCCTTGACAGTGTTGAAGAAGCCTCAAAATGGTCAGTTGGGACAATGCCTTGTCAGCATGAGGCATTGTTTGGTGATCTTAGTTCCTGGAAACGATCGTTGGGACACTCTGAAACAATCAGGTCCGCCAGGCGACGGAGAGAGGATGTCGAGATCACAGATGCGGTCACGAGCCTTTCTCTCGATCAAATCCACAAGGTCACTACAGTTTCACAATTTCATCGGTTCTTCATTATGCAGTGGTTCGGGGGTCCAGGGCTAGTGCAAGGCGCACCTCAGCTCTCAGGGTGCATCATCTCAGGCAAGTCTGGGCTGTTGTTGAAGCTGGCCGGAGGAAAGCGGAGGAGGAGTGGAGGAGGAGGAGGGTATTCACTAGGCACCGGATCGTTACCGACAGTCCCTGCCTTGGAAAGAGGTTGCGCGAATTTGAGGTGGAGGAGGAAGATGAGGAAGATGAGTTATTGCTAGTGCCAACACTTTTTTTTAACCCCCTAGAAGGATTGGGAAATCTAAGGCTCCATCTTCACATGACGTGCTTGGATGCTTCATTTCCTCCAATATGATCCTCGCATTAAGGCATCAAATGAACAACAGTTTACTGGGTGGCCACCCTCCTGGATCCCCTAGTACAAAACCAAAAACTCAGCACTTTCTTTCCACCCCACCAAATAGAGAGAAAATGCAGGAATGGAGACCTTGCTGATTGATACACACTTGGAGACCATCTGTTGCGTCGCTTCACGTTCCCCAAATGTCACGGGTGGAACACATCAGCGACGTGACAGCAGTTGAAGTGCCAAGTAGGCGTAGCCTGGCAAGCAGCAGGGAAGGTGGCAGGAAGCCGTAGGGGGTGACTCTCTGGCAATCTTTATTTTCCATCCTCACCCGTTCGCATGCAATGAAGGGCACAATTCCAAAACACAGAGTTCAGCTTAAGATCATGGTGCACGACTATACTGCGTCTCAATACAACCGATGTTTTTGTATGTGTTCTCAGGTACCCAATTAGACTTTCTGGGTATCCAAAATGGACGGAATGGCCCGTGCTCGCTCGCCAAGCCATATGGTGTTGGGTCCTGGCCCAGCAGCCAGCGTCATATCTGAGCGGACCTTCAGCACAAGTGGAGGAGTAGGTCTTACAGCAAAACGCATACGGCTTTCCACAGATAATGTGGCTAGTTTGATTTCATCACAGATGACATCAGGCATGGATCTCTGTTGGGAAATGTTTTGTGGCCCCAATTGCCGGGGTCACCGATTAGTTGACGGTTTCTACTTCACAGTCCTGTTCAATCAGTAATGGTCCTCTTGTAATCTTTTTTTTTAAAGGATGATTTCTTACTCATTTTTATTCTCTTTTCACCAACAGGTCATTTTGCTGTGTTTTTGCTGTGAGGAGATCTGTAAAGACAGCAAGGTTTCATGACAAACACCGTATTCCTTTTACTCACTTGTATATTAGAAGTTTTTTTTCGCATTGTCAATGGTTTTGAGGTACATGTTGCATGTGAGATTAAAGCTATATAGCTATGGTCCTCTTGGAACAGATCATGTGGGCTTCTAAGTGGCCATTTCTCCATATCAATTTTTAAAGTGGCTGAGATAGTAATATTTATAAGTTTTTTTGGGTCATGATGCTTTGAAAATCAGCAATTCTATAGGTCTATTCTATAAATTGTGGTTTCTAACAGACATTTGTTCTTACCATTTGTCAAAACAAAAAGTGGCTCCAAGGGTCATGCATTGATTTTTGGGGGGCCATTTTGCTGTGACATGCAGCTATACTTACAGGTTCTATTTTAAAAAAATGTTGTTTCTAACAGACATTTGTTCTTCACAATTGCTCAAAAGTGGCTCAAGGGTCATGCATTGAATTTTTGGGGGTTTTTGCTGTGACATTGCATCTATACTAAGGTCCTATTATAAAAAAAATGTTGTTTTAACAGACCATTTGTTCTTCACAATTGTCAATAGTGGCTCAAGGGTGATGATGCTGCTGTTCAGATAAACAGGATAATAGGTTAGGACACGGTTATGGACAATATTGCAATAGGACTTGTTTTTGCAAGAATTTTAACATTGCTATCAATCACCTGTATTGAGACAACCCATTTAATCCAATTAAAAAGTGAAAAACAAACGATGACATGGTGGATTCCCATCCTATTTTAAAAATTGTGTTTTCTAGTATTAAACTATTTAAAAAACTTGCATGTACAAAATAGCTGTTAAAAAAATTCACTCTTTGATTTGTACAGGGTGGTACAGGAAAATTGACCGTTGTAGGTTATTCAGAGGTAGGGAGTATGGAGCATGGACAGAGAACAAAGTACAGAAGACAATTTCCTCCAGCACGTTGAGTAAAATGAGAAAAAAGAATGCAAGGAAAAAGGGCACCTGGGTGGAACAGGAGCATTAACACCAGTATTTCCAAGTGATAGCTCAATTGGTCCGCTCTCATACGGGAGGGGCATGCGCGCTACCGGTCTTGACTGTGTACTGAGGAAAAGCTCTGGAGGTCGTCTACCTCCAACACATTACGCACTCTGCTTCAGCACGACTGTTTTAGTTGCTGCGTCATAAGGGCATTTTTTACCGTATTGTTAATAGATGACGGACGCCAGCCCTGGGATCTCACGACCCACTGTTCACTCCGGACCTGGCGTGAACCTGCGTGTTTAATAGATGAATGATGCTTGCTAGGCTCTCACCGCACCAACATGTAAGTCTGCCATGGCTGCTGGACTCCAGTGTTTAAACAGATGGCTAACGGCAGCTATGGCTCTCACCGTTAGGGGATAAGGGAGAGCTTCACCAATTTCTCTAACAAAAATTGATTTTGAAAAGGTGATTTCTGTTGAGGTTAAGTAGTGTCAAAAATGTCTCCTGGGCTGGACACAAATTGCTCAATTTGAAGGCACTTAAAATTTTGGGGCTGGGAGTCTCTTGGGAAGGGTCGCATCATTTGATCGCAGGGGAGTCTTGTCCCTAATCCTCTGATGAAGGATTTGGAGGAAAAATGAAACCATTGGAATTATTGGCTGAATCAGTCTCAGATGACCAGAAGGGGCAAATTGTTCCTTACTAATACTATAGAAGTTTTTGGGGGATGTTTAGGACTTGTTTTTATTCTTATGGGTGTCGTGGCGGGACGAATTTTAAAAACACTTCTACCCATGTAATATATAATTTAAAAAAAATGCAGGGAGGGGTGTATGTTGTATGTTTATCACACTTGAAAAAAAAGCAAAATGGTAATATGTTAACTATAATAAAATTCCATAAATAAAGTCTGTTAACAATTAGTCATTACCAAATAATATACTAAGTGACAGTACTGTACAAACATTAGCATAGTGCCCACTTTGATGTTCTGGGGGTCATGCAGGTTTGGGGCTTTCATGCTGTGGCACATGGTCAGGGTAGAGTTAATGTCTAGTTCTAACTAAAATGGTGGTTGAAAGAATCCTTTTTCCGGCACCTTTTAATCTGTGGGTCATGCAGGTTTGCGGGGCTCATGCTGGTGGCCCATTGACAGGGGTTATTCAATGTACAGTTCAAGTAAAATGATGGTCAAATCATATGCCTTCTGTACTTTTTAATTTTGTGGGGTGATGCAAGACAGGGATAGTGGAATGGTCGGTGATTTTTTTTCTGTGGCTTTTTATAACCTTAAGTGTGTTGACTAAGATGCTTGCACGTATCCATTTGACTGTTGAGTGTATGTGAATTCAGCTTCTACAGCCCCTGTTTGGGTGTAAGGAATGAAGGTGGTTGTTGCTCTCACATATGACTTTAATGGTTCTTCTGGCGATAATCTGATTATCGACTATCGGATAATTTATTGATAATTGACGATCTCGGACCATTGACCGATTGACGATAGTCGCAACGTAATCGCTCATCACTTGTAGAGGATGCCCTTGTTCTGATCAATACTGGGTATAAATAAATCCCCCTTTGGTGGGGGGAGAGTTCTTCCTTATTGACCTTGTGTTATATTAAACATTTTTATTATGTCCCCCCCGAGCCCCGTCTTTTCTCTAACTAAATTAACCCACAATCTTGCTATCTTTATGGGTTTTGTAGTACAACAGTCCTACCACCACACACCTTTATTATTTTTGTTGCTGCCTTTGTTAAAACCTGGTTCATAGCTCTACAATGTCTTTTTTCTCTGGTGCCCAAACTGTACAAATATTCCTTGTGTGGTCCCTAACCAGTGACTTGTATAATGGAGAATAATGTTCCCATCATGTGCATCTATGCCCCTTTTTTTAATGCACCCCTGATCATATTTGCCTGCAGCTGCTGTCTGACACAATGGCTTGCTACATTTAAGTTTACTGTCCACCAGGATTCCAAAGTCCTTCTTCAATGTCACTTTTTCCCAGCGTTTTACCATTTAACATTTAGTAACGTAATGCGATTTTGCTTTCCCCTGGGCATAACCTTGACATTTATTCTGTGTTTAAACCTCATCTGCCATTTCCCTGCACAGGCCTCCTACTTATCCACAGATTCCTTTGTTATACACATTATCACTCTATTGTGTTGTTTACTTTCAGTGCTTAGTATCAATCTGCAAAGAGCGATATTATACTGTGTAATCACTGTGTAAGATCATTATATTGAAAATGTTTACAGAGGATAGGCCCAATGACTGACCCTGTGGTCCCCACTAGTAACAGGGAACAGGTCTGATTTGTGTTACCATTATTAATCATCCCTTTGTTTTCTATCCAATGAGCCAGATACTTTCCCCACTTGCACACATTTTCTACCAGTCCAAGCATTCTATTTTTATTTAACCAACCTTTTTATGTGGCTCGCGTATCATATATGCTTTAGAAAAATCTAGATATATGGAATCCAGTGCCTCACCCCGATTTCCAGTCTATGCACTGTACTTCCTCAAGAAGCTGATGAGATTAGTTGACAGGAGATCCGATCCTTCATAAACCCATGGCTGGATCGGGGTTATAAATTCATTTTCAGTGAGATGTATTCTCAGGTTTAGCTAATCTATGAGGAAACCTTAAAATTTTACCTACAACAGAGGTTAAGATTAATGGACCTAAAGTTTCCAGGTTAATTTTATGACCCTTATTTGCACCTCATTTGCTTTGCGCCAATCCTTTGGGAAATACCAGGTTATAGACAGTCCATAAATATGAAGAATAGGGGCCTATCTATGACCATCCTTAATCTACCTTTGGACAGGTCTGTTGTTTGCCTCAGAGGCTTGGGATTTGTCTATTTTAATCTCCTGAGGGGTGCTGTGCCTCTTCTTCCTAGGTAAGACAAGACAACTTTTAAGTTGGAGTTTACCTCATCACTCTATGTTCAACAGGAGTGCTCATCCTGCTCGTTTAATACTAGTGGAGAAAAAAGTGTTTAAATAGGTTTAGCTGTCTTTCTCATAGCCCTCTACTGCTCTCCGGTCTCAGAATTTTTCAAAGGCCAACATTTTCTGTTTTAATATTTTTACTATTTATGATAGTGATAAATATTTTGGGATTAGTTTTACTTTCTATAGCGATATTGTCTTTCGTCTCCAGGCTTTGCTTCCATTATCTTTATTTTACACACTTTATTTTTTTTCCCTATCGCTTCTTAGTGCCTCTTCACTGACTTTGTTTTAGTAGGTGAAACGCTTTATTTATGTTCTTTATTGCCTCTTTGATCATCCACTGCATGATCCCACATTGGGTTTTTCCTACTTATATTTATTACCATAAGGTTTGTAATCTCACAGTGGGAGCCTCTGTATGTTTTAAAATATCCCGATTTATCTATTTGTTTCTGCCATATTTAATAAACACATTGTCCAGGTCATACGGTTTAGGGCTCCCTATGAGGGTAAAATTAGCATTCTCATAATTCTGTGTTTTGATGGCTCACTTGACAAAAATTTATGAAGGATAACGGAAATTTATTTGTATTATGGTCACTATTTTCCTAGGTGCCCCACAACTGCAACCTTTGTTACTCTGTTGGTCTATTAGTCAATATTAGTCTAGGAAGGGCCTTTCCTCTAGTTGGTTCTGTGCACCATTTGGAAAGGTATTTTTCATTAGTTTTGTCAAATACTGTTTCCTTTATGAGAGCTACATGGATGTCAGATTCCCAAATTTATGTCTGGATAGTTAAAAGTCGCCCATAATAATAAACCTCTTTCTGATTTGCCGCCTCATCTATTTACTGAGGGAGCAGTACATATTCCATGGGTTTGTTATATTTTGGGGGCCTATAGCTGCCACTATCTAGAATTCATATTACTGTTACTACCCCATGTTTATTTACCCATAATGATTCACCTGTTCATTACCTGTACCTATTTTACCGCAGTGTTGGAGTTCTGACAGGAGTTACTTTTAGCAGCAGACAAACCTCCCCTTTCGGTCTTTACAATCTTCTTCTAATAGCTGTTAACCCTGTAAGGTTAACGCCCAGTCGTAGCTCTTGTCCAGGCCATGTCTCAGTTATCCCCTCTATGTCATATTTTTCTTCAGCTATTAATACTTCTAAGTTCATTTATTTGTGGTCAGACTCTGCATTGGTAGAATGCACAATTTTTTAGAGAATTTTCTGTTTGGATTCCTTTCTTTTTGTTCTTTTTAACCCTATTTGCGTACCAACCCCCTCCTCTCCACCCACCCACTGTTTTTATTTCTAATTACAGCTCCTGATCTCACTTTCTTGCATGGACTTTATGTGTAGTTATCCTCCCCCCCCCAGTCCCTAATTGTAAATTATTCCTCCCAATATTCCGGGACCACTTTTGTCACCCCAATACTCAACTGCAACTCCCCATTTAGGTGCAGCACATCCCTAGCATAGAGGTCTGATAGCCTAAGGACAGAGTCAGCCCAGTTCTCCAAAAAACCCAAATCCATCTTATCACTTCAACAATTTTTGAGCAATTGATAGTCAACTATCTAATCTCCGATGCCTCTCGGTGGTGTGCCTGATGTTGGAACAGGTAATATTTCTGAATAAATATACCCTGGAGGTCCTGGCCTTAGCTTTTGGCTAAGGTCCCTGCGAAAACATTTTTTAAGGACACTCCACTTACCTCTAACTTTGTCTTTTTCTATGTTTGTAATTTGCGCCACTGCGCCATTTTCTGTGACCAGTAACTTTTTTGTGGGTTGAAGTGCCTATTTTATTGCTAGCAGTTTGGAATGCATGCGACTTTTTAAATTAAATTAATTTCAATTTTTATAGGACGTGAAATGACCCAAAAAAACGTAATTTTGGAGTTTGGAATTTTTTTTTCTCCGGTGTTCAGCGTACAGGATAAATGATGTTCTGTTTTAATAGATCGGACTTTTTCGGACGCGGCGATACCAAATATGTGTAACTCTTTTTTTTTTTTTTATTTTTTTTAATTGTAATTAATGGCGAAGGGGGGTGATTTGAACTTTTAATTTTTTTTTTACACTTTAAATGATTTATTTTTTAAAATTTTTACTTTGAGTCCCTGTAGGGTGTTTCACCCTTCACCACTAGGGGGCTCAATTTATACAGCCTAATGCATTGTATATACATTGCATTAGGGTGCACAAAGGTGGCGGATTCCCTACTTCCTGCCTGGGGAAATTGAAAACATGACAGCGATGGAAGCCTTCACAAGGCTTCCAGCTGCCATGTTCAGCGATCAGGACACAGCGATCTCGCCACTGATGTCCCGATTGCAGTGAGGAAGCGTGCGCGGCACCATTTCTCACTGGTTTTAGGATTGCCGCGGCCCATCTTTGCAGGCAACATCTAAAGGGGCGTTAAACAACAAGGGGGGGGGGGGGCAGCGCCGCAATCTCACTACAAAGTCCCTTACCGGCATCAGGACGTACCAATACGTCGAATGTCGGTAAGGGGTTAAAACGACGTAGAAAAATGCAACATGTGCCCTTTGGTACATTTTCTTATGGAAAACAATGGGGTACTTTAGGTACCTTTCTTATATGTATAAATTGCATTTTTTATGCTTTAAAATATGCTTCCAAAATCACTGTGTGAACCCAGCCCTAGTCTGTTACTTGTCCAGAGTACAAGCTGATATGTCTTTTGACCAATAGTTTACTAAGGTCTACGGTTGCCATCTACCAAGGTGTTATTATAGTACTGATGTCCTCCTACTAGTGCATCTAAAATAACTAGAATATCATTGAAAAGTTAATGTATGTCCGTAATTCAAGTCAAATAGAGAAATCCATATATCGTGTAGACTCATTACACGCAGAGCAATACATTTCTTTTAATGGGGATGATTATGGTTTACAGCTAATGAAATCCCAAGGTTCAGTAGATCAGAAAATTAGAATAATGTGAGGAAGGTCAATATTATTGACTCCTGGTGTCACACACAAAGGTTTCCTAAGCCTTGAAATGGTCCCTCGGTCTGGTTCAGTGGCTACACCATCAAGGGGAAGACTGCTGACCTGACAGTTGTCCAGAAGAGTCATTGAAACCTTCCTCAAGGAGGGGAAGCCACAAAGGTCATTGCTATAGAAGCTGGCTGTTGAGAGTGCTAGATCAAAAAATATTAAAGGGGTTTTGCCACAAAGTAAAATTGATGTGGGAAGTTTGTAAATTAAATAATAAACATTTCAGCCATTCATCATTATTAAAAATTCTGCACCATTTTTGTTTTAGCTGCTCCTTTAGTGATCCATTGTTTACAGTTCATCTCCAGGGGATTCGATCAGGACTGAGAGCTTCTCAGTCCTGGTCACACATACTCAGTTGCACTTCTCCTCTCAGGCAGCTATTGAGTGTCAACCCCCAGGTGCTGTCACTCTACTCGTCCTCTGTTACTGCTTAGGTACATTGCCAAACAGTGCAAATAAATAAATAAAGGTTTGTGCATTGATAACAGAGAAAAAAAAAATTCCTCAGGTTTGGTTCTGCATGGATTTAAATAGAGGACCCTTGTGCCTGGAGGCAAAAGTTTTTACCTTCTGGCGCTACAATGGTAGCTACTTTACTAGCTCTAGACATAAACAGACTTTCTTAGATAAAAGAAGAGGAAAGGCCTGGTGATGATATTTCCTGCCAGGGTCACTGATACTGCAATTCAAAACAAATCACCACTGCCCCTTTTTCTGAGCACACAGAGCTGAAGAGCTGGATGCAGGAGGTATGAAATGAGATCCTGGTAAAACCCCTTTAATGGAAAGTTGTGTGGAAGGAAAAAGCTTATGTGGAAAGTCATCAGGGATGACCACAGCTTAGAAAGGATTAGCCAGAAAAGGCCATTCGAGAATATGAGAAATTCACCAGGAGTGGACTACAGCTGGAGTCTCAGTCACACACAGATGTATCTGAGACATGGGCTACACCTGTCGTATTCCTTGTGTCAAGCTACTCATGACCAAGAGACTGCATCGGAAGCGTCTTACCTGGGTTAAGGAGAAAAAAGGACTGGACTGTGCTCAGTGTCCAAAGTCCTGTTTTCAGATGAATAGTTAAATTTTGGCAATTTCAGTTGGGATATCAGATCACAGAGTATGAGAGCCACAATCCAAGCTGCTTGAGGTCCAGTGCGACGTTTCACAGTCACAGTGATGGTTGGGGGAGCCAAGGTCAATCTGATGGGTGTTGGTCCATTGTGTTATTATATCAAGTCCAAGGTCACCGCAGTCAGCTGCCAGAGCCCTTTAGAGCACTTCATGCTTCCTTCTGCTGACAAGCTTTATGGAGATGCATTTCATTTTCCAGCAGGGACTTAGTTCCTGTCCCACTGGCTCCCGACTGGCCCCAATGGCTAAAAATTGAGGAAACCCGGGTGGGCCCCCAAGGATGGTGGACGTGGTGGAGGGTTGTTTTTAACTAGTTTATACATCTCAGAAAAGGCAATATAAAGCAGGTTAAAAGAGAGACAATAAGCTAGTTATATAGAATTAGGAGTCTTGTTTAGCTATTGACTGTAGACGGTAGGGTGGTACCTATAAATATTTATTATCCGCCTGGGGGCTAGATAAAAGCTCTAACTGCGTGGGTATGCCTTGATCAACTCCACCTGTGGGCTCTAGGCACCCAAGTCCGACACTGCCTGTCCACACTGCCAAATGTACCAATAACTGGTTTACCAACCACGTATCACTGGGCTTGATTGGCCAGCAAACTCGCCTGACCGAAACCCCATAGAGAATCTATGATGAGGAGCAACCACAAGACAACAATGCTGCTGCATCTGTGTAGGCGATTTCAAGGCTATTGAAGCCATTCAGTTAACGCCTCAGGAGTGCCCCAGGCTGATCACCTCCAGGCCGCATTGATGCAGTCATTCATGCAAAGGAAGCCCCGGCATTGTATTGAGCATATACTATACAGACCTTTCAGGAGGCCAACTTTTCTGGATTACAAGTCATTTTTTCAACTGGTCCCACACACTGTTCTAATTTTCTGATATACTGAATTGTGTGATTCCATTAGCTGTCAGCTTCATCCACACTTGAAATCTGTAGCTCTGTGTGTAATGAGTCTATACAATATATGGGTTTCTCTATTTAACATAAATTAACTTTTCAATGATGTTCTAATTTTTTGGGAGATTCAATAGTTTGCAGCAAAGGGGCGTTTGGACTTCCTCAGCCCAGTAGGGTTATTGCTATCTGTTTTCCCCAAGTAGCATCCCCTCCAACGGCGACATGTATGAAGGAAGGCGTAACGCTGGTTCACTCTTTGGAAGATGTTTAACACAGGTATATTTGCAGGGCGTAATTATGCCCAAGCAATTACGCCCGTGTGGTGGGGGATGGGCGGAGGGACTCAGGGGTCGGCACCTCGCAGGCCTATAGGAATGCTTACCAATTATCTCCCCCCTCGGCGTATTGCTAAGCAGGGACGAGGGAGAGTTAAATCCATAGTTCTCTATGGATGAATGTGGGATACCGTAATGACTGAGACGTATTCCAGCCGTAAATTTGCGCGCACTATGCAACTAATTACGGACTGATCCAGTTTTATGCCGTGTGAACATGGCCTTAAAGGGTGAGGGACGTCTTAACAGAACAATTGCAGTGCTTTGATGGAGGGCTGCCACTTCAGTGTCCAGGTGGGCTATACATGTGTATTATACTATGCCATATATGTACCCTTGGTCTATTGTAAGTATCTTTATACTGGTATACATGCCATTCACTGGTTATTCCCCTTAGTTATTTTTTTTCTCTTATGTCCTATTTTTTCACCAAAACCTTCCCCTGATGACGTTCCATGTATAAACAAAGAGTGGATTCGAAAATGTTGGGATGGGACCGTGAGGGTCTATTTTTTAGAGTAAGTTATGACAGGGTTAGGTTTCCGGGAAAGGATATAGCCCTTATCAGGGCGTTTTGTCCTGTCTTTTTGGTATGATGGTTAGGGCTAGATTTAGCACGTTTTGTTTGGGCCATACTATGGGTATTATGTTTGTTACTGTTTGGTCCTCCACTCGTGGTGTCTTCTTGTTAATATTTATATTTGATAGTCGCTGTGTTTATATATAATGATTTTTTAAATACTGATTAAATATTTAAAGCTAAGTTTTTTGGCCATTTAGTACGCCCTTTAAGGTTTTTGATTATAAAATGGAGTCTAAAGTTCATGCCCCTCACCTGTGTGTTTGGTGCATTACGAACGTGCTCAATTGTAATGAACCAAACATGTAAAACGGCTATAGATAGGCTGGATATAGAGATGAGAGTGATGATTTAGATTAGCATGTCGTGAATTGAAACTATTGGTAATGATCCTGTTGGAGGGACCTAAGTGTCCCAGCAATACCTGTTGCTGTGCCGACTCTTGCTGTATGTAGATAAAGGGATCGGAGAGCAGCAAAATAAATTTAATATTTTTGTTGTAAAATTTTAAATATAAAAAGCTGAAAACATCATCAGTGGTGTTTATGTTTGTAGATTCTTTAATTTTAAAATATTGTATAGGAGATTTTTTTATATTTTTGGGATATTAGGATATTATATATTTTTATATGTATCTATATGACTCATATCTTTATTAAATTTAAATAAATTATTTTTTATATGTTTGTATTAATCATAAATTACTTTTTTATTCTTGTACTGGTGGAAGGGAGAGAAAATATGGTACAATTTTTGCACCTTACAGTAAATCCAGCTCCACTTCGATCCTCAGGCTCGGGTAGATCACATTGAATAGGTCGGGCCGTCGGAGCAGTAATGCGCAAGTTTTGCCGACCACATTCAAAAAATGTGTCTAATATTAGGTGTGTTGCGACGCCCCGGGACGCCCCCCATGTTAGGCGCATTAGAAAGTGTCGAGTCTTACGAACAATGCCCTAACACATACATTAGGCGCACTAGACATCGTAGTCGGCTCACTTAGGCGCATTGTACGCCAGAAAAAGGGTGAAAAACCCCTTCATACATGTCTCCCCAAGTGTTTCTTCTTCACAATTAATCAAACTCATTTTTGGTCAATGTGCGGTTTTGCTTCAAGGTTTTTGGCTTTGCGGCACACTCCCCATGCAAAAACATTCTTGCTTGCTTTGGAAGATAATGACCAGCACCAATGGAGTTTCATGGATGGAGAGTCACCAGGAAGCTGCTTAATTTGAATAAAAAGTCAACTTTGTTTAGTGCATTACTTTATGCTCTAAAAAATCCAGCTAACCCGCAAAAGACAAAAAATTCCCCAACACCAGATTAAGGGAATTTTTCATGATGCTGAAAATTTTTCAAGCCCCTCCCAGGGGTTTCGAAGATTGTAATGACATTACATAGCAAACACTTTGGATGAAACCCACATAGCAGAGCTTTATTCATGTATTTTATTCATTTTTATAGGCTCACGGTGTATACCGAGTTCTATAGTAAGGACGTTCATCACAGATGAGGACTTTTTACATATATACACAGTCCACTCATATTATTATGACCAGCAGCTAATATCCTGAGTATCCGCCGTATGCAGCACAGAGCAGCTATATGGGCTGGAAGAGACTCAATATGGTTATGGTTTGGGTTTTTGATAGGTA
Source organism: Phyllomedusa bahiana (assembly GCA_025379985.1). Taxonomy (NCBI): domain Eukaryota; kingdom Metazoa; phylum Chordata; class Amphibia; order Anura; family Hylidae; genus Phyllomedusa; species Phyllomedusa bahiana. The sequence goes on from JAODAL010002331.1 coordinate 98,917, forward strand.
TCTGGAGCTGACTGCATCCCACAGCGCCTGGGGGGCCAAGAGCCAACACCACCTCTAGGGCTCCACACTCTGGAGGGGCCCATAGAGCCAACACCAACCATCCGGGGGCTCCACAGCTGCGGAGGGTCCATAACCAACACCCCCTCCAGGCCCCACACTGTTGGGGGTCCATAGAGCCAACACCCCATCCTGGGGCTCCTACAGCTGCTGGGGTTCCAAGAGCCAACACCACCATCCGGGGGTTCCCACACTGCTGGAGGGCCATAGATCCAACACCACCATCCAGGGGGCCCCACAGGCGGAGGGTCAAGAGCCACACCACCATCTAGGGGCTCCCACAGTTTGGGGGGCCCAAACCAACCCCATATCCAGGGAGCTCCCACAGCTCGGAGGGTCCATAGACCAAACCCCCATCTAGGGGCCCCCCGCAGCTGCTGGAGGGTCCATAGAGCCCACCCCCCTCCGGGGCCCCCAGCTGTTGGGGGGTCCATAGAGCCAACACCCCCCATCCAGGGAGACAAGCTCGGGAGGGTCCATAGAGCCAACACCACCATCCAGGGGAGACCGCTGTGGAGGGGCCCATAGATCCAACACCACCTCCAGGGGTTTCCACACTGCTGGAGGGTCCTAGACCCAACACTCCCCTCCGGGGCCCCCCAACAGCTGTTGGAGGGTCCATAAGCCAAACCCACCACCCGGGGGCTCCTACAGCTGCTGGAGGGTCCCAAGGTCCCCCCGCCATCCAGGGTCCCCACAGCTGCGGGAAGGGGCCCAAAACCCAACACCACCATTAAGGGGCCCCATAGGCTGGAGGGTCCATAGGCCCCCCACCCCATCTAGGGCTCCCACAGCTGCTGGAGGGTCCATAGAGCCAAAACCAAAATTTTCCGGGAGCCCCACACTGCGGAGGGCCCCATAGAGCCAACACCACTACCAGGGGGCCCCACAGTGCTGGAGGCCCCTGACCAAACCCACCCCCCAGGGCCCCACGCTGTTGGGAGGGTCCATAAGCCAAACACCACCACCCGGGTGAGACACAGCTCGGAGGGGTACATGAGCCAACACCACCATCCAGGGGCTCCACAGCTGCGGGAGGGGCCATAACCAACACCCCCCTCCGGGGCCCCACCTGTTGGGGGCCCATGGCCAACCCAAACCACCCAGGGGGTCCCCCAAAACTGCGGGAAAGGGCCATAGACCCAAACACCACCACCCGGGGGCCCCAAAAGTGCTGGGGGCCCATAGAGCCAACACCAACCATCAGGGGCCCCCCACAGCTGCTGGAGGGTCCATAGACCCAACACCACTACCAGGACTCCCACGCTGCTGGGGGTCCATGAGCCAACACCACCTCCGGGGCCCCACAGCGCTGGGGGTCAATAGAGCCAAACCCCCCCCAGGGCCCCACAGCTGTTGGAGGCCCAAGACCAAACACCACCATTCAGGGGAACACAGCGCGGGGGGCCCCTAGAGCCAACACCACCATCCGGGGGAGACACAGCTCGGAGGGGCCTAGCCCCCAAAAACCACCATCCAGGGGCTCCCAGCTCTGGGGGGTCCATAGAGCCAACATCCCCCCTCCAGGCCCCAAAAGCGTTGGAGGGGTCCATGACCCCAAAACACCACCCCTGGGGCCCTAAATGTTTGAGGGTCCTTAGAGCCAACCCCACCATCCAGGGTCCCCACAGCGCGGGAAAGGGCCATAGATCCAAACATCACAATCCGGGGGGCCCCCCCTTTGCTGGAGGGCCCCTAAGCCAACACCACCATCGGGGCCCCACGCTGCTGGAGGTCCATAGAGCCAACACCACTATCCAGGAGCTCCCACAGCGCTGGGGGTCCATGAGCCAACCCCACCCCCAGGGGCCCCAAGTGTTGGGGGCCCCATAAAACCCCAAACCCCCCCCCAAAGGGCCCCCACGCTGGGGGGTCCATAGGCCAACCCCACCTCCAGGTGGGGAACACTGCTGGGGGTCCATAAGCCAACACCCCCCCTGGGGCTCCACAGCTGCTGGAGGGGGCCATAAGAACACCCCCCTCCGGGCCCCCAGCTGTTGGAGGGTCCATGAGCCAACACCACCATCCGGGGTTCCCCACAGCGTGGAAGGGCCTTTAATTCCAACCCCCCAACCGGGGGGCCCAAAACTGCTGGGGGGTCCATAGAGACAACACCACCTCTAGGGGCTCCCAAACCCCTGCTGGAGGGTCCATAGACCCAAAAAACACCACTACCAGGAGCCCCCACGCTGCTGGAGGGGGTCCATAGAGCCAACACCACCACCCGGGGCCCCACAGCTCGGAGGGTCCATGGGGCCAACCCCCCCTCCAGGGCCCCACAGCTTTTGGGGGGCCCCATAGACCAACACCCCCATCCAGGGGAGACACAGCTGCGGGGGGGTCCATAGGGCCAACACCACCATCCGGGGAGACCAGCTCTGGAGGGGCCAAAATCCAACCCCCCTCCAGGGCTCCACAGCTGCTGGAGGGTCCAAGGCCAACACCCCCCTCCAGGGCCCCACAGCTGTTGGAGGGTCCATAGAGCCAACACCACCATCCTGGGGCTCCTACACTTGGAGGGTCCAAGAGCCAACACCACTATCCGGATTTCCCACAGCTGTTGGAGGGCCATAGGCCAACACTACCACCAGGGGCCCCCACAGCGCTGGGGGGGCCAAGTCCAACCCACCATTCAGGGGCCCCACCCTGCTGGAGGGCCATAGAGCCAACCCCACCTTTTGGGGGGCTCCCACACTGCTGGAGGGCCCCATAGACCCAACACCACACCCAGGAGCCCCACAGGGCGGAGGGTCCATGAGCCAACACCACCATCCAGGGCCCCACAGCTGCTGGAGGGCCCATAGAGCCAAACCCCCACCTTTCCAGGGACCCCACAGCTGCTGGAGGGGTCCATAACCCAAACCCCCCCCACCCGGGGGCTCCACAGCTGCTGGAGGGCCCCATAGACCAACACCACCATCCGGGGCTCCCCAGCTGTTGGGGGCCCCTGGCCAAACCACCATCCAGGGCCCCACACTTTTGGGGGGTCCATAGAGCCAACACCACCATCCAGGTCCCCAAGTTTGCGGGAAGGGCCATAGATCCAACAACCCCATCCAGGGCCCACAGCTGTGGGGGTCCTAAACCAACCCCACCATTGGGGGCTCCCACAGCTGCGGGGGGGGTCCATAGACCCAAAACACCACTTCCGGGATTTCCCCACAGCGGGGGGAGGGTCCATAAGCCACCCCCCCCCCTCCGGGGCCCCCACTTTTGGGGGGTCCATAACCCAACACCACCATCCAGGGGACACACTGCTTGGGGCCCATAAGCCAACCCCACTACCCGGGGCTCCCCCATTTCTGGGGGGTTCCTAGAGCCAACACCACCATTAGGGGCCCCGCAGCTGCTGGAGGGTCCATAGACCCAAACACCCCCTTCCGGGGCCCCACAGCTGTTGGAGGGTCATGAGCCAACACCCCACCCAGGGGAGACAAGTGCTGGAGGGCCCTTTAAGCCAACACTCCCACCAGGGGGACACACTGGGAGGGGCCATAGATCCAACACCACCCCCCGGGTCCACAGCTGCGGGGGGTCCATAGAGCCAAAAACCCCCCCCAGGGCCCCAAGCTGTTGGGGCCATAGAGAAACACCACCATCCGGGGGCTCCTACAGCTGCGGGAGGGGTCCTAACCCAACACCCCCCCCCGGGTTTCCCCACAGCTGCGGGAAGGCCATAATCCAACCCCAAAAACGGGGGGCCCCCAGCTGCTGGGGGGTCCATAAAGCCAAACCCCCATTAGGGGCTCCCCAGCTGCTGGAGGGCCCCATAACCCAAAACACCACTACCAGGAGCCCCCCCACGCGCTGGAGGGTCCTAGAGCCAACACCACCACCAGGGGCCCCCACAGCTGTTGGAGGGTCCATAAGCCAACACCCCCCCCTCCAAGGCCCCACAGCTGTTGGAGGGTCCAAGAGCCAAATACCATCCAGGTGGCCCAACCCGCTGGAGGGTCCAAGAGCCAACACCACCTCCGGGGGCTCCCAGCGCTGGAGGGGCAAAACCCAAACACCCCCCCCCCAGGCCCCACACTTTGGAAGGGTCCATAGAGCCAAAACCACCACCGGGGTCCCACAGTGCTGGAAGGGCCTAAATCCAAAAACCACCATCCGGGGGCCCCCACGTTGGGGAGGGCCCCATAAGCCAAAAACCACCATCTGGGGGCTCCCACAGCTGTGGAGGGTCCATAGACCCAAAACCCAACCAGGAGCTCCCACAGTGCTGGGGTCCAAGAGCCAACACCACCATCCGGGCCCCCCACAGCTGCTGGAGGGTCCATAGAGCCAACACCCCCCTCCCGGGCCCCACAGCTGTTGGAGGGTCCATAGAGCCAACACCCCACCAGGGGAAAACCAGCTGCTGAGGGCCCATAACCAACACCCCCTCCAGGGGAGACAAGCTGCTGGAGGGGCCAAATCCCCCACCACCATCCAGGGGCTCCACAGCTGCTGGGGGGTCCATAGACCCAACAACCCCCCTCCAGGGCCCCAAGCTGTTGGAGGGTCCATGGGCCCAACCCCCACCATCCGGGGCTCCTACAGCCTGGAGGGTCCATAACCAAAACCACTATCCGGGAGCCCCCACACTGTTGGAGGGTCCATAGAGCAAAACTACCATCCAGGGCCCCCACCTTTGCTGGAAGGGCCTAATCCAACACCCCCTTTCAGGGGCCCCACCGCTGCTGGTGGGGCCATATACCCAACACCACCATCATGGCTCCCCGCTGCTGGAGGGTCCATAGAGCCAACACCAATCCAGGAGCCCCCACAGTGCTGGGGGCCCATAAGCCAACACCCCCATCCAGGGGCCCCACGCTGCTGGAGGGTCCATGAGCCAACCCCCACCATCCGGGGGGCCCCCCCACACTGTTGGGGGCCCCAAAGAGCCAACCCACCATCCAGGGGCCCCACAGCTGTTGGGGGGTCCATAAGCCAACACCACCTCCGGGTCCCCCAGCTGCTGGAAGGGCCATAGATCCAACACCCCATCCAGGGGCCCCACACTGCGGGAGGGCCCATAGAGCCAACACCCCCCCATCTGGGCCCCCACAGCTGCTGGAGGGCCCATAGAGCCAAACACCACCATCCAGGGCCCCCACAGCTGCTGGGGGCCATAGAGCCAACACCACCATCCAGGGGCTCCCACAAATGTTATTAAATCTGGGAAAATTAGGAGTAAAGGGTAGTATTTGGGAAGTTTTGGGCCATGTTCTTCAAACAAATTCAGACATTTCCTAACCGTGTGACGGTCGCATTTCTTGTAAAACATCCTATTCCCCCCGGGAAAAACATCGCATTAGGGGTGTATGTGGTCTGCAAGGATGGATTCATACCCAAAATGGGTGAGAGGGCTTTCTATATGGAGGAGTTTCTATTCTCCAAACCATAAGACTGTCATCACCAGCTTGTGTTCTTCCAGCAATAGTTGCAGGGTAATTTGTTCTCTGATGATTCATGCCTCACACACCCCGTCCGTTTAATAAAAGCAAAAATGTGAATTACTGTTTTGGGTTAGCCCGAGGTATACATCTGTCTGCTCCGGGGGCCCCATGCACAGTAGGGTTAGCAGAGGTGGGGCATCTGTCTGCCCGGGGGGGCCCCCACACATTGGGGTTTTCAGAATGCAGTGACTCCGTCGCTTTCCCGGGCCCATAACAGTGGGTTAGGGAGGTGCATGACTAGGGTGTGGTCTATCCAGGGATGGGGCAGGGTGTGTCTCTCTTTTAAACCGGGGCCAGAGTGTAGTTCATCTCTCTCCAACTAGGGTGCAAAGGTGTTAGTCTCCAGGTATGGAGCCAGGGGATAGTCTCTCCCTCCAGATATGGAGCCAGGGGATAGTCTCTCCCTCCAGATATGGAGCCAGGGGAAACTCTCCCTCCGGTAGGACCAGGGGATAGTTTTCCCTCCAGGTATGGACCAGGGGGTAGTCCTTCCCCCCAGGATGGGGCCAGGGGATAGTCTCTCCCTCCCGGGAGGAGCCAGGGGATAGTCTCTCCCTCCAGGTATGGAGCCAGGGGATAGTCTCTCCCTCCAGGTATGGAGCCAGGGGATAGTCTCTCCCTCCAGATATGGAGCCAGGGGATAGTCTCTCCCTCCCGTATGGGGCCAGGGGATATCTCTCCCTCCAGAGGAGTCAGGGGGATAGTCTCTCCCTCCAGGTAGGGGCCAGGGATAGTCTCTCCCTCCAGGGAGGAGCCAGGGTATTTTCTTTCCCCCAGGTATGGAGCCAGGGGATAGTCTCTCCCTCCAGATATGGAGCCAGTTGATAGTCTCTCCCTCCAGGTACGGGGCTCAGGGCTAGTCCCTCTCCAGGAACGGGGAATGGGGTATCCCTCTCCAGGTACGGAGCCAGGGGGTAGTCTCTCTTCAGGTACAGGGCAGGGGGCAGTCTCTTCGGAGTGCTTTCTTCCTTATTTTTCATTGCAGTGCCATTTAATTCTCTTTCATTGAAGCTTTTGATAAGGGGTGTTGAGGGAATTGAGTGGACAGACTGCTGTCCCCTCTGTTTTGGGGGGCGCCCCAGGTTTTCATTTGGGCTCTATGGCTCAGCAAGGCTTTGTGATGGTAAGTGCTTTGGGGGCCCTTTTTTCTGTAAATGTCCCAGGATGCTAACCCCCCTCTTCTTTATAGTGGGGCCATAGTGGGAAAACTGCCCCCGCTCCCCCCTGACATTCCATAATTTCCAGGGGGGTTAAAAGGACTTGCAGGAGGAGGGTACTTGGGAATTTTTACTTTGGGCTTTTTTGTGTGTCAGGCCCCATACCTCACTAGAGGAGGATTTGGATGGTGACAAAGTCACATATTTTAAGCCAACTCCCCACCAATGATTTGAGGGGGGGCAAAAGTTTTCTTCCCCGATGAAAATAAAAAGGGGGTTTTGCCCGGCTTTTCCTTTTCATTTAACCCCCTGGGTGCAATCGGATGAAAATTCCCCGCCAAGGTTAGTGAAGCGGGTTTTTGGGTTTCCGGGGGCCAAGGAGGGTTGGGGGGCCATTTAATAGGGAAAGGGAAATGAAAGGAGGTTTTTTTTCTGCTTATTCCTAAACAAGGGCTTTTTCCTTTTTTGGAATTTTTTGTTTGGGGTCAAAGTTGGGGCTGAATATTTTTAAAACCCTCTCTTTTGCCTTCCTTTTTTTGTCCTTAATATTTCTCTCCCCCTCCCACGTGCCCCGTCTCTCTCTCTCTCCCCCCCACGTTGCCCCCCCGCCCCTCTCGTCTCTCCCTCCACGTGCCTCACTCTCTCCCCTCTCTCCCTCCACGTGCCTCACTCTCTCTTCCCCCCCTCCCCCTCCCCCGGTGGGCCCCCTCTCTCCCCTCTCCCCCCCCCCCACGTGCCTTTGCTCTCTCTCTCTCCCCCCCCCCTTGACCCCCCGCTCTCTCCTCCCCACCCCCTCCACGGGGCCTCCGCTCTTTCCCTCTCCCCCTCCACGTGCCTCGGGTCTCCCCTCTTTCCCCCTCCACGGGCCCCCCCGCACTCTCTTTTTTTCCCCCCCTCCACGTGCCTCGCTCCCCCTCTCTTTCCCCCCCACGTGCCTCCCCCCCCCTCTTTTCTCCCCCCCACGTTCCTCCTCTCCTCTCCTCCCCCCCCTCCAAGTCCCCCGCTCTCTTTTTCCCCCCCCCTCCACGTGCCTGCCCCCTCTCTCTCTCCCCCCTCCATGTGCCTCGCTCTCTCTCTCCCCCCCCCCCACGTGCCTCGCCCCCTCCTCTCTCTTTTCCCCCTCTCCCCTTGGGCCCCCGCTCTCCTTTTCCCCCTCCACCCTGCCTCCCCTCTCTCTCTCCCCCTCCACGTGGCCCCCTCCTCTCTCCCCCTTTCCCCGTGCCTCCCTCCCCCCCCCCCCTCCACGTGCCTCGCCCCCTCCTCTTCCCCCCCCCACGTCCCTTTTTTTTCTTTCCTCCCCCCCCTCCACTGCCCCCCCCCTCTCTCTCTCCCCCCCCTTTAAAGGGGCCTCCCTTTTCTCTCCTCCCCCCCCCCCGTCCTCACCCTCTCTCTCTCTCCCCCCCGTCCTCCCCCCTCTCTCTCCTTTCCCCCCCCACGTTGCCTCGCTCTCCCCCTTTTCTTCCCCCTCCACGGTGCCTCGCCTCCCTCTCCTCCCCCTCCCCCGTGCCCGCTCTCTTTTCTCTCCCCCTCCAAAGTGCCTCGGGTCTCTCTCTTTTTCCCCCTCCACGTGCCCCCGCTCTCTTCCCCTTTCCCCCCCCTCCAAAAAAAATTTTCCCGCTCTCTCTCTCTCCCCCTCCACGTGCCTCGCTCTCTCTCTCTCTCTCCCCTTCCACGTCCCGCTCTGCTTTTTCTCCCCCCTTCCACGTGCCTCGCCTCCCCCCCCTCTCTCTCCCCCCACCCTGCCTCACTCTCATCCTCTCCCCCTCCACGTGCCCTTTTGCCTTCCCCCCTCTTTCCCCCTCCACGTGCCTCGCTCCCCTCTTTTCTTCCCCCTCCAAATTTCCTCGCTCCTCCCCTCCTCTCCCCCCCTCCCCCGGGCCTCGCCCCCTTTTCCCCTCTCTCTCCCCCTCCACGTGCCTCGCGCTCTCTCTCTCCCCCTCCACGTGCCTCGCTCCCCTTTTCTTTCCCCCTTAGGGCCCCTGCCTTCCTTTTTCCCCCTCTTTCCCCTCCACGTGCCCGCTCTCCCTCCCCTCCTCCCCCTCCACTTTCCCCGCTCCTCTCTCGTCTCTCCACCCCTCCACGTTTCCCTCGTTTTCTCTCCCCTTTCCCCCCCCACGTGGGCCCCGCTCCTCTTCCCCCCCCCCTCCAAATTGCCTCGCTCTCTCCCCTCCCCCTCCACGTGCCCCCGCTCTCCTCTTCCTCTCCCCCCCACGTGCCTCGCTCTCAATTGGGGCTCCCCCCTCCACGTGGCCCCGCTCTCTCCCCTCCCCCCCCCCCCACGTGCCTCGCTCTCCTCTCTCTCCCCCTCCCGTTTCTCGCTCTCTCTCCCCCTCCACTTTCCTTTTGCTCTCCTCTCCCCCTTCCCCCGTGCCTCGCTCTCTTTTCTCCCCCTCCACCCTGCCTCCCCTCTCTCTCTCGCCCCCTCCCGTGCCCGCTCTCCCCCTCTTCCCCCCCTCCACGTGCCTCGCTCTCTCTCTCCCCTCCCCTTCCACGTGCCCGCTCCTCTCCTCTCTCTCCCCCCCTCCATGTGCCTCGCTCCCCTCTTTTCCCCTTCCCCCGTGCCCTTTGCTCTTTTCCTCTCCCCCTCCTCCTCCCTTGCCTCGCTCTCTCTCTCCCCCTCCAAAGTGCCTCGCCCCTCTCTCTCCCCCCCCCCCCCCGTGCCCCTCTCTCTCTCTCTCCCCCCTCCACATGCCCCCCCTCTTTTCTCCTCCTCCCCTTCCCCATGCCCGCCCCTTTCTCTCTCCCCCTCCCCCGTGCCTTCTCTCTCTTTTCCCCCTTTTTTTTCTCCCCCTTTTCCCCGTGCCCAAATCTTCTCTTTTCCCCCTCGCTCTCTCTCTTTTCCCCCCCCCTCCACGTGCCCCTCTCTCCTCCCCTTTTTCCCACCCCCCCCAAAATGCCTCTCTCCTTTTTTTCTCTCCCCCCCCTCCCCCCGTGCCTCGGGTCTCCTCCTCTCCCCCCCCCACGTGCCCCCCTTTGCCTCTCCCCTCCTCCTCCCCTCCATCTTCCCCCCTCCACGGCCTCCCTCTCTCCCCCTCCACGTGCCTTGCTCTCTCCCCCTCCACGGCCCCCCTCTCTCCCCCCCCACTGCCCTCGCTCTCTCCCCCTCCACCTTGCCTTTTCCCCCTACCCCCTCCACTTTCCTCGCCTCCCCCCAACCCCCCCCAAAGTGGGCCCCGCCTCTCTCCCCCTTCCACGTTTCCTCGCTCTCTCCCCCCTTCCACGTGCCTTGCTCTCTCCCCCTCCCCCGTGCCTCGCTCTCTCCACTCTCGTTTTCCGTCCCCCCCCCCTCCACGTGGCCCTTTCTCTCTCCCCCTCCACGTGCCTCGCTCTCTCCCCCTCCACGTGCCTCGCTCTCTCCCCCTCCACGTGCCTCGCTCTCTCTCTCTCCCCCTCCACGTGCCTCGCTCTCTCCCCCTCCACGTGCCTCGCTCTCTCCCCCTCCACGTGCCTCGCTCTCTCCCCCTCCACGTGCCTCGCTCTCTCCCCCTCCACGTGCCTCGCTCTCTCTCTCTCTCTCTCTCTCCCCCTCCACGTGCCTCGCTCTCTCTCTCTCCCCCTCCACGTGCCTCACTCTCTCTCTCTCTCCCCCTCCACGGGCCCCTTTTTCCTTCCCCCTCTCTCTCCCTCTCCCTCCCCCCCTCTCTCTCCCTTTTCCCCCCCCACGTGCCTCGGGTCTCTCCCCCTCCACGTGCCTCGCTCTCTCCCCCCCCCTCACGTGCCTCGCTCTCTCCCCCTCCACGTGCCTCGCTCTCTCCCCCCTCCACGTGCCCCCTCTCCTCCCCCCTTTCCCCGTGCCCCCGCCCCTCCCCCCCCCCTCCACGTTCCTCGCTCACCGGGTTTCCCCTCCCCTTCCTCTCCCTCCCCCCGTGTCCCCGGCCCCCCTCTCTCTCCCCCGTGTCCCCGGCCCCCCTCTCTCTCCCTCCCCCCTGGCTCCTCTCTCTTTCCCCCTCCAAAGTGCCTCGCCTTCTCTCCCCCCCCCCCTCCAATTGGGCCCCGCTCCTCTCTCCCCCCCTCCAAAATTTCCCCCGCTCTCTTTTCCCCTCCCCCTCCAAAGTGCCTCGCTTCCCCTCTCCCCCCCCTCCACTGCCCCTCCTCACTCTTTGTCCCCCTCCACCCTGCCCCGCTCTCGTCTCTCCCCCCCCACGGGTGCCTCCCTCTTTCTCCCCCCTCCCCCCCGGGGCCTCGCTCTTTTCCTTTTCCCCCTCCACGTGCCTCGGGTCTTCTCCCCCTCCCCACGTGCCTCGCCCCCCCCCTCTCTCTCCCCCCCCTCCACGTGCCTCGCTCTCTCTCCCTCCCCCTCCTCCTCCACCCGCCTCGCTTCTCTCCCCCCCTTCCAAAGTGCCTCGCCCCCTCTCTCTTTTCCCCCCCCCATGTGCCTCGCTCTCTCTCTCTCCCCCCCCCACGTGCCTCGCTCTCTCTCTCTCCCCCTCCACGTGCCTCGCTCTCTCTCTCTCCCCCTCCCCCGGGCCCAAATCTCTCTCTTTCTCTCACCCCCCCACGTGGGCCCCGGGTCTCCTCCCCCTCCCCGTGCCTCGCTCTCTCCCCGTCCACGTGTCTCTCTCTCTCCCCCTCCACGTGCCTCCTCCTCTTTCCCCCCCCACGTGCCTCGCCCCCTTTTCCCCCTTCACGTTTCCTCGCTCTCTTTTCCCCCCTCCACGTGCCTCGCCCCTTTCCCCTTTTCCCCTCGCTCTCTTCCCCTTCCCCCTCCACGTGCCTTTGCTCTCTCCTCTCCCCCCCTTCCCCAAGCCCCTCTCCCCTCTCTCTTTTCCCCCCCCCCCTCCTCGCCCCTCCCCCCCTCCACTGCCTCTCCCCCCTCCCCCTCTCCCCCCCCCTCCACGTGCCTCGCTCTCTCCCCCTCCAAAAGCCCTCGCTCCCCCATTCCCCCCCCCCTGCCTCCCCTCTCCCCCCCCTCCACGTGCCTTTGCTCCTCCCCAACCCCCCCCCCCGGGGGGGGGCCCCCGGGGGGCCCGGGGGGGGGGGGGGGCCCCCCCCCCCCTCCACGTGCCCGCTCTCTCCTCTCTCCCCCTCCACGGGGCCCCGCCTCTCTCTCTTCCCCCTCCACTGCCTCGCCTTTTCTCTCTCTCCCCCTCCCCCGTGCCCCGCTCCTCTCTCTCCCCCCTCCACGGGCCTCCCTCTCTTCTCTCCCCCCCCCACCCCCCAGTGCCTCGCTCTTTCCTTTTCTCTCCCCCTCCCCTGTGCCCGCTCTCTCTCTCTCCCCCTCCACGTGGGCCCCCCTCGCCCCCCCCCATCCTCCTCTCCCTCCCCCCCACACCTGCCTCCTCTCTCCCCTCTCCCCCCTCCAAAAAGGGCCCCGCTCTCTCTCTCCCCCTCCAGGGGCCCCGTTTCCGGGCCTCCTCTCCCCCTCCCCCCTCCAAGGCCTTTGCTCTCTCTCTCCCCCCCCCTCCACGTGCCTTTGCCCCCTTTTCTCTCTCTCCCCTCCCCCTCCACGTGCCTCCCCTCCCCTCTCTCCCCTCTCCCCTGTGCCCCCCTCTCTCTCCCCCCCCGGCCATGTGCCTCGCCCCTCTCTTTTCCCCCTTCCCGAAGTGCCCCCCTCCGTCTCTCTCCCCCTCCACTGCCTTCGCCCCCTTCCCTCCCCCTCCACGTTCCCCGGGTCTCTCTCTCCCCCCGTTCCCCGTCCTCGGTTTTCTCCATCCCCCTCCCCCCCTCCACGTGCCCCGCTCCCTTCCCCCTCCCCCCCCACATGCCCTCGCCCCCCTCCCCCCTCCCCTCCCCCTCCAAAATGGCCCCCCTCTCTCTCTCTTTTTTCCCCTCCCCCTCCACGTGCCTCAAATCTCTCTTTTCTCTCCGCTCTCCTTCCCCTCTCTCCCCCTCCACGTGGGCCCCTCTCCCCTCTCTTTCTCTCACCCCCCTCCACAAAGCCTCCCCTCTTTTTTCTCTCACCCCCTCCACGGGGCCTCGCTCTCTCCTCTCGGGTCTCTCCCCTCTTTCCCCCCCCAAAGTGCCCTCGCTCTCTTCTCTCACCATCTCCCCTCCCCCCTCCACTGCCTTTGGCCCCCCTTCCCCTCCCCCTCCCGGCCCCCCTCTCTCCCCCTCCACGTGCCTCGCTCTCTCCCCCTCCACGGTGGCCCCCCCGCCCCCCCTCCCCCTCCAACGGCCTCCCCCTCCCCTCCCCCCCTTTACCCTGCCTCGCTCTCCCCCCCCTTCAACCCTGCCTCGCTCTCCTCCCCCTCCACGTGCCAAAGCCTCTCTCTCCCCTTTGCTCTCCCCCCCCCTCCACGTGCCTCGCTCCTCTCCCCTCCCCCCCCACATTTCCTCTCTCTCTCTCCCCCTCCACGTGCCTCACTCTCTCTCTTTCTCTCACCCCCTCCACGTGCCTCTCTCTCTTTCTCTCTCCCCCTCCACGTGCCTCGCTCTCTCCCCCTCCACGTGCCTCGCTCTCTCCCCCTCCACGTGCCTCCCTCCCCCCCCACGTGCCTCGCCATCTCCCCCTTCCCCCGGGCCCCGCCTCCCCCCCCTTCACGTGCCGCCTCTCCCCCTCCACGTGCCTCGCTCTCGCTCTCACTCTCTCTCTCCCCCTCCACGTGCCCCCGCTCCCCCTCTCTCCCCCTCCACATGCCCTCCTCTTTTCTCCCTCCTCTCTCCCCCCCCACGTTTCCTCGCCCCTTACCCCCCTCCACGTCCCCCCTCTCCCCCCCCCTCCACCCTGCCTCGCTCCCCCTCCCCCCCTTTCCAAAGTGCCCTCTCTCCCTCTCCCCCACGTGGCCTCGCCTTTTCCCCCCTTTCCCCCCCCCAAAGTGCCTCGCTCTCTTTCCCCCCCTCTCCTGCCTCGCTCTCTCCCCCCCCTCCACGTCCTCGCCTCCCCCCCCCTCCACGTGCCTCGCCTCTTTTCCCCTCTCCCCCTCCAAATGTCCCTCCTCTTCTCCCCTCTCCCTCCACGTGCCCGCTCTTTTCTCTCCTCACCCCCCTTTCCCGGCCCCCGCCCCTCCTCCCCCTCCCCCCCCACGGCCTCGCTCTCTCCTCTCCCCCCCCCCACGGCCTCGCTCCCCTCTCTCCCCCTCCACTGCCCTCGCCCCTCCCCCCTCCCCCTCCACGGCCTTTGCTCTCTCTCTCTCCCCCCTCCACGTGCCTCGCTCTTTCTCTTTCCCCCTCCACGTGCCTCGCCCTTTTCCCCCCCCCACTTTCCCCGTGCATCGCTCCCCCCCCCCTCCCCCGTCCCTCGCTCTCCCTCTCCCCCTCCAAAAGTGCCTCTTCTCTCCCCCCTCCACGTGCCCCCCCTCTCACCCCCCCCACGGGCCCTCTTTCCCTTTCACTTTTTCTGCATTTTACCTCTATATTAAAAACCTTTGACATTTTGGATAATTCACCAATCCGGCTTCAGCACCGTTGCACAAATGCCAGTTACCCAGGAGTAGCAGAGCTGAGTTGCATCGTGATATCACAATGTATTCTCTGTTATTTTTGGCTGCATGTTATTATTTTTAGAGCACATAAAAAAAATGGTTCTATAACAAATTCAGCTCTGCCGCATCGTGAGAAACACACAAATGATCCTTCCCGGCCCTAACAGCCCTTCTTCTTCTTCTTCTTTTGCAGCCATATTTAAGAACGGTAGCAGCACTGAGAAGAAAACATGGGCCATTGTCATCACAATGCTGGGAGTTGTAGCCTTCGACTTTGCAGCAGACTTCATTGATGGACCGATAAAAGCCTATCTGTTTGACGTGTGCTCCCACCAGGACAAGGAGCGAGGTCTGCACTACCACGCACTGCTCACTGGTAAGAGATTACTCATTCCCAGTCATTTCATCTGGAAAGGAATGAGCAGTTATTATGTGCCCTGGTCACACGTGTGTGCGGCGCGTGACTGCGTGACACACCGACGCAGCCAAGACGAGCGCTGCATGATAGTCACATCTCCTGCATGGTAGTCCTATAGCAGTCCAATACCAGGTAGCACAAAACACAGGAAATAGCTAAAGTCACACATAAAGGGTGTTTTCTGCTTTAGATAATCACTACTTGTTTGAAGGACCCCTTAATATGGAGATCACAAAGTTTCCTTGGCTGGGAAGTTACACCTTACACAGCACCCATTGACCTCAATGAGTGGTCTGTGCAATGGAGGACAGGTCCTCCAATGAGAAAGATGCTCTTTACAGCCGCTCTCCACCAGAGGCGAAACTTGAGGCCTCTGGGCCCTAGTGCAAAAAGTGAAATGGGCCCCCCAGCTACATTTTCTACTTGAAATGCTGGTGGCAGAAGGGGTTTTGGGCCCCCTCAGGCAGCTGGGCCCAGTAGCGACTGTTACCTCTGCACCCCCTGTAGCTACCCCTCTGCTCTCCACTCTTCCCAAGAGATAGGAATACTGAACTGAAGACCCCTCTTCTATTAACCCAGAATTCACTATTTGAATATATAAATAAGGCTTTTGTAATCTGGACAACCCCTTTAAATTATGAGATTAAAAGGAGGTTTCCAGTTATGTAAATCTACAGCTAGGGGGAGCTAAAGTGCTTACTGTATACTGTATATGTTTGTATAGGGAAAAGCACCATAAATGTGTATAGGGACTTATATACCATGCAATGCTCCATGTTAAATTGCAATATTTAAATAGGCTATAGGACAAATCTAAGGCAAGATAGTAACTCCTGCATATGGCTTTTTTCCATCTGCAGACAACTCTTCTTTAACCCCTTACCAATAATGGACACACAGGTCCTATTGCCGATAAGGACCACTACATAGGCGGTGGGTGCAGCCTGCTAACTACAGCTGACACCCTCTGCTAGCCACAGAGATCGGAGCCGTCTCTGATCCTGGCTATTTAACCCTTTAGACGCTGCTGCGATCACATCGTTCCTCGCTCTGGTTCCCATCTCAGCAATGAGATTGTGGGATGCCGCTCGATTACCATGGCAGCTAAAAGCTGCCTCAGAACCACAATCTTGGTACACCCTTCTGCATTATTTGTATAATGCAGAAGAGTATACAAGCGATCGAGCCCTTTAGTGGTCAAGTACCATAGGGGGACTAAGTGTATAAGTGAAAAAACAAATGTTTTTAAAGTCTAAAAAATATACTTAATTTTTACTCCTGCCATTTTACAAAAAAAAAAACCAAAAAAAAACCATATTTCGTATCACCGGGTCCGTCAAAGTCCAATCTATTAAAATATAACATCATTTATTCCATTGTTGCTATGGGCAACAAAGAAAGTCTTAGACCTAAACAGTTTTCATACATGAAGCCCATTGTGTCTATTCGAGGGGTCCAGTATGTGTCTAGGTTTTGGAAGGAATTCAGTGGGCGATTGCGTAACTCTCTGTCATTTTCCTCTGTATTCCATTCAGAGACTAAAGGGCAGACATGATTAATCAATCTCTGGAACAGTTTTTAAGATGCTATGTCCTGAGAAACACACAAACTACAATACCGTATATACCTAGGACTCAATAAAATATAACTTTTAATAATGAGCAATCAATAAAAACCGTAATAGCAAAAATAGGGCCTGCACTGAACCCTCCACTAATCCCTCAAAACGCTATCACTGCCCTTACCAGTCCTTCCTCTGCACCCACCCTCACTTTCCTTCCCCCTCCTTTGAGGTCCACAACCTCAGACTCTTTCAGCCATATTCCATCAGAGTCGCAGTTGTCTAACAGACCCCCCGGCTCTCCCTGGCATTTTCTGGAATTCATTTGCGCTGGCCTCCCACACTTCCTCTCTTCTGAAAAGCCCACTCTCATCATTGGGTGATTTCAACATCCCCATTGATGCCACCCATGTCCCTTCTGCCTCAACATTTTCTTTCATTAACCTCCTCTCATGGCCTCTTGCAGTTTTAACTGAACACCCCAACCCACAAGGATGGGTTCTCTCTGGATCTGGTCTTCTGTCGTCTTTCCTCAATTTCTAACTCACTAATTCTCCTTATGCTCTCTCTGACTCACACAATCTTTTCTCCTTCATTATCACTAATTCCTCCATCCTTGCTCTGGGACAAACGCTGCCCATCATCCATACAGAAAAATCCGCTCCATTAATACTCAGAAACTCACAGACACCATACAGTCCTCAACTTGCCCCCCAATCTCCTCCCTCTTCCTGTCCGACCAGCCTGTCCAAACGTTACAATGAAAGCTCTCACTATCCACCCCTGACATGTTGGCACCACTCACCACACCGCGACCACCAGAAGTCAGCGCCCGCAGCCTTGGCACACACCACAGTACTCGTTATCCTCCAGCGATCGTTCCAGGTGTGCTTAGCCGTCTGTGGAGAAAGTCCAAAGCCAAGCATGCAGACTTTCTCCACACAAATTCATGCTCAGGGACTTATCACACTGCCCTTCACAGCGCCAAACAAAAATATTTCACCTCCATCATCTCCATCACTACACAACAACTCCAAAACGCCTCTTTGACAATTACCTTCCACACCCGTCCTAAAGGCTAAAGCGCAGGCTCCGTCACTGACCCTTCTGTGCTGAAGACCTGGCCACTCACATTCAAAGAAGACAAAAGAAATTAAAATATCCGGCTAAACATATCTCAGTTCCCAAATAATACCATCTGTCCCTCCACGCACGTCCTCTAATCTACACGCAGCCCTTTGACCCGACGACAGAGAAGAAATGTCCAGGCTTCTCCTGTCTGCTTGTCCCACCCCTGCTCTACTGACCCCATTCCATCCCCACCTTGTCCAGTTCTATTTCTCCAGCTGTCCTCTCCTCACCTTACTGCTATCTGTAACCCTCTCTCTCTCCACTGGGATCTTCTTTTCCATCTTCCTTCAAACACGCCTATCATAACCCCTTTACTAAAAAAGCCCTCTCTGGACCGCCCTCCTGTGCTGATAACTACTCGACCAGTCCTCTAACCTGCCCTTCATCTCTAAACTCCTGGAACGCTTGGTCTACTCTTGGCCTAATTCCGCTATCTCTCCTCTGACTAACTTCTTCTTGACCCGCTCCAATCAGGTTTCCCTTTTTCCCGCACCCTACACTTCCACGGAAAACTGCCTTATTTAAAGTCTCAAAATGCCTTCCTAACAGCAAAAATCTCAGGGTAACTACTCATTGGTTGCTTCTCTTGGATCTCTTCTCTGCAGCATTTGACACTGTGATCACCAACTTCTCCTTCTCCTCACATGCTCACACCATTGGCCTCCAGGACACCGCTCTCATCCCTCTTGGTTTCTCATCCTACACCTCTCTGACCCGCTCCTTCAGTGTCTCGTTTTCTGGTTCGACCTCCTCTCCTCTTCCTCTTGCTGTTGGGGTTCTCAGGGATCATTTTTCTTAGGTCCTCTACTTTGTTCATTGTACACAGACCCTCATTGGCCAAAACCATCAGTAATATTTGGCTTCCAGTACCATCTCTATGCGGACGACACCCAATTATACACCTCCTACCCTCCCATGAGACATCACTCCAGCCTTGCTACAAAACACCAGTGACTGTCTGTCCGCTGTCTCTGACTCATGTCCTCTCTCTATCTCCAACTAAACCATCACTAAAGACTGAACTTCTTGTCTTTCCGCCATCTACTAACCAACCCCCCTCCCCTGCTATTTCTGTTTCTGTAATGTAGGTACCTACCATTTCTCCCTAGGCAGCAGGCCCGCTGTCTAGGGTTTTATTGGATCTGATCTGACCTTCATCCCATATATCCGGTCGCCTTGCCCCGCTCCTGTCAACCTGACCTCAAGAATATCTCCAAAATCCGTCCATTTCTCACTGTGGAAACGACTCAATCTTCTCATTACTGCTCATATTCTTTCACCGACTTGACTACTGGCAACTCCTTGCTTATCGTCTCCCTCTCTCTTGCAAACTCTCCCTCTACCCCTCACCAATCTGTCCAGAATGCAGCACGCCGGCTTGTCTTTCTCTCGCAGCCGCTATAACTGAGCCTCTGACCCAGTGTCAGTCACTGCAACTGGTTGCCCCATCCAGTCAGGATACAGTAATAAACTCAGTACTCCTCAACCCATAAAGGACCTCCACAGCGCTGCTACCTCCCGTACATCTCCCTCCCTAGTCTCTGTCTACCGCCCTCCGTGCTCTCCGCTCTTCGATGATATCAGACTACATTCCTCAATCATCCGAACCTCCCTGCCCCGCCTACAAGACTTCACACGTCGGCACCAATTCTCTGTGAATATGCTAACCGCGGGCGATCAGCACATTCACACCCTCACAGTTTTTTAAAGGGCCCTGAAAATACAATTTCTCCGTCTTGCCACCAAAGATCCCTAACTGCTATCACACACATCTGTCCACTCCCTGCCTTGGGGCCCGTCACACAGGCGCTTACTGTATATAGATTACTGTCTGGGTGGCAGGGTTCATCCATTTTTCATGTAAACCACCCCCCAATTTATGAAACATGCCGAACCATTGTAAACTTGGGCGCTTCTTACCGTATGTTTCACCCATACACCCTAATAGATTTGTAAGCTCTCACGAGCAGGCCCTCACCCTTGTGTCTCTTTGTAAGTACTTCATTTAAATGTGCTAATGACTGTAATTTTTACACTTGAATTTTGTAAGTGCTGCGGAATATGTTGTGCGCTAAAGAAATAGAAGACGAATATCATTATTAATTATTATAATTATTATAAATGTAGGGTATTCGCCCCAACAAGGGCGCCCCCATCTAGAACCTAAACTACCAATTCCTAATAAAGCCCTAATATTAACATATATAGTGCCCACTAAGTGATTACAAAATAATAAAACAACAAAAATTATTCCCGAAACAACTAAAGATATAGCTAAGTGGAAACGTAATAAAAAATCCAGCACGTTTCAAACCCCTATATTTTGATATAGAGGATCATCACGGACCAAATTTAGGTACAAGGGAAATAAAGGACACAAACTATCAAAACAAGCAAACTAATATCTGCAATAGTAACATGAAAGAAGGCTTACGTCCCTTAGCGGATCGAGCCATGATTCATCATATAAGTTCAAGGGTCCATGATGAGACGGATCCCATGTAGTAAGAAACTGGTCTAGATAGACCAACAGATGGTACAACTGGTCTAGATGAACAAACGGGTAGTATGATGACAGAGAAGTGCAATACATGCCCCCAAATAAATATGCATATGGGTAAAGGTGGAGCAAATTATGGCCAATAAGATACATACAAGACGCCCAATCACACACTTATCTTCCAGTTAAAGTGACTACAGGCTCAATACTCCTGGTGTCCCGTGGACACCAACACGCAGGCGCCACTACAGAGCAGTGCGCCCAGCCGAACTCATCTACAAATGATTGTGCACAGTCTGAGCTAGGGCTGTTCAGAACCTGATTAAAGCTCAAGACAATTAAAAGCGCTTTGCTAACAAAAAACGAAACGTAGGACATGATTATGTTGTGGTGGGTAAAGTGTAGTTGTCTATGAAGAACCACCGCCTCAATGTTCCTTCCGGGAAATTTGCTCCACGTTTTATAGGCCCATAAAGAGTCACAGAAGCTATTGATTTAATATAACCAGAACCTTTCGCAGATGCAACATATTTCATAAATCTCTGTTGAAAAAATAAGTTCCTTCTTTGCTACCCACGTCTAGTGCACCAGCTCCTGTGGTTGTCCAAGGGGAGCTGGAATGTGAGGCAGGAAAAATTCTAGACTCGCCTGGTAATCACGCCAGAAATCTATCCAGTATCTTGTTTATTGGAAGGCCTATGGTGCAGAGGAGTGAACATGAGTCTGTGTCAAGGACCTCCATTCTCCCCGACTGTACCATCGTCCGAACCCTTCCAAACCTGGTGTAGTGGATGGGAAACAAAGGTTATATATGTGTGATCCTTTGTGTCTCTATTTTAATGTATTAGTTAGTTCATGCCTCCACAATACAGACACACATATATAGATATATATATATATATATATATATATATATATATATATATATATATATATAGAAAATAGGCACATACCTATGTAATACAGTACATTTAAAAGCAGTAGGTAATCTTTGTCCATTAATGTGTTAAACTAAATGGCCCGCCTGTAGTAGATTGAGCGATTTCGTCGTGTAATCCAAATGGCTCCTAGTCAGAAGTGTACCACAACCCTGTGTCCAAAACATTCCTGAACTGGAGGAGTGGTCTAGAGATAGGACGAGCAATAGACCCTCACAGTCCCCTCTTATCTACTAATTTGCCAAAGGTTATAAAAAAGCCACCATTTGTGAAAAAAGCAGAACGCACTCCTCACAGCAACAAGGCATGTTTGATTTTGTTTACTCTGGTGGCACCCTTTGTTATTTTTAAGATAATTTGGACCCCCACAAGGACAGAATAGCAGCAGAAACCGCGCTTTTGGTCCTGATGCTGTATTGTCAGTTCTGCTATGATTGACAGGTTCCCTGCTACTACACCTGTCTGCTGCTGCTGGCCTTGTGTTGAGCAGCAGTTGACTTAAACAAGGCGTGATTGACAGCCATCTTCACAACTCAGGCTGTGTTCTGGATGTCAGGAAGCCGGTCCAATCACACTTTGAACTGGATCTCTGACTTCCTATTTTAGATTTCTCCTGCCTTGAGTTCTTTGCTGGTGATAGTCTTTGCTTGAGCTGGTGCACAATGTTTACTTATTCATTACTTGGATTTCTGACCTTCGTCTGCCTCTTGACCTACGTTTTCTTCCTATCTTTCGGCACTGTCTTTCTCTTCCTGGTTCAGACCCTTTTCTGCTGACTATTGTTATTGTGTTCTGTCTGTTTGATGTTTGCACTGACTTAGGATAGGGACCTCTGCCCAGTTGTCGCTGTCCGGTTTGGGTCAGGTCGGCAAGCAGGCAGGCACAGCTGTAGTGTGGACTTAACGCTGCGGCGCACTGTCTGTCTGTCCCTATGAATGCTGGGATCCCTAACACGCGATATGTCTTTGTCGATGAAAAAATAAAAAAAGTTATGGCTCTTGGAAGGCAGAAAGAATAAAAACGAGGATCCAAAAAATTAGGACCTACTGTCAAGGATGGATTAATTTGTCAAATGTGACTTTAAGGGACACTAACTCCAATCAGTGGCACGAAAATCCTAGTCCTCTTCCATAGAGCTTGGCTCATTTGAATAGTTTATCTCCCATGGAACATTGCATGTCAAGTAGCTTCCTCATAAGGAAAAGCCTCCCATATGCAGACAGCTGATTCGTGGTCACTTCCAGTAAGTGGCACTAGAGAGTCTAGCTATTTTTCCCTAGAGCTTATTGGAATATTATAATGTTTCATTGAGTATTGCAGGGCCTATGAGTCTTCATTATGGTGCCTCTCCCAAGAACGAACTTTACTCGTCTACAGCTAAAGGCCTCTCACCAGCCAGCCAGAACCCTTCTGTGTACTGATAAGGGGCAAACACTCGACAGTAGGGAGACTTTCCCTCATGGAAAGGCTTAATTCCCCAGTCATGTTTCAGGGCTCTTTAACCCCTTAAGCCCCAGGCCTGAAAAGTAGTTAATGACCAGAACATTTTTTTAGTTTTTGCCTCCTTGCGTTTCAACAGTTGTAACTTTTTATTTTTCAATGACGCAGTTGGATGAGGCCTCGTTTTATTCTGGACAAGTTGTACTTTATGGAGGAATAGTTTAATTTCAATTAGAAATTATTGCAGAATTTATTTTTAAAATTTTTTTTTACATTTTTTTTTACACCATTCACATTCCACATTAATAACTTGTTAGATTAATTCTACAGGTTATTAGTCGTGTGGATACCTAATATGTGTAGGATTTTTTTTGGGTGTAATGTATGCATAATTATTTAGTATTAAAATATTTATTTTTATTTAATTTTATTTTTATTCAAATTTTTTTAAAATTTATATATATATATATATATATATATATATATATAAATTTTTTTTTTTTTATTTATTTATTTATTTTTTTTTTAAATCCCCTGAAGGGAGAACTGTTTTACTTTTTTTCTTTTTTTTAAACACTTATAATGTATTAGCATATTTCATATATGCTAATACAATCTAATCTGTGTCATTTGACTCAGCAGTGATTCTGGACAGTACACAGTCCTGCCCCCTGGTCCACTGCTTTTGTTTACACAGACAGCTCTGGGGCCACTCCTAGTTCCCCAGCTGACTTGCAAGTCATTCCTCGGGCTCGTCGGGTCACCGGGTGTTTCCGATCACCTGACAGAGCAGGGGAACCCTTTGGATTGCGCTGTCGGTAACGGGTTAAAAGCCCCGTGTTGCGGGTTTACCTCTGCTACGCCCCGGTGCTCCAGGACATCGCCTCTGGGATCAGGGTTGTGTAGTACAGCCCTGATCCCAGCACAGTTGCGGCGGCCGGCGCCGCAAACCCCTAAGTCTGCAGTGACGCTAAAGACGTCGCTGTAGACGAACGACCCGCACCAGCTAACGCCAAAAGACGGTGCGCGGTCGTTAAGGGGTTAATAAATTGGAGGTGACTTAAGTGACATTACTTCCAGGTGGCCATAGAGTCTAACCACTCTTCCCACAGCTTATTTGAATATTGTAATTTCCCATGGCATGGCTTGTAGGTGTCCATATACCTTCATGGTGCTCTCTTCAAGGAGAAACTTGAAGGCCTCTCACCCAGCCAACATCCTGGAACACCTGTCTACAGATGGGGGACATCACTATGGAGATGGTATGTAACACATGAGCATCTGAGAAAATGCTTTCTAGCACGAAACGCGTTATGCAAGTTACAATAAGCATTAAGGCCACCCTCTTAATGTTTTATTTGGAATAAAGTGAACATTTTATCCTACGTTGATTTTACACAAGGATTCATTCCAAGAGACAAGCGCCAGGTCCATTTTTACTTTGTTTTGTCTTCTACGACTCCCTGATGTCCTGCCGCATTATAGACCAGGACCACGCGGCTGCTGTCCCCGGGGCTTTTCAAAGCCAACCAAGTTTTTATGAGTGTTGTGCCTCTACATTAGTTTGCACAACACCATCAGGTGCGCACCTTAACATTATTTTATTTGATTTTAATATCAGACGTACTTTCAAAGAAGAGCGCCTTCTCCTCTCTTTTTCTATTTCATAGTGCTGTTTTTGGACATACAGTAGTTTCAATAATCCAGAATACAGGCAGTCCCCTGTTCATAGAGATGGCTGTAGTTTGTTCTTAAGTTGAAATTGTATGTAAGTCAGCAACGGTAGAATTATTAAATCATTCCTTTTTTTTTAGTATTTGGCATAGTGCAGGGAACAGTTTTTACATTTGGTTTTTCTGTCTGTTTCCTTTTTTAGAAGATTTCACCTAACGTTCTTGTATCTCATGTGCTGCTGTGGCATGCTGGCACTTGGTTACATGGTGCCCGAGATCCCATAAGTCCCCTTAGTCCGTTTATAACTATGGGACGTATGTAAGTCAGAACAATGTAAGTAGGGGACTGCCTGTATTATAATATCACATAATACAGTTTATTATTATTAAATGTATGATAAGCACATGTCAGATTTATGTAGTGCATCCATTATTTAGACCAACCTACTGGCCGGCAAGTGACGACCATGAGTCAATAACCCTGACTGATAACTCATTAACCTGATCCAATTCATTGCACAGCCCTAACAGCTAAGATTATTACTGCGGTTCATTAGTTGTATGTCTGTTCTTAAAGGTAATAAAGTTATCGATCTAGATTTTGATTATAGATTAATGACTGGAGAGAGATCGCTGAGATTGATGATTTATTGGCACAAGCATAGCTGGAGACCAAATCGAGACGAGTTACTATATATGGGTACATCCTCGTGATGGATTGTGATACAGATTTGAATGCAAATTCAACATCAAAATCCAAGATGTTGAAGATTAAATGCAGATTAAAAAATTAACCACCAAAAGTAAACACAGTGAGCAGTATGGACAGCAGCTAGACGGGCTGGGAGGGGCGCAATAAGGTCCTGGTAGGTTGTCACCGGTATCTGGACCCGACTGCATCCCACAGCTGCTGGAGGGTCCATAGAACCAACACCACCATCCAGGGGACCCACAGTGCTGGAGGGTCCAAGGGGCCAAACACAAATCCAGGGGCTCCCACCAGCATGCTGGAGGGCCAAAAGAGCAACACCCACCATCCAGGGGCCCACAGCTGCTGGGGGCCATAGAGCCAACACCCGATTCCCGGGGCTCCCACAGCTGCTGGAGGGTCCATAGAGCCAACACCACCATCCAGGGGCCCCACACGCTGGAGGGCCTAGAGCCAACAACATCCGGGGGCCCAAGCTGCGGGGGGGGCCATAGACAAACCCACCATCCGGGGGCCCAACAGTGCGGGAGGGCCCCTTTAAAAAAAAAACACCCAGGGGCCCACAGTGGGGAGGGGCCATAGACCAACCCCAAACCATCGGGGGCCCCACACTGTGGGGGGCCATAGAGCCAACACCCCCCTCCAGGGCCCCACAGCTGTGGAGGCCCATAAGACAAACCCCCATCCAGGGGCCCACAGCTGCGGGAAAAGGGCCATAGAAAAACACCCCCAAACCAGGGGCCCCCACACTGTGGAGGGTCCATGAGCAACACCCATCCGGGGGGCCCCCACAGCTGCTGGGGGCCTAGACCAAACCCCCCTCCGGGGGGCCCCACAGTGTGGGGGGGCCAAAAAAACAACCCCATCCAGGGCCCCACACTTGGAGGGTCCATAGAGCCCCCACCCCACCCGGGGCCCCCAGCTGTGGAGGGCCATAGAGCCCAACACCCCCTCGGGGGGGCCCCCAGCTCTGGAGGGCCATAGACCAACAACCATCCAGGGGCCCCACAGCTGTGGGAGGGCCCATAGAGCAACACCACCACCCGGGGGCTCCCCCCCCACATGCGGGAGGGGGGCATAGAGCCAACACCACCATAAAGGGCTCCGAATGTCAGTTGGGTTTAAAGCGGAAATTTAGGGGCCGGGGTACTTGGACTGTTTTATAACCAATGTCGGACATCTCTGGCTGTGTGATCTGTCACATTGTCTTGCTGGAAGATCCCAGCTGCCCCACAGACAATCAGCATTTATGGGTGTATTGACTGCAGGAGGGACCCCACCAAATTGGGTAAAGGGCCTTCCACATGAGTGGTGCCAAGGACTGAAACAAAAACATTCCTAGACCATACACTCCACCATCACTTGGTTTTCCAGCAATGGTTGCGGGGGTGTTTGTTCTTGATGTTTTTTTTTGCCCACGCCATACCCACCCTTCAAGAGGAGAAAAGTCTATCGGAGAAGAAACCTTTTACAATCAACAGAGTTTCCCCAATTTTACTGTTGTAAAAATTTGAACTTTTTTCTCCCGATGCAGCTTATTTTAGCAAGGTGCATTGAACCCCTCTGCCCCGGCCCCATACACATAGGGTTAAAAGGGTGATTGACATCCGTTGCTTTGCCCATACACTAGGGTTTACAGAGTGCGTGACACCCGTCTGCTCCAGGGCCCCCATAACAGTGGGGTTACAAGGTGCAGGACATCCGGTTTCCCCAGGGCCCCATACCAGTGGGTTACAGGGGTACAGTGAATCTGTTTCTTGGGGGACCATATACAGGGGGTTAGCAGAGGTGCGTATACCCGTCCCCCCGGGCCCCCATACACGTAGGGTTAGCAGAGGGCAGGACATCCGTTCCCTGGGGGGCCCCAACACAGTAGGGTTAGCAGAGGTGCGTGACATCTGTCTGCCCCGGGGCCCCCCATACGCGTAGGGTTACAGAGGGGGTAAATCCCTGCCCCCGGGGCCCCCCTACACAGAAGGAGCAGAGGTGCAGTGAAATTTGCGCTCGGGGCCCCCATAACAGGGGGTTAGCAGAGGGCAGTGAAAACCGCGCTCCGGCCCCATCCAGTGGGGTTTGGCAGAGTGCAGTGACACCCGTTGTCCGGGCCCCATACCAGTGGGTTAGCGGGGTCAGGACATGTTTTCCGGGCCCATATCATAGGGTTGCAGAGTGCAGTGAAACCGCCCCCGGGCCCCCCCCCTCCAGTAGGGTTAGCAGGGGGCAGGACACCCGCTGCTCGGGGGCCCCATAACAGTGGGGTTAGCGGGGGGTGCAGTTATTTTCACCCCGGGCCCCCCATACCAGTAGGGTTACAGGGGAGCTGACCCCCGTCTGCCCCGGGGCCCCATACCGAAAGGTTAGAAGGGTGCGTGAAACCCGTCTCTCCAGGGCCCCATCCGTGGGTTATAGAGGTGGTGACTCTTTTGTTGGGCCCAAATATTCAGTGGGGTTTTTTTGCAGAGGTGCAGTATATCTCTGCCCCCGGGGCCCAAACCGTGGGGTGAAAGGGGTGCATGACATCTTTCGCCCCGGGGTTTGGGAGTTGGGTTAGCAGAAGCATACACCGCCCCTCCGGGGCCCCATTCAGTTTAGCAAGATGCAGTGACTCGTCTCTCCGGGGCCCCTAGCCCTGGGGTTTGGGGGGTGAAGTCGAAGCTCGTTCCCAGGGCCCCCCAAAAAGGTAGCAGAGTTCCCAAAATTCCTTGGGATTCAAAGTTTTTACAGACTAGGGGCTGCTGCTTGTTTCAGAGGTTCCCGGCAGGTTTCCCTATGCCCAGGATAAAAAGGTGAAGGGCCCCCCCACTCCGGTCCTCCCGCCCTTCAGGGGTGCCCCAAATGCATACCACTGCTCAACCAAAACCATAAAAAAAACCCTTTTTTTAATTTTCAACCCCCTCCTTTTTGGGCATTGGGAACCCCTCCCCCAAATTTAGGCGGAGCGGCTGTGCTGAGCTATCGTTGCAGGGCATGACTTTCCTTTTGCTCGGAAAAAATGCAAGAGTTAGCAGAGTTAATCCAAAGTTCAGATTCAGCATTTCAATGCATGAACCATTTGTAAGAAAAAACATTATTTGTTTTAAATCTGCTTGGGGCCCCATACAAGTAGGGTTACAGGGTGCAGTGAATCCTCTCTCGGGGGGCCATACCCCGTAGGGTTTACAGAGGTGCATGACCATCCGTCTGCTCCGGGGCCCCCTAAAGAGGGTTTGCAGAGGCAGTGACATCGTCTCTCCGGGGGCCCCCACACAGTAGGGTTAGCAGAGGTGCATGACACGTCGCTCCAGGGCCCCCAAAACGAGGGGGGGCAGAGGGGCAGTGAACCTCTGCTCCAAGGCCCCTACACTTTTGGGGGAGCACAGGTCAGGAATCCGTCTGCTTTGGGGCCCCCCTCACGTGGTTAGAGAGGTGCAGGAAACTTGCTCTGGGCCCCATACAATTGGGTTGCAGAGGTGAGTGACATTTCTTTCTCCGGGCCCTAATGTAGGGTTTGCAGAGGTGCAGTGACACCCTCTCCGGGGCCCCAAACAGTTGGTAGCGAGGGCAGTGACTCTTTTTGCTCCGGGCCCCCTACAATAGGGGTTTGCAAGGCAGTACATTCGTCTGCTCCCGGGGGGCCCCCCCACACAGAGGGTTGCAGAGGTGGTGAATCCGTCGCTCGGGGGCCCCTACATTTTAAGTTAGCAGAGGTGGTGACATCCTCTGCTCCAGGGGCCCCCTACACAGAGGGTTAGCAAGGGGCAGTGAATCCTCTGTGGGCCCCCTACCAGTAGGTTACAAGGTGCAGGACACCGTCCTTGGGGCCCCATACACAGTAGGGTTAGCAGAGGTGCAGTGACATCCCTCGCTCGGGGCCCATACACATAGGGGTTTGGAGGGGCAGTAAAAATCCTCTGCTCGGGGCCCATAAAGTAGGTTAGAGAGGTCAGTGACATCCGCTTCTCGGGGCCATACACTTTGGGTTAGCAGAGGCAGTGACATCTGTTTGCTCCGGGGCCCCATGCACAGTGGGGGAGCAGAAGGGCAGTACATCCTTGCTCCGGGGCCCCATACCAGTAGACTCCGAAAATGTTGTGTTAAGACTTGTCAGGAAACCCCCGGGTTTATTTTGACAGGAGCTGCTCAACGCGTGTAACCGCCCCCGTCCCCTTCCCTTTATACCACTGTTTATTCTTTACCCCTTTTAAAACCCAACCCTGAAAAGAGTTTTGATCAGAACATTTTTTTTGTTTTTGCCCCCTTGCGTTTCAACAGTTTTTTTTTTTCAATGCGCAGTTGATGAGGGCCCCGTTTTATTCGAGACAAGTTGTACTTTTTGGGGGGGAAAAGTTTAAGTTTACTTATAAATAATTACAGTATTTTAAATTTTTTTTTTTTTTTTTTTTTAACCATTCACAATTTCCCCACTTAATAATTTTTAATTAATTCAAAGGCTATTATGGGTTTTTTGAATACCCCAAAAATTGTGTAGGTTTTTTGTGTGTGTAATTTATGCAAAATTTTTTTTATTAAATATTTATTTCTTTTTTTATTATTTATTTTTTTATTTTTTTTTTTATTCCCGAAGGGGAGAATGTTTTACATATTTTTTTAAAATTTTTTTTTTAACTTTTGGTAATGTATAAGATTTTCATAATGTAATACATTTATCTGTGTCGTTGACACAGGCAGTATTGGACACACACAGGTTCCTGTCCTGTCTGGATACACAGACGCTTGGGGGGCCCCTCTAGGTCCCAGGCTGACTGGCAGTCATTCCCCCGGCTCTGGGGTCACCCGGGGGGGTCCGATCACCCAAGAACAGGGAAAACCCCTTTTATTGCGTGAGTAACGCACCGCCGCAATAAAAGGGTTAAAGCACCGGGTTGCGGAGGTTTCCCCCGCTCCCGGTGCTCGCAGGAGCTGCGCTGGCATCAGGGCTGTGTGGTACAGCCCCGATCTAAGCGCAGCTGCGGTTCCCGGGCGCCGCAAACTCCGATGTCTGCAGCGACGCCAAAAGACATCAAAAGACGGTGCGCGGTCGTTAAGGAGTTAATGTGCTGAATCTTCTCATTGAAGTCAATTAGAAGCTGGAAACTACAGTATTTTGATGGATATGCGTGTAGATCCACACCGCAACATACCTCCCAAGAGTCCCAGGTTCCTCTGCCCCTCTTAGCTCTATAAATGTCCCTCTTACAGGGCCGCCATCAGAAATTTTGGGGCCCCATACAGCTGGAGCGTCTGGGCCCTCCCCACTCCGTCCCCGGCTCCGCCCCCCATCCCCGACCGTCCCGACAGAGTCGCACCCATCCCCCGGCCCACAACCATCGCCACCCCAGAAAAAGAAAAAATTGTTTCTGGGGTCACAAGAAAAAATAATGCAATTTTGCCATTGTTTTTGGCTTTAGTTCTTGCTGGGTTTTACAAGGTACAGTCTATCTGTATTTTGTGGATCAGTTCATATACAAGGTCCAGCAAATACCTCCACATGTCACCATTATATTGTTACTCACAAAACCAGTATACCCAACCCAATATTGCCAAGCAACAATATATAAATTCTAAATTATACCGCCACCTATCACTACCATATACTGACTAGCACCACCCTAATTTATTGACTAAACCAGTATACCAAGACAAGTATTACAAATCAACAATATACAAGCACCTAATAATACCACCACATCGTCACCACATATCTGCACTATAAAAATACTGAATATTACCGCCATACTGTTACTGGATATAAACCATTACACCAAGACCAATACTTCCTCCATACAGTGACCCATAGTGGTAGATACCAGGTACAAATAGTTTACTTACATTTAGGGCCTCACAGGCAACGTCTTATCTGATCAGTCGTTCACTTTCCCTTTTCTTCTCTATTCGGTCCAGATCTCCATGATGACTTCCTCCGTCCACCACTCGTCCCTGTAGAATTTACAACACAAACACCTGAGACTCCTCACTTCTTTATCATTTTCTCAACGGAGTGCCCCCTCCCCCCATGTACAAACTCCCCATCTATAATAGCCCAAATGGTAATTACCCCCTGGTAATTATGAGCCCCCCAGTAGGTAGGCAGGTAGATTTGAGGCCCTCCAGTTGGTATCCAGGTAAAATGTGGGCCCGGGCGGTAGCTAAATAGTTTGGAGCCTGGTGTAGGTAGCTTAGGGCCCCCAAGCAGTAGCTAGGTAGCTTAGGGCCCCCTGCAGGTAGAATAAGGGCCCCCCTGTAGAGCGAATAGTCCCTCCCCTGTAGTTCAGGGCCCCCCGTAGTCACCCACCCATACGGCCAAGTGGTGGCGGGGGCCCTCTCACACACACGGCCAGGGGGGAGAAGGTTGCCCTCTCACGCACCCACTCGGCCAGGGAGGAGGAGGGGGCCCGCTCAAGCACGGCAGAGTGCCATGTGCACCCCTCCTCCCCCCCGGCCGTGTGGGTGGGTGAGAGGGCACTCTCCCCCCCCCCCCCCGGCTGTGCGTGTGGTGGGGTGCCCCCTTCTCCTCCCAGGCCATGTGGGTACGTGAGAAGGCCCTCTCCTCCCCCACACACACAGGGAGTGCCAAGGGGTGGAGAAGGGGGCCCCCCACCACAGGCACAGCTGGGGGAAGAAGGGAGGCCCCCTAAAGTTATGGCTGGGCTGGGTGAAGGGGGGCCCCCCTAAAGTTATGGCTGGGCTGGGTGAAGGAGGGCCCCCTAAGGTTATGGCTGGGCTGGGCTGGGAACTGCACCGGAAACGTTGCTGAGAGGAGGTCACGACTCCCGGCACAGCTGCCTCCGGCCCGGCCGCCCAGTAGTGGCGGGGAGGTGCTGCGAGGGGGCCCACGCTCCCGACACAGCTGCGCTCCAGACAGAAATCTTCTACTTATATGATCCCTGCGCGCGCTGTAGCCGGAGCCGGGCCCTCCTACTCTGTCTCCGCCGCCGCTATGCATCTAGCGGCGGGATGCGGAACAATTTGAAGGTGTTAAGCTCCGCCCACAAGGGGCGGGGCCACACAGATTCAAATTATTCACGTCCCACCCACAGACAGAGGAGGAGGGTCCGGCTCCGGCTACAGCGCATGCAGGGATCATGTAAGTAGAATATTTCTGTCTGGAGTGCAGCTGTACCAGGAGCGTGGGCCCCCTCCCAGCACCTCCCCGTCCCTACTTGACGGCCAGGCCGGAGGCGGAGCACAGCGGTGCAGGGAGCACGTGTCTCCTCCCAGTACCGTCGCCACTCGCCGGCCCCCACCGGGCTCTATGTAGAGCGCGGCGCTCGGCTGCGCCGTGCTCTACTGTGCAGTGCATGAAATAAGGGGGCCTGCTTGAAACGGGTCCCCTTATTTCTCCGTGCCCCGTACAGGAGTACCGGCTGTACCCCCTGTATGGCGGCCCTGTCCTCTTTCATTGTGGAAATAGATTTGTGTCAATAAACTGACTATCTTGCTGTAAAAAGTATCTGATTGCTGCAAACTTTTCAATTGACCGCTATGGAAAACCCGTACAGTGGTACCCACTGTACGGGTTTTCCGCCCGGCGGTTTTTCAGTGTGCTGGCGGTCTGAAAAACATAGAACATATTCATTCTTCTGTCCAGTTTTCGGACGGAAGATGAACATGTCTATGGGAAGGGGGAGGGCTTTTCTCCGACCGGTACTTGTCCTGTGCCCTGTAAATGGCCCCTAAAGAGACTGAATAAAACCATTGTATTGTTACTGAATATAAACCATTATACTAAGACCAATATTACCACCACACAGTGAACATATTGTGGTAGCTACCAGTGTACACAGGTTCTGCACACATATAAGTGATTACAGTAAAGCTACATCCAGGGACTCACATGTGACTCCACACTTTTCTAGCTCTTTATACACACATGCATACATATATATATATATATTATTATTATTATTATTTATTTTAAAGCGCCATTGATTCCAGGGCGCTGTACATTCGAGGGGGTTACATACATTACATAAGTCAAACGAGTACAGTGATAAGGGATAATGACAATTGGCATGACAGAGGGAGAGAGGACCCTACCCGCGAGGGCTTACAATCTACAAGGAGGGGGAAAGAGACAGGAGGTGAGGGGCAGACAAGTCTGTGGAGGAAGTAGTGACAAGTTTAGTGAAGGTTATAGGCAAGCCTGAAGAAATGGGTTTTCAGGTTGCTTTTGAAGCTGGTGAAAGTGGAGGAGAGTCTGATGTGTTGGGGCAGTGAGTTCCAGAGTGTGGGTGAAGCACGGGAGAAGTCTTGGAGACGGTTGTGTGAGGAGCTGATAAGTGTGTATATTTATATACACACATATATATAGACAGATATACATATATATATACACACATATATATATACACACACATATATATATATATATATACACACATACACACATGCATACACAAATACACATATATACACACATACACACATGTATACATACATATACATACACATATACATGCATACAATATATACAAATATATACACACACATACACATATACAGACACAAATACATGCATACACACATGCATACACAAATACACATATATACAGACATGTATACACACCAATGCATACACACATATACATACATACACACATGCATACACAAATACACATATATACACACATATGTATACACACATACAATACATACACATATATACACACATACACATGCATACAATACATACACATTGTGACAGAGCGACCGCTGGTAGTCGCATGATCCTGCCACTAGAGGTTCTACGGCCGGAGACCCTCTGCAGATGCGCCACCGAGGAACTGGGCTCGGTGGGGAAAAGCCACCTATTTTGTGTAAGTGTTATATTACTGTCACTTACGGTAGCAGCTAGAATAGCTGCAAGGCAGCTAGGTATGTGGTGGCTCTTCCGGGACAGCTATAGTGTCGGGTGGGTGGCTGTCCCCGCATTCCAGGTCCCTGGGTTCCAGCCCAGATATTGGACATCTCTGGAGGACTATAAAAGCCTGGTGCTCCAGGTGATCTGGGGGCGTGGCTGTTACCTGAAGGTGTGAAGCAGCAGAGTGGAGAGAGAGCTCTGGCCCCCAGAGGCTACAGGGACGCCTAGGACACAGTGTGGAGGGGCTGTGCGATAGGCACAGACCTCGGGACAGAGAGGGACTCTGTAAGTAAGTAAGTGGCCAGACGGCCAAGGATTTTATTTTATGTGTTTGTTTTGCACACTGTGTGCCTTAATAAAGTTCTAATACAAACATCAGTGGCACACTAAAGACTAAGTAAAACCTCAAGCTATATAGGAATATTGGAAATGCATTACTGCTAAGGAAAATATGAAAAACCTGGGACTCTTAGTTTACAGTATTTGATCAAAGATTGTATTAAGCTCACCTCCCAAAACGTCAAGGGGATTAATAAAGTTGGCTGAAGCCGTAAAGAGAAGCCTAGTGTCGGAGTGCCATTATCGTTCTACCAAGGACGGCAATCCAAAGCGAGAAACCCCCGGGACAGACCAAGATGGCGTCCCAGAGATGAGCGGCAGCTTACAACATATATATACACACATACATACACATATATGCACACACATGCATACACACATATACACATACATACACACATATACATACAGCATAATTCATATTCATGAAGATTATGTGGTGTTCCCTTTATTATACTATTTAGCACTGGTCTCTGCAGTGAGACTCACTTGAGACCTCTCTGGGCACCAGTGGATGCTGCTGATGCAGCTGATGACTCCATATTGAAGGCTGTGTAGTTGCAGGGACCCGGCAGCATAGCAGGGAGCCGAGCTCCTCACTAGCTATGTGCTGCTTCCTGGCTGCCGGGCTCTCGTGCTGAACGCGGCTACAGCACATGAAGTCCTGACATTAGCTTCATTGAGTGACCGGTGCCCCTTCCTCCCTGCTAAGTGCCCGGCACCTCGTGCAGTCGCTCTCCCTCCCCCTCCACTGAAGAACGGCTTTGAGCTGTGTGTCTAGAGGACGCACATACAGCTCAATAGATCGTCGGCGCTGCAGGCACATAGCAGCTGCCCACAACCTGACGATCTGATGTTCGGGGCACAGGCAGGATTGTCCGGGGCTTGTGCCCCGAATAAACCTGCCTAGCCACGCCCCAGCTCAGTAGGTAATTAAGTATATAGTCCTCCATTAGGTAGCAATATGTCCAACAGTGTTTCAGTACTTTTTACACAACTTGCTGATCTCTAAGAAGAAGCTTAATGGAAAAAACAGGTGTTTGATCCGTGGATCACCCAATACATTTAAGGGATCAATTTGAATTGGGATTTACAATCCTCCTCATCCTGCTGTTCACATTCTGACATCATGAGACCAAGACAGCACATTATCATTGACCAACAGTACCTAGCCATTGTGAGGCTTAAGCAGGATGCTCTAAGACGGAAGTGGCCACTGAGATGAGAGTTTTAGTTATAAAGTCCTGTTATATATAATTTAAGCAGCCGCTTGTGCTTGCAGTCATAACGGGTTTACCATCCCCGTAATTACAACCTATATAGCAATATGACCAAAAGCTGAAAGTACAAATTTTAATATTGTTAAAAGTATAACAAGCAACAACTTGCTGGAATACATAGAAAAACAAGCGGAATACTTATCGGGAAGTCCTTAATACAGCATGACTTTTCAAAACCGCATGAGGTTAGGAGAGGAGTAGCTGGACGCTCCGGCCGTCCGCACATCCGTGCGACGTTTCGAAGGTAAACTTCTTTATCAAGCATGCTTGATAAAGAATGTTTACCTTCGAAACGTCGCACGGATGTGCGGACGGCCGGAGCGTCCAGCTACTCCTCTCCTAACCTCATGCGGTTTTTGAAAAGTCATGCTGTATTAAGGACTTCCCGATAAGTATTCCGCTTGTTTTTTCTATGTATTCCAGCAAGTTGTTGCTTGTTATACTTTTAACAATATTAAAATTTGTAACTTTCAGCTTTTGGTCATATTGCTATATACACTGAGATGAGAGTGTCACAGAGTGTCATCAGCAGGTTGGAACAGAGAGAGAGACTGGGAGAGTCACAGAAAGGCAAAGAAGTGGACATCCCTTGGCACACACTGATGATCGCTTCATTGTAAACAATGCCCTGCTGAACCAGATGATGAATGCCACAGAACTCCAGGCACATTTAACGGAGGTGAGAGGCACTAATTGTCATTTGTAACAGTTTACATCAACGTTGTCTGTGTGCTAGATGACCAGCTAAGGTACCTAACCTGGCTGATACATAGCGCTCTCCTTGACGTCTCCAGCATCGTTGGCGCCATCATTTCAACGAATAGTGAATGGGCTTTCATCACTGAACAGCACTGAGGAGCACCGTTCCCTCGTCCAATGTAGATGCTCCTTGGCCCATGCAAGACGATGATGTCTGTGCCTGGTTTTGTGGTCAGGTCGTCCAGCATGCAGAACATGCTGACATAAATGGTTTACTTTTCAGCCAACGTGACACTTGGTTGCCTCTCATCTCCCTTAAACATGCCTGGAGTTGTGTGTCATTCATCATCCGGTTCTGCAAGGTTTACAATGAAGTGGTCTTGTTGGACATGTGCATCCTATAGTTAAGAGGTGTTCTCATTTAGTTCATTTAAAAAAAGTCAAGAAATGTTATGTTCATCCTGAAGTTTCAACCAAAAGCCAAATATCCCTAACTTTTTGTGAGTAGTGTAGAGAGGTATATAGGGTTGCCTCAGGTAGGTAGGTTGGTATATAGAATCCCTCTAGTAGGTAGGTTCATAGGGCCCCCAGTAGGTAGATTGATATATAGAATGTACACAAGGCCTGTCCAG
The DNA here is from genome assembly GCA_025379985.1 of Phyllomedusa bahiana. Lineage (NCBI taxonomy): Eukaryota > Metazoa > Chordata > Amphibia > Anura > Hylidae > Phyllomedusa > Phyllomedusa bahiana. The sequence continues at coordinate 135,092 of JAODAL010002331.1, forward strand.
TTGATAGGTAAATGGGGCCTCCTCAAAGTAGGCATACAAGACCGCTATTAAAAATGAAAAAAAAATTGTACTCACCTTTCCTTGTTCCCCCACCAAACACTTTTTCTGGTGTTGCGTCATCATGACACCTGCTCTGGGACACCACTTCCAGCGTCTACTAGGCCTTAAGTTTAAATCCTAATGTCATAGGTTTATGGCCTAGTAAAGCGCATGGCGTACGTGGTACGATACCATTGTTACATTGCGCCGCCTTCGCTGTGGCATCCAGGGGGGCTAAATGGCAGATTCAGAGCTAGTTCCAATCCCAGCCACTGAGTCTGAGCCGCCGGCTGCAACGTGCATCGTTGGGTCTTTATGATCTGGTGACTGTTGTGACCCCTGCAGCTATGCCACTGCCCTATGGTTACCGTAACTGGCAGAGGACCTGTCCCAAAAGGGTGCATCCACCCTACGGAGGCTGTACCCTAACGACTCCTATATTCACTGGAAAAAGTGATCAATTGTTCACTATCTATTACCCTTTGCTGCCACCACACTGGTGGGTCGGACAGTGTTTTTCTTTTTCTATCAATGATATATTTGCATTCCTTGAAACACGTTGGGAATTTTTGATCTTTGTTGTCTAGAATAGGTCATGGTACTGCTCCCACAGGGTGTAGCCATTGCTTTCGGGGCAAGTCCTCTGTCAAGTGGGTAGGGTAAGCCTACGGAAAACATTTTATAGGCTACCATTCAATAATCATATCTGTAAGAGGATATCCTTTCTGCCTGGAAACATCCTGGAATGACCAATCCATATAACTTCTTTGTGCATAACCAAGAGGGGGTTGCGCATGCGCAGCACTCTTTGTATTTTATCCCACTTGGCTGTACTTGGAACTACCATTGTAATGAACACAGTGCCTTGCATGCAGTCTTCTCTCTATTATTGCACAGAGAGGAAACCTCTCTATTGATTATGTTATAAATGTCTGAGATGGGAATACCCTTTTATGGACATTTTAAGAGTGATATGAGCGCCATTCACAAAACACCACTTTGGCTGTATCATGAAACAAAAAGCGAGCAAAGTGCATGACCCTCTTATGTCATGAAGACAAGCACCATTAGTGCAGCCTTGTTCCCTCTACTTGTTGATCTATAATCTTCTAATCAAAATCCTTGATTGATAACTTCATTTAGTGATTAATTAGTTTTTAAGAACTGATGCATAACTAATGAACCGCAGTGATAAAAACAATCGTTACGGCCGTGTAATGAGATGGATCAGGTTGATGAATTATCAATCGTTCATGTAATTGTTTATTGACTCGTGGTCTTGGCCGGAAGGTTATGTTCATCATGGATCCTAATAATGAATTTTACGTTACATTTTCTTTTACATTTAGATTTTAATAAGTCTGACATTAACAAAGTAGAAACGTAATTAATAAGTGGTGTTGACGCTTAGAGCCCACTGGGGGTGTTGACGCGTGGGCCCCACCGGAGATGTTGACACTTGGGGTCCACCGGTAGAGTTGATGATTAGTGTCCACCGGTGGAGTTGCTGCTTGGAGTTCACTTTACAGCTATTGTACATGATTGTACACATTACTCATGACTCTTGTCTGGGGCCCACCAGTGGTGTTGATGCGTGGGGCCCACCGGTGGTGTTTCCGCTTGGGGCCCACCGGTGGAGTTGCCGCTTGGGGCCCACCCTACAGCTATTGTACATGACTGAACACATTACTCTTGCCTATCTTTCTCTGCTTTTCTCGCTGAAAAGCAGCCCCAGATCTGTTACGCCCAGGGGCCCATCGTGTGTTATCCCTGCTCCCCTGTTGGTCAGTACTGGGCGAGCTCCTTCTTGGACTTATGTCTAGTCTGGTGGGTTTTGTATGCTACAATACTATCTATATACACTGTTGTAAAAAAACATCCCATCTTCAGGGTCCAGTCTGACATGAAAACTAGTGGTGTGACCAATCACGTATGGAGATTTATTTTTAGGAAATGCTTCTTGGGAACTATGCAAATTTATCTTGTACAGCCAAACCAGAATCTACTTAATCAGATGTTGATCCAGGTATTTATTCTGATTGCCAGATTTGGAGTCATGAAGGAATTTACTTTTGTATTGGACAATTGGTCTCCGCCTTATAGGGATTTTTACCTTCCTTTAGATGAACACTGTAGGGTTATAGGTTCTACACAATAGACCTGTGTCTTTTTCCAACCTTATCAGCTATGTTACTCCAAATTAATGAGTCTCCCATCTATAGACACCTGCTTTGGGGTTCTTGCTCCTTTTTACTGTTTTTTATTTAGTTTTATATATAATAGGAGATTATACCGTTTTCTAATATACATTATTTAAAAATTCTGATTCTATACCTTATTTATATCAACGTAGTAGGCCCCTACATAGGAAAAAAATTGTATTGCTCACATTCCTGTCCACAGTAGTGGTTCCCAATGAGTTGAGTAACTGTATGGACCAAACATGGTATCAGTCATGTGATGCATCAAAAAAAGATCATGTGACCTCTAGTATCCAGGTAACAGTAGCATATGGAAGAGCAGAGCTTCCCCAGTATTACTATCTCCAGCAGTGTCTTATCATGTGACCACCACACAGGTCATGTGACCCTGGTATCCAGGTAACAGTAGTGTATGGAGGAGCAGAACTTCTCCAGTATTACCACCTCCAGCAGAGTCTTATCATGTGACCACACACAGGTCATGTGACCCCTGGTATCCAGGTAACAGTAGTGTATGGAGGAGTAGAACTTCTCCAGTATTACTGCCTCCAGCAGCATCTTATCATGTGACCACCACACAGGTCATGTGACCCCTGGTATCCAGGTAACAGTAGTGTATGGAGGAGCAGAACTTCTCCAGTATTACTACCTCCAGCAACGTCTTATGTGACTACCACACAGGTCATGTGACCCTGGTATCCAGGTAACAGTAGTGTATGGAGGAGCAGAAATTCTCCAGTATTACCACCTCCAGCAGCATCTGATCATGTGACCACCACACAGGTCATGTGACCCTGGTATCCAGGTAACAGTAGTGTATGGAGGAGCAGAAATTCTCCAGTATTACTACCTCCAGCAGCGTCTTATCATATTTGCCACTGTCTGTGAGGAATCCGCCACACATTTTTCTCTGTCTTATCTTTCTTTTTTATTAAAAAATAATTACATTTAACTTCATTGAAAATGATACAACAAACACTATAATGTAATGTACATAGAAGACAATATTATAGTAGTTATATTGTTGAACATAGGGGGCAGTATTATTATAGTTATATCCTTGAAAACAAGGGGCAGTATTTTAGTAGTTATATTCTTGTACATAGGGAGCAGTATTATTGTAGTTATATTCTTGTACCTAGCGGCAGTATTATTGTATTTTAATTTTCTTGTACATAGGGGCACTATTTTTGTAGTTATTTTCTTGACATAGGGGCATTTTATAGTAGTTATATTCTTGTCATAGGGCAGTATTATTGTATTTTAATTCTTGTACATGGGCGTATTATATATTATATTGTTAACTTTGGGGGAGTATTATTATGTTATACCCTTGAAAAAAAGGGGGCAGTTTTTAGTAGTTAATTTTTGAACAAGGAGGCTATTATAGAAATTTATATTCTTGTACAAGGGGGAGTATTAAAAAGTAGTTATTTTCTTGTACATAGGAGGCATTTTAAATAGTACATATTCTTGTACATAGGGGCAGTATTATGTACTATATTTTGTTAAATAGGGGGAAATTTTTTATTGTAGAAATTACAGGGATACTCAAATAAAACAATAAATCCCCCAAAAAAACAGAAATCACATCTCTGCATCAAATAAAGTAACACTCACTGGAGTTACATAAGGTAACTTAAGAGTCCATCCGATTGGGAAAAAGAATGAAAAAGTAAAAAAAATTTACATAACCCATGAACGTCATTTTTCTGTCAGACAAAATTTTTCCCATAATCGGTAAGCAGAGAGAGCACCGCATGGTCATGGGTCTGAGTCGAGCCGTCTAGCTATACCTGTCTCCATTTCGGAGTCGACGTCCCTCCCCTCTAGGGGGCCCCCTTTTTTTTGGGGGAGGATCGTCCTTTTGGCCCCCTCATATTCCTCTACCAGCGTCTGAGCTCCTTTCCAGTTCTCCCTCAACGTCCTATCGACAAACCTTATCTGTTTGACATGACCATGCATCTCCCCCTGTGTCCACCTTTTTCCCCAAACGTTTTTTGGAAAACAGTCCATTCCTCCTCAGGTTTACGGCTCTTTGTATTTTTTTTCCTTTTTTTTTTTTTTGGGCCTTCCTATGCCCCCAATTTTGGCCCTGACCCGGGGGAAAGGAAAAAGGTTTTGGGTTTTGCATATCACCCCTCAATTTTAATTTCCTCTCAATGGGCACTGCCTGTGTTTGGCACCTGTCTGTTCCTCTCTGTGACCCCTGCCTGGTTTGGAAATTTGTGCGGGCTGGGTTTGGCTGGGTAGTGCAGACCCTCAGTAAGCCCCTCCCCCATTCACTGCCCCCTCCACAACCCCTCATCGGGGGGATCCCTGCAACGTTATGCCAGGCGGGGGGGCAATCTCTGGGGGCATGCCCGATCACTCCACCCCAAATGATCAACCTTCTGGACGTGCACTACATGGCCCCCCCCCACATAGGTTTACACTTCACCATGGTGCCCCACGCTCGCTATATGCCCGGGCCTCCCACATTTAAAACATTCCCCGGGGGCTGACCAGGTAGAAGCAGCGCCCTTCCCCCGGGCCCGATGAAAAGGAGTTGGGCAGATGGGGGTGACATTGTGCTCCGACTATTTTAAACTAGGACCTTCCCCCCTCCAGCCCCAGACCCCCACCCTCCCCCGGCTTAGTAGGTCAGAGACGGGGCACATGTCTCCTAGCCAGACCACAATGTCCTGGTAGGGGGACGCTTCTTCCAGAACGTGAGGGTGAGTTCACAGTGTCTGGCCTAGAGAGGGGAGAAGCTGAACTTGTCCCCCCCTCTCTTCCCTAACCTGGAAGCGGACCAAAACCCCCCCCCCCCCCCCCCCCCGGTCCAATCCGCATGAGCTTAAGCTAAACATCATAGCCCTGCGTCGGGAAGTTTTATCACCCCAGGATCTACTAGGCAGGCCCTTTTGGGTCACATAGAAGGTCTCGCACCACAACCCCCTACGGGGCGCTCTCCTTGGGACCCTTATCCCAAAACCGGACCACATTCCTCCTTTTGAAGGCCCGGCCCGTATAACTACTTTTTGTCTGAAAGATGGTGACCCTCTGCTCCAGGCATTGCCCGGGGGGCATGACTAGCACCGCTCCCTGAGGAGCACGGACCTGGGTTTGGGGTGCTGACCACCTGCAAAGCGGGCTCCCCTACCACTGGGGTAACTAATGGGGGGAAATTTTCCCGCGGTGGGTTGTTCCCTATAGGACCTATAGGCTGAAAAAATGATTGTTAGATGGAGCTAACCCCCACACAGATACAAATTCACCCGCACGGAGCCCCACAGCATTAAAACAGACATACACAATCATTACTGGAGAGTCCAGGATGGCAGAGCCCTGGAGTCCACATAGAGGGGGTCCTGGGCCTGTATGCAGAGTCCTGGAGCCTTGTATAGCAGATCCTGGGAAACCCTTTTATGCAAATCCTGAAATCCCCACGCAGGTGACAATTATCCTGCATCAACATCACCTGAAACTCTCTCCCCGCTGCCAGTCCCTTCAAGGATGATCCACAGTCCTGTTGCAATGCATGCTCTGCTGGGGCTTTTATGAAATGTCACACAGTTTCCCTTTAGGTAGGTGTCCATGCTGGTTTGCATGGATGCGGGCCCTTTCCAGCTGGGACCATGTTGGGGGACAAGTCCCTTTTTCTGGGGTTCCCCCTTGGAGGGGGCTTTTTCTGGGAGACCTGACACTTGCCTTGTGCAGGCGGGATCCATGTTGGTGCACATGCTCTGGGCTTTGTAGTGCTGGTGGGGAAATGACAGCTTGGCCTTTTGCAGGTGGATCCAGGGTGGACAGTGTCTGCTGGGGCTTGTATGCAGGGGAACCCTTGGTGTTTTCAGGTATGCACAGATTGGTTGCTGCTGGGCTTTTTGCGGTACAGAGCCCTTCCAAACGGGAGGCCGTGGTTCAAAATGGGGTTTTTTTTTAGATTGTTTGTGGGACTTTGGAGGCTTTAGGCGATTTTGGCCCGTGCTTTGGGCCCTGCCTCTAAACCTGTCCTGGTTCCTATAGGTTCCCCCACAGGCCCAACAGTTTCCCCTGTCCCTCACGGTCTCTGCTAGTTGCACAGCCAGTGATCCCAGCTTCTTTTCAAGATGTCCTCTCTTCCAGGGGTTGCAAAACCTTTTGTTTGGTAAACATCAATTTCTTCTGCACAGGACCCCTTTGGGTTTTTCCCCAAGGTGTTCATTCTCTGCACCAGTCAGGGGTCTGGTCGCCAGGTGTATCTGGGGTGCGCTCTGCCCCATTAAATGGGGGCTCTAGACTGTGGCCCCGTGTGCTATGCCGGGGGGGCACACAATCGGGGACTGGCTCCCAGGTTCTTCATACCCCTGTATTTAAATGGGCCCCTTTTTACTTGTCTGCTGCCTTGGCCCCTCCACCTTACTAACAACATTTCTGTCTCCGGTTTCGGTCAATGGATCATTACCCCTGCTGCAATTCTGCTGTATGTCTGGCCTTCCAGAAGGTTCTCCTCTTCTCCCAGGGTCTGGCTGGTCTGCACACCTCAGGTGAATGGGTTTGCTTACCCCTGCATGCTGGCGGGATCTTTCTCCAAACCTCTTGTCCTGCTGCTTTTTTCTGGGCAACGTTCTTCTCACAACATTCACATTACGGGCGCTCTTCCTGCACAAACCCATCCACGACTTTGGGATTTACATCCCTAAAAATTTTGGGGCCTGGGGGTCTATTCCCAGATTAGGCCCAGAAGCCTGGGGGTTTTCTTGGGGGAAACCCCCTCCAGGGTGGCCCCGCCCTGGGGTTTTTTCCAGACATCAGGAGTCAGCAACCAAAAACAACCTCTCCTAGGGAGGCAGTATTATTGTATTATATTTGTAATAGGGGCTATTTTGTAGTTTAAAATTTTTGTAATAGGGGCACTATTATTGTTTTTATTTTTGTACATAGGGGGGATATTTTAAAAAGTTATATTCTTGTAATAGGGGCAATTTATTGTATTTTTTCTGTACATAGGACGTATTATAGTAGTTATATTGTTGAACATATGGGGGCAGTATTATTATAGTTATATCCTTGAAAACAAGGGGCAGTATTTTAGTAGTTATATTCTTGAACATAGGAGGCAGTATTATAGTAATTATATTCTTGTACATAGGGGGTCGTATTATAGTAATACCCAATCAGAACAATTCCCCTTAAAAAATAACTTTTAATCAATATCTCTAAAATGCTATTTCAAAAATCAAAATGAAAACACTCTGAATGAATAAATAATATGGACAAATATACATAAAGTATGTATCAATCAAAGGGCTTTAAACCTAACAAGTCCCTACCAAAATACCTAATTATCTACCTGATATAGAGAACCCGCCCCGATAAGGGCGACCCTGAATGGTGGGTACTAATTGTCCCTAACAAAAATCCCTAAGTCTATAACAGTCGAGGACTGTGGGGCAGTTCCTCTACCTTCAAATTGAAAAAAAGGTAATAGACAAGAGAATAGTATATAAATAGGTCCACGGCTATAATCAAAAATGTAATGTCACAAATATATCTACATAAAGATATTATACTAGATGTCAATAGCCGATCACTGCCCCAAAAAAGGATAAATTTTACTATAACAACTCCTCCAGCATTATGAATTCCCCATTGTCACACACAATGAATCCAGACGCAACGTTTTCATCCACAATCTAAGGGATTATCAATGGGGGTTTAAAGACAAGAAGATATATGACCAAAACCAATAGTTACACATATTTCGGATGTAAAACATGGACTAAGTTAATAATAACTGTGATGAGTGAGGGAATCGCATAATCTTCACGTTTAGGCTGATGTGCCTTCACAGCTTGTGTGCTCCAGGTGGGTTATACTCTTTTGGTATAAGGTGTCACTGGGGACATGGGTGGATCGGCTATTGATCATCTACTATTAATTTCTTTATGTAGATATATTTGTTGACATTACTTTTTTGATATAGCCTGTGGAAGGTATTTATATAACTATTCTCTTGTCATTATCCTTTTTTACATTTTGATAGGTAGAGAGAACCGACCAATAGTCCTCGACTGTTATTGACTTAGGGATCTTTGTTAGGGGACATTTGTACACCCATGTATAACAGGATCGCCCTTATCGGGCGGGGTTCTCTGTTTCAGGTAGATAATAGGTATTTTGGGTATAATCGGGTCTTGTTAGGTTTAAGCTCTCCTTTGAATTTGATATCATACCATATTATTTATCACTCTCAGAGTGTGTTTTTATTTTTGTATCTTTTGATATGAAATACGCTATTTTAAGATATGATTAAAAGTTATATTTGTAAGGGGAATTGTGATGTGATTGGCGTATTATTTTGATTATATTCCTTTTTGTCATCACTTGGGAGGTTTTGGTATTTTAATTGTCGTATTATAGTCAGTTTATTTCATTTTCTCATGGGGCAGTAAATAATTTAGTAGTTATAATTCTCAGAGTACCATTGGGATATTTCCGGGCAGTTTATCAGTAGCTATATTCTCGGTGTTACAATAGGGGCTCAGTAAGTATTAATAGTTAGTTATTTTTCTTGTTAATAGGGAGACAGTATATATACGTCAGCTATATTCTTATGTTCATACGGGTTGGCAGTATGTATACGTAGTTATATTATTGTTACTGCTATGGGGGTAGTATTATTGTAGTTATATTCTTGTACATAGAGGACTTGTATTCTTGTACAAGTGACTGTTGTCTACTGACCGCCAGGCCCTGTCACTGCCTTCCTTGACCACTTCGCTTCCTGGATTCTCCACTTTCTTTCTACTGACATCCCCACTATCAAATGGGAGACGTCAACATCCCCATCGACACCCCCCACTCTGCTGCCAGCAAACTCCTGTCACTCTCCTCTTCCTTCGGCCTCTCACAGTGACCTCTGGAGCCACTCACAAATACGGACACACATTGGATCTCATCTTCACTCGCCTCTGCCTCTTATCTAACATTTCAAACTCACCCCACCCCATATCTGTCCAAAATCTGCTTACCTTCTCCACCCTCTCCACTTCTTCTGTGCCTCCTGTCTCAAATCTAGTGCAACCCCCTCAAGAACCTACAAAACCTTAACCCTCACACTCTCTTTAACGCTCCTGCACCTCTTTCTACCATGTCCTCATTTAACGACCCTGATGTAGCCAACATTATAATTGCCTCCGATCTTGATTCAGTCGCCCCTCTCATGCACAACAGAACCCGCAAAATCAACAGGCAACCCTGGCATACAAACTCAAGTAAACAGCTGAGGAGAGCTTCCAGAATTGCTGAATGCCGCTGGAAGAAAACCCGCTCCACCGATGACCTCACAAATAATCACTTGGCCCTTTCCTGGATCTCCTCGTACCTCACTGTTTGGACATTCAGTGTCTCTCACTGTCGCTCCACCTCCTCCCCCCGGCCTCTCTCTGTTGGTGTCCCCCAGGGGCCAGTCCTGGGCTTACTACTCTTCTCTATCTACACTCTTGGTCTGGGTCAGCTCATAGCTTCACATGACTTTCAATACCACCTGTATGCGTGGACGGACACCCAACTTTACATCTCCAGCCCAGAGATGTTAACTCTCTGCTTTCCTTTCTTTTATCATCTCCTAAAACTTAACGTGGAGAAAACTGAATTCATCATCTTTCTACCGTCTCCCTCCACCTGATCTCTCTACCACTGTCAATGGTTCTAACTCTTCTCACCATGTCCGTCAAGTCCGCTGCATTTGGGTATAACCTTGACTCTCCTATCTTTCAAATCACGATCCAAGCCCTCCACCTCTGCTTGTCACCTCTCATCCTGAAAAATATACTCCCTTATTCGTCCGCATTCACTGTGTTAACTTCAATGCTACAAAAAAGTTGGGATGCCATGCTCTTGTCATCTCTTGCCTCGACTACTGAAAACATCCTTTGTCGTGATGGCCTGGCCGCTTTAGCCAACTCTTTACTCCTCCTCCTCCAAAAAAACCATCTTCAACCTCCGCTGCCCGTGTTTATCGCACTCCTCTCTCCTCATGCTACTCTCTGTCCTATCCCCTCTGCCAATCCTGCACTGGTATACCCATTGCCCAGCGAATCAGATTCAAATTTACTAACCCTGACCCTAACAGGCTCTCCAGTAACCTCTATCCCTCCATACGCATCTCCTGCCTTAATATCCAGATACCTCCCCACAAGAAATTTACTGCTATCTCATAGGACCTCTTCTCATCTGACTCTCACTTCTGATAAGCTCATCGCACAATGTTCTCCAAGACTTCTCCCGTGCTTCCCCCACACTCTGGTTAACTACTCTGCATCCGCCAAACACCTCAGACTCTCCTCCACCTTCTACCAGCTTCAGAAGCAACATCGAAACACCCATCTCTTCAGGAGCCTATTAAACCGCGCCACTTATCATTACACCCTACCCCACAAACTACGTCCCGCCCCCTATCTTCTCATCTCTTTCCTCCTCTTTGTAAATTGTATGCTCCTTCTTGGGACAGGCGTCCCGTTCACCTCCGTCTCTTTACCAGTTGTTTGGTCATTTATCGCGTCAACTGATGTATTTGTTTTGGACATACTGTTATGCTATTGTAAACTCCCGCCTCGATTAGATTTGTACAAGAGCCTGGAAGACTACTCGTAATTGTTGCTTGTAAAATAAATAATAATACGTATGTTATATTTCTTTGTACCTATATGGGACTTCTGGACGTTGTATGTTATAAATAGTATGTTATAGTCTACTTTTTTTTCTGTACCATGAGGAGGCAGTTTATAGTAGTTGTATTATTCTTTGTACATAGGAGCTAGTATTATAGTTGTTATATTAAGTTGTACTTAGGGCATTAATTATAGTCAGTGTTTTTATCTCTTGTGCATTAGGGTCAGTATTATAAGTAGTTATTATTACATTGAGCAATAGGGGGCAGTATTATAGTGTTATATTCTATTATTATACATATGGAGTTATGCTAGATTATTAGTAGTTTATATTCATTTGTACAATATGAGTTACGTATTGATAGTAGTTATATTCTTTTCTTTGTACATAGCACTATATATTAGTCAGTTATAATTCTCTATGTTGTACATAGCGCTAGTATTATAGTCAGTCTTATATTCCCTGGTACATAGGTGACGCAGTATTATAAGTAGTTATATTCTTGAACCAACAATAGGGATCTCTCATGGAGATAGTTATATTAGTACTTGATTATCTGTAAGATCTAGATTATGGGGGCAGTACTTATAGTAGTTATATCTCTTATCACTATATACCATAGGGGCAGCATTTAGTATTGTTGTAGTTCTTTGTAACGTACTAAATGATGAGTTAGTATTATATGTAGTTTATATTCTTGTACATAGCGACAGGCAGTAGTATAGTAGTTATTATACACATCACTCCCACTAACAAGTCTCTCGCCCCTGTGTCTGTCTCTTCTCTTACGCCCTCTTTGTAAATTGTAAGCCATCTGGATAGGTGTGCTTCTCTCCTCGCCCTGTCATGTGCCCTGTTTGTTTGTTCAGATTATCGTCACTGTTGTATTTGTTTGGCATATGTTATGTATGTAACTCCCCTCGAATGTACAGAGCCCTGGAACTACCGTAATTGTGCTTTAAAATAAATAATAATAGTAGTTTATATTTTGCTTACTCATAGAGGCCAGTATTATAGTGTTATTGTCTATGTACTGTAGGAATTATTTGGCTCAGTATCATCATAGTAGTTAGTAGTGTTCTTGTTACATTAGGAGAGTATCTTATCAGTAGTTATATTCTCTGTTACATTAGGGGCATTTAATTATAGTAGTTTTTATCATTGCTGTACATAAGGGACGAGTAATTTAGTAGTTATATTCTTGAGCTCTGATAATGGGGAGGCCAGTATTATAGTAGATTATATTCTAGTTTTACATATAACGTTTGTATTGATAGTAGTTAGTATTCTTTTTGTAATATGAGTTAGTTATTCATAGTAGTTATTATTATTGTATCCATAGCACTAGTAATAGTAGTTATACTTCTCCGTAGTACATAGGTGCATGTAGTATTTTATCAGCTAGTTATATCCATTGAACATAGGGACAGTTTTCTATAGGTAGTTCTATTCTGTGAGGCATCCAGTGCTGTTGGCAGTATTTGTAGTAGTTATATCTTCTTACATGCGACAGCTTTATTGTAGTTTGGTGTTTTTATATATCTCAAATGTAACATTGAGTTAGTTGTTTGTAGATAGTTATTTTCTTTGTACTGAGATGGATGGTCAGGGGCAGTATTATAGTAGTTATTACTTCTTTGTAAACATAGCACGTATTTATAGTCCAGTTTTATCACTTTGTATGTATCATAGGGATATGTATTCTAATCAGAAGTGTCTATTTATGTGCACATGGGGCAGTATTATAGTAGTTATATTCTTGTAATAGGGGGTGAGTATTATAGTAGTTATATCTTGCTAGACTTAGGGGGCAGTATTATAGTAGTGTATATTTTGGTTATCCTTGTAGGAGGGGCATGTCATTATAGTAGTGTATTATTCTTGTATACATAGGGGGACAGTATCTATTTAGTAGTTATAGTCTTGTATCATAGAGGGCAAGTCAGATAATAAGTAAGTTATATTCTCGTGTACATAGAGGGCCAGTATTATAGTAGTTATATGTCTTGCTATCATTAGGGCATTATTATATGTGTTTTATCCTTGTCACAGATTGGGACAGTATTTTAGTAGTTCTATAGTCTTGAGCATATGGTGTGCAGTATTATAGTAAGTTTAATGCTATCTATTCATAGGGCGCTCTGTATATAGTAGTTAGTAGTTTATTCTGGTGTTACATTGTGTTAGTATTATACGTAGTTATATTCTCTGTACATAGGAGGTCAGTATTATAGTAGTATATTCTTGTACATAACAACTATTATAGTTTAGATTTTATCCTCTTGTACGATTGGCGATAGTTATTTATAGAAGTTCTATTATTGCACATGGAGCAGTATTATAGTAAGTTTATCTTTCTTTGTACATTAGGGTAGGCTGTATTATAGTAGTATTATATTTCTGTGGCGACTAAGGGGGCAGTTAGTTTTTTATAGTGTTGTTTATGTCTTGTGCATAGGGGGCAGTATTATAGTAGTTAATTTTTTATTACAAAGGGGCAGTATTATTGGGGTTTTATTCTTGGCATAGGGGGCAAATATTTTTTTAGTTTTTTATATTCTTTTTACATTTTGGGGCCGTATTTAGTAGTTATATTCTTTTAATAGGAGGGTGTTTTTAGTATATTCTTGTAAAATCGGGGAAAATAAAAACATATAGTCTAAATGCTTTCCCCCTAAAATGAATATTTATATTATGCACACAGCCTATTTTTGGAAAAGTTAAAGGGGGTAAAATGGGCCTGTACTGTACTTTCTGGACATGTGTTTTTTAAAATTTTAAAGGGATATTATTTTATTTTTACACCAAAAAATTTGAAAGGTAGTGGTGGCCCCCCCTTTGGGGGAATAAAAGGTGTATGCCTCGGATGAAATTTCCCCCCAGTGTGATTAAGGGTGGTAATGTAAAAAATTCCCCTTTTGGCTTTGCAGGGTTTTTCCCGAGCCCCCTGCTGGGATAAACCCCTTACAGGCTCCAAATTTGCAATGTTTTTTATTGAAAGGATAATCTAAAAAAAATTTTTGGGTTTTTATTAAAAAAGAAAAAATTGAAAAAAAATAAATTTCTTTATAAAATTTCCAAAAGGGAAATTATTGCCTTTTATTGTCATCAATAGAAATTTTTAGCAGTAATAAGGTACAAATGCCTTGTGAAAATATTCCCGGGCCCCCTTGAACTTTTTAACCTTTTGCCATATTTTTCCCGCCTTTTAAACATAAAAATATTTTAAATTTTTTTTTTTTTTGTGAAGAATCACACCCAACAAGGTGGGTCACCAAATTTTTGAAGTGGGAAACAAAATGTATTGGATATTTTAAAAATTTTGTTTAAAAAAATAAAAAAAAAACTTGAAAAAGTAAGGCCTTTTTAGGGCCCCCTTTTTCTTTTTCCCGGGTTTCAGTAGAAAACCCTCCAAAAATGTGGTTTTAAGTGAGGAATCTTTTTAAAAGATCCAAAGTTGGGACTAAATGACTGATGTTTATAAATTTAATCCACCTGTGTTTAATCAAAGGTTTTCCTGTATAAAAACTTTGGACATGCTTTTTGTGGTTTGTTTCGTAGGGGGGGTTTTTGTTTTAAAAGGGGCTTTAAAGGGGCAATTTATGGGAAGAAACCCAAAAAGGGAACCCACACCAAAGGGGGGGGGGCCCTGTTTTATACTTTTTGTGGAGAAGGGGGGTTTTAAAACGGATTTGGGGTACAAAAAGATTTTTTCCCAAAATTTTAAAACATCCCAAGGAGCCCTGTGAAAACGGGTTTATAATTTAAATTTGGGAAGGGGTATCAGAAACCCCTGCAAAAACTAAAAAAGACCCGGGCCGTCCCTTAAATTTCCCTTTCCCAACAAGGAGAAGGAATTTATTCCCGAGATTGGGGAGGCCCGAAGGCCAAAGATCACTCTGGGTTTAAATGCGAGGATTACAGCTGGGGGTGGGGGAGGTCTTTTTCCCATTAGGACAACCAAAACATACACTGCACAAAATTTTGGCCCCCTTTTTTGGGAAAAAAGGCCAAGAAAAAGCCCAAATTTTTCAAAATATTATAAAAAGTTTTTTGTTTAAAGTTTTTCCAACCAAAACCTCGCCTGGGAGAAACCAAACATGTGGAAGAAGGGCCCCTCGGGAGACGCCAAACATGTGGGAAAAAGGGGGGCCCTTTTTCGGAGGACCCCAAAATAATGTGGAAGAAGGGGTGGGGCCCGCCTTGGGGTGGGAAACCAAAAATGTGGAAATGAAAGGGGGGGGGGCCCGGGGGGTTTTGGGGGGGTATTAGGGGACACAAAACCCTTTTTTGAGAAAGAAGGGGGCCGCCTGGGAGACACCCTAAACATGTGGGAAGAAGGGGCCGCCGGGGAGGGCCAACCCAAAAAATTTTTGGGAAGAAGGGGTTTTCCCGTCAATGAAAAACCCAAAAATTTTCCCAACCTTTTTTTGGGCCCCAATGCAAAAACGATATTTTTTTTGGGGGAAAACAACCAAAAGCTTTACCCCCCTGAACCCCCCCTTTCCCCACCCGGGCACAATGGGGGGGGTTCAAACATCATGGTTTTGGGCTTTTTTCTTTCACAGGGACAGGGAAGATGGGGTTTAAAATTTAAAGGGGAAAATGGATGGAGCCAAAAAACAGGCCATTCTGGGGAAAAAAAACCTGTTGGAGTCCCCGCAAAAGACCTGAATGGGACGGAGAAATTTTTTCCCCAACAAGACCCATGACCCCAAACATTTAAACAAAAATCTACACTGGAAAAATTTACAAAAAATCCCGGTTTTCCCAGGTTTTTTAAATGTCCCAGTCACAGTCCCAGGGGCCTGAATTTCCAAAAAAGAGAATCTGTGGAAAGAGCTGAAAACTGGTTTTTTTAAAAAACGCTCTTTCCCCAACCCCAATGACTCCCCCGCGTTCACCCAAAAGCTCTTTCCAAACCAACCTTTTACGGAAGGGTCCAGCCCTTTTACAAAAAAGCTCTCCTTTTAACCTCCCCTGAGCATCCAGGCTTCTTCCCCAAAACCCCTCCCCCTACCCAACCCCACTTTAGCTCCAGGGTGTTCACAAACGCTTTTCCATCCCCAACCCCCCATTGACTCCAGGCCCGTTTTACAAACCCCCCTCCCAATTTTAACCTCACTGAGGGTCCAAACCCGGTTTTACAACGCTTCCATCCCAACCTCCCCTGAGCTCCAGCTTTTTCACAAAAGGGCCCCATCCAACCTCACTGAGTCCAAACTGTTCAACCCCAAAAGCCTTTCCATCCCAAACCCCAAAACCCGAGCTTCAGCTGTTTTACAAACCTCTCCATCCAAATCACCTGAGCTCCAGCTTTTCACAAACAATTTTTCCATCCCAACCCACTGAGCTCCAGCTGTTCCCAAACCTCCCCCCATCCAACTTTTACTGAGCTCCAGCTGCTCCCAAAACGTCTCCATTCCCCAAACCCCACTGAGCTCCAGCTTTTGGCCCAAAAAGGGAAAAAGGGCCCAAAAATTTCATTCTTCGAAAGTGCCCAAAAAAATGAAGAGACAAACCCCAAGCGACTTGCAGCTGTAATCCCCAGCAAAAGGTGGGGGCTACCCAAAGGTTTTATTTAAGGGGCCAAAAATTTGCACGCCTCACTTTTTAAAATTTTTTTATTTTTTACAAAATTTTTAAAATATCCAATAAATTTGTTCCACTTCAAAATTGTGTCCCACCTGTTGTTTTCTTCCAAAAAAAAAATTAAAAATTTTATATTTTGTTTGAAGCCCGAAATGTGGAAAAAGGTTGAAAAGTTCAAGGGGCGGAATACTCTCGCAAGGCACTGTAGATGTCACACAATAGACAACCCTACAACACCATCACAGGGTTAGGCTTTGTTTCAATTTCAGCTGGGATTCTAAGAACCCCCACAGGGTCCATCGTTGTTCCCTATATAATAATAATTTTATTTATATAGCGCCAACATTTCCCCCCCAGCCTTTTACAATTGGAGGGTGTAGGTACAGACAAAGAAATTACATTGCACAAGAAGGTACTTACAGATGAGAACAAGGTGTGAGGGCCTCCCGCAAGAGTTACACTCTATTTAGGGTGTAGGGAGACAAGGGTAAGAATGCCTAGATTTACAATGTTCCCAGCCATGTGACTAAAATGGGGTTGTTTTATGTAGAATTCGATGAACGCCAACCAAACTACATCAAATTTTAACAGTTAAGTCCGAAAATGAGATGATGGCTAGGGGGGGAGGGGGGTGGGGGGGGGAGTTTGCATTCGGGTTTGGGTTAGGCAAGTGAAAAGATTTTTTCTCAGGGCCCTTTTAAAGTATGAGAGTTCTAGTGTCCCTGATCCCCCGCGGGGTTGCATGTTCCGAAAGGGTGCCCACGTGTGAAGTTTGGAGACGGGATGGGGGGTTGGGGGATGATTGATGATGTAACTAATCAGCAGAGGGAAAAGAGAGCGGTGGGGTGGTGACAGAGATGGGGGAGGAGATTTTAGGGGGAGCAGCGTTGGGGAAAACCCTTTAAGTGAGAGTGATGAGTTTTTGTTGTTCCTGTACGGGATGGGAACAGTGCATGAGAACAGGGTTAGAGGATCGTATAGCGGGGGAAAGAAAGACAACCCTGGTGCTGCATTCAGGACAGTTGGAGGGGGAGAGTTTGCACAGAGGGACCGTAAGAAGGAGTTACAGTAGTTGAACGAGAAGAAAAAGGCAACAATAAGTTGAGTTGTTTCCCACATGAAAAAAAGGACGGTTTCTGGAGATGTTTTTGAGGTGAGGACAGGAGCGGGCTAGGGATTGATATAGGGGATGAAAGGCAGATCGGAATTAAATATAACCCAAACAGGGGGCCTGCTGCCTAGGAGTTATGTGGGCCAACACTGAGAAAAAAAAAGGGCAGGGTAAGGGTCTGTTTAGTAGATGGTGGGATGACTAGAAGTTCAGTTTTAGTGAGGTTTAGTTTAAGTACGGGGAGGACATGATGTCAGAGAAGCGAGGGCGCCCTTGGGGTTTTTGTAGCAGAGCAGGAGTGATGTCTCGGGAGGGGGTGATAATTGGGTTTTCATCCGTAGAGATGGGGTATGGAACCCAAATCTGCTGAGGTTTGCCCAATGGGGGTGTATAGATTGAGAAGAGGAGAGGCCCAAAAAACGGTCCCTGAGGAACCCCGACAGCAAGAGGAAGAGGTAGGAGGTAGAACCGGGCAAAGGGAACATAAAGGAGGGGTTTAAAAAGGTAAGATAGAACCAAGGAGAGCAGTGTTGGGGGCCCAAATGGTGCGGCATGCGGAGGAGAAGTTGGTGTTCAACAATGTAAACGTGCAGGAAATCCAGAAAAAAGCAACAATGAGTAGTTGCCCTGAGATTTGTTAGAGCCTTTTCCCCGTGGATGTTAGGGTGCGGAAACCTGATTAGAGGGTCAAGAAGAGAGTTAGAGAGATAGGGTTTAGGCGAGAGAGCCAGCCTTCGGGTTTGGAGATGGGGGGAGGTTAGAGCTGGTCGGTAGTTATCAGCAGGGGGGGTCCAAGTGGGCTTTTTCAGTAAGGGGTTTAACAGCTGTTTAAAGGAAATGGGAAGCCCCATGGAGGGGGAAAAAGGTTACAGTTTGGGCAGTTATGTGAGAGATGATAGTGGGAAATAGATGGACAAGGTAGGAGGGATGGGGCACTAAGCAGGTGGTTTTGGGGGGCTTGCAGACAGCAGAAGCCTGGACAATTTTCTTCTTCGTCGGGGTCAAAGCGAAGTAGGCTGGGGGATGTGCGGGGTGAGGGACCAAGGGGTGCGGGTTTTTGGGGTTTGAGATGAGATGTTTGCCGGTTTTTTGTCAATTTTCTCTTTGAAGTGAGTGGCCGGGGTCTTCAGAATGGAGGTAAGAGGGGGGCCTGAGCTTTAGGCCTGAGAAGGGAGTGGATGGTGTAAACAGGGCGTTTAGGGTTGTTTTTGTAAGGTTGCGATAGGGAGGTGAAATTTTTTTTGTTTGGGGCTGTGAAGGGCAGTTTGTAAATCTGAAACTAAATTTGTAGTGGAGAAAGTCTCAGGTAGCTTCGCTTCTCCACAGAGCTCAGACCCGGGAAAAATCCTGCAGATGGCGAGTCTGAGGGTTTGCCCTGGCTGTGGGTGTCTGACTCTGGGGGTGGGGTGTGGGACGGTGCCCCAAATTTGTCCGGGTGGTGGGGGAGAGTTTTCATTAATTGTTTGGACACCAGGGGAGGGAGGAGAGGGGGAGATTGGGGGGGAGGAGGACTGTTGGGGTCTGTGAATTCCTGAGTGTTCAGGATGGGGTATTTCTGAATGGGGCGACGGGTGGTGGTCCAGAGATGGGTGGAATTAGTAATAGTGAAAGGGAAAAAAGATTGTGATCAGAGAGGGGGTTTAAGGAGAATTATTAAAGTTAGAGATTGAGGAACGGTTTTAAAAAACCAGATCAAAAAAAATTTCCATCCCTTTTGGGTGGGAGGTTAGAAAAAGGTGGAGGCCAAGAGAAGGGTTGTGAAAGGATCAGAGGCAGAGGGGACATGGGGTCATCAATAGGGAGTTAAAATCCCCATGTGAAGTGGGTATTTCAGTAGAGAGGAAGTGAGGGAGCCCGGGAGCAAAATGATCCGAAAAAATGGGGGGGGTGGCCGGGGGGTCTGTACAGAACCGCGGGTTGAGGGGGAAAAAGGGGTGAAAGAGTTGAGGGTGTGGACCCCCAAAGGAGGGGGAAGTGAGTGGGGTGCAGGGGGAAGGGGCCCGGGGAAGTGCAGTGTGGAAGAGAAATATGCCAACCCCCCCACCCGGCCTGTTCTCAGGTCTGGGGGGGTGGGTGAAGTGTAGGCCCCCCCTAGGTGAGAGCGGCGGGGGGAAACGGTGTCAGATGGGTGGAGCCCCTTTTTCTGTGAGGGCAGCAGGGGTTAGGGAGTTGGAGAGAAACGGGGCATGAAAGCATGAGTTTGTTGCAGACGAATCGGGGTTTCCCCAAGCACATTTCAAAGGGACTGGAAAAGATGTACAGCGAAAGCAATTTTGCAAGGTTTCTATGGGAGGAGGAGGTGGGATGAGAGTAATGGGGGTGGGCCGGGGTTTTGGAGAGATATCACCGCACAAAAGCAGGAGAAAGAAAAAAATACAGCAGATGGTTTTATGTAGTATGCAAAAATGGTAAAACATAAACTACATATATTTGGCATATATTTAACTTTATTCTGTGGGTTAGTATAATTATCATATCAATTATATCAATTATACCTCACAGTGAATACCATAAATAAACTTGTAAAACATCAGTGACATTTCTGAGTTTATTCCCCCTCTCCCCGAAAGATAAATTAAAGAATTACAATATATTATATATACCTCAAAATTGTGCAATTGAAAAATAAAACTTTTTCTGCAAGAAAAAAAAAAGGGCTCCATAAGGCTACATCAATAAAAAAAAAAAAAAAAGTTAGGATTTACAAACAATTTAAGAAAGACTGCATCCTTAAAGGGGTGTTCTCACTACAGGCAGTCCCCCGGTTACAAACGGGATAGGAACTGTAGGTTTGTTCCTAAGTTGAATTTGTATGTAAGTCAGAACAGGTATATTTATTAAATGTAACTCCAGCACAAAATGTTTTTTTTTTAGTTTTGGATAGTGCAGGGAAGGGTTTTTACATTTGTTTTGCTGTCTGAGCCCTTGTTAAGAAGATTTTCACCATATTTTCACCTCATGTGCTGTTGTGGCATAGTGGACTTGTTGTTCCACAGCTACTATCTGCTGTGAAACATGGAACTACAAGTGCCAGCATGCCCCATAAGTCTCCATTTGTAACTAGGGGTCAGATGTAAGTTGGAACGGTGTAAATTAGGGACTACCTGTATAGACTTTGATGGTATATTGATAGGATATCCCATCAATTAGGTATGAGTTCCACATCTGGGAGTCGCACCTGTTTCAGGAACGGGCCCCTAAAAGACGGCCCAGAATGGAGAGTCGGTCATGCTTGCGCACAAATCTCCATCCTGTTCTGTGGGAATTCTGAGTTTAGGTGAGCAGGGTTTCGGCTGTACTCGGAAATTCCCATAGAACAGAATGGAGAGTTGTGCACAAGTGCAATCTGCTCTTTCTGGAACCCGTTCCTGAGACGTGGGACACGCAGCTGTTAGACTTTGATGACATATCTTATTAATATACCATCAAAGTCCAAGGTGGGAGCATGTTTTTAAGGGCATTGTGCCACAATAGATATCAGCTATTCACACCCCCACCCTCCACCCCATTACTAAAACAGGGGCTCCCGAGTTTCCCCTCCTACCTGACTGTGCTCAGGCAGCAAAAAGGTTTTGGAGCAGAAGTCGAACATGCAATAATGCTCCATTCAAAGTCTGTGGGACTGGAGAAGATAACAAAGCGCTATACTCCACTATGCCCATCAATCTGGTAGACTTTCTGGTACATTTTCGGCCACTGCTCTATTCAAAGAACTTCCTTGCTGTGTGATCGGAATAAGAAGAAACAGGAGACTCAGCGATCAGACATTTATTACCTATCCTATGTATACATGATAAATGTCTATCTTGGCCAAAGTCCTTAAATTGCTTAATCCCTAAGGGGTTCTATAAGCAGCAAATAGGCCATGTATGAATGCTGCCTATTCCTTATTACATGTGACTCAGCTGGTTATCTGGCATTTTCTCTTTCCACTTTCTTGTTTCCTCCCCGCGCTCTCCTGAGCATTTTCCCTGTAAAAAAGATAAATATCATTATTACATTTGCTTTAAATCCCCTCGGAAACAGGCTTTTTTTTAAAAAAAAACTTTAGGATAAGCTGTTTGCAAGCATCTCATTATATGCAATTGCTAGTACCTTGTAAAGCAGATTAAAATCCATTTTTGCTAATTATTATTTTAAAAACAGTAAAAAAAAGTTAAGTAACGAATTAAACAACTTTACAAAAACTCTTTAAAGAAAGCTACAGTTTCATGTCTACACCTTCCCTGCAGATCAACGTGTCTCAAAGGACATTGACTATGTAGTCTGGTTCTATCTTAGTAGGTCAGTACTTTTTGCTATCCTATTGGCAGATTAATTTTTACTACAGCAGTGCTGTACAGGACACAGTGGAATTAGTTTGGATGAAACAACTTTCTTATACCCCCTGTCTGCCCACATCACGCTATACATTTTTGTGCAGCGCTTTAATGTGGCCGGTGACTGTGAGTGTAGCAGAAGCTGCTCTCCACTACACTGGTGAGTGGGTGGTACACCATTGTTCTTTCAGGACCCCCACCCACTGGCTGTTGAGGCCACAGTGTCTTCTAAAGTATGAACAATTAGGTGGCAAGTCCCCCTCTATTGGTCTACATATAGAAATGGCTTAGCGCGTCATGCGCTCATCCAACTATACGGTGGACACGCTAAGGCATTTATACAGTATATTAGACAAGATTCATATGGAGAAAGTGTGATCACCAATTGAAAGCTCCACGTCTGAGATTCAAACCCATGTCTTCAGGTTCGTCATGGTAGTGCTTAACATCAGATCGTCTCATCCCAAAAACAGCTATCCGTGTATGTCTTCCTAGGGCATATGGATGTCACTGAGGGGAGTTCTGTGTGTGAGACCCTCTATTTGTTTTTTCTTTCCCACCTTCCGAGAGCCATAACTGCTTAATATTTCTATCCATGTTGCCGTATAAGGGTTTGTTTTTTGAGGGAAAAGATATTACTTTTTTTATTTTTTTTATTGTGACAGTGACAGAATTTTTTTTGCGGGTGGAGGGGTTCCCAGTAAGGTATATATGGGGTGGAAAATGAAATTTAATTTTTTTGTTTGGTGTAAGTGACATGTTATCTGTATTTTTCAATTTGGAACAATTCTGTTTTTGTTATGTTTTAGCACTTGAAAAAAAACAACTTTTTTCATGGTTTAAATTTTTGCTGCAGTGCCATTTTCTGCGACCAATAACTTTTTTTTTTTTTTGCTTTTGCAATCTATGGACCTGAGTGAGGACTCTTTTTTTGCGGGCCAAATTGTAGTTTTTATTGGTAACATTTTTGGATTCATATAACTGTCTGATCACTTTTTCTTAGGCTACTTCTACACGGGGCTGGTTTATGGTCGGATTTTTAAGCAGATTCAGTATTTACAATCATCAAAAATCTGACTGTACATCATCCCCATAGGCCTCAATAGAAAATCCGAGCTGTAGTCTACACAGCTAGGATTTTCTGAGGTTCAATTTCAAATCCAATCAAAAAACAGTAATATAATGGGCCGGCCGAAAACCAGCTGCAAAATCTGCACAAAAAAATGTGGTAAAGAACAAAAACTGTTTGTAAAATACTGGTCAGACGATATTTTACAATTGCCGTGTAGATGTAACCTTAAAGGGGTTGTCTCACTACAGATTTTGCTGCTTTTTATGTTAAAGATCTTGCAAAAACAAGTCACTTTGCAATGTGTCCATTAACAGTGTCCTACCTATTCCTAGATATCCCCTCTTGTATGGGCTGCATCAGGTCGCTATAGCTACAGACCTATTCAATCTATCATGATAGACTGCGAGCACTGGTTGCTATAGCTACAGACCTGACTTCTACTGCAGCCTAGTAGAAACCAGTAAACACCCTTGGATTCAAAGTGAAACCAAGAAAACAGGATTGAGGTGAGATGAATCAATGTAGTGAGACAACCTCTTTAACAACACAAAAAAAAAAAAACATTTTGGCATCTTCTATGGTGTTCACTGTACGGGATAAATGATATTATATTTTAATATATTTGACTTTTATAGATTTAGCAATACCAGTTATGTGTTACTTTTTTAACTTTACTTGTGAAATGGCAAAAGGTGGATAGGACACCTATTATACCCTATGGCAAAGTGTAATAGGTGTACTATCATGGCAGCATTGAACAGCAACCCCATATACTAATCATTGATCCCAGCAACTAGCGGTGGTTGCCAGCTGTATCTAACAGCCAGCACCCGGCGAGCACGATGCTCGCTCAGCGCGTGAGTACCTATACCTCATTCATGCAGTTTGGACGTAACCATACATCTATTTGTGTGAAGGGCTTAAAGGGAATGTGTCATCAAAAAATAACTTATTGTTTAACTCACATTTTAATGTTAAACACATTTTTTTAGGAATTTTTTGTTATGGTATTTTTTTAAATTTTCCAGATCACTTTCAGTATTTTTTATTGATTCTTAAGTCCTGCAGTTTTCACTTTGGCCACTAAGCCTGATAATAGTCTGACACTTCCTGTTCTGTAGAGGGAGATTTTTAGTGTCTGCTCATTATCAGTAAAAGCAGGGTCAAACTGAAAGGAGACACCAATGTGTACAGATAACACAGAATCCACCAGTCACAAGAGGAGATGTCACAGCTCCCCCTCCCTTCACAGTGAAAACTCTCCTATAGACGTCTATTGGACAGAATCTGTCTTAAGAATCCTATGTGCATGAAGCTGCTGTAAAGTATGTCTCTGACTGCTGATAAAGCAGTGCAAGCCAGAATGTCTTCCCCACAATCATATATAGACGGGTAAATAGAGAAATCTACAATCCGGAAATAAAAACGGCTGAGAGGAAAAGAATATGGATCAGGGGCTTGATTTAATAAGTAAAAAAAAATTTTGCGACAGATTCCCTTTAAAACAGAACAATCATTGGCTTCAATCTGGTGTGGTACATCCATATATTACTTTCAGGACCACTCATTGGGTCGCATGTAGCCTACATTTGTCCAAAAGTGGCAGCTCCAGGGGATGTGAGCAGCTACTGGTCTTCAGACCTGATCCGCAATGGTCAATTGACTGTGGCCACGTTCCTCGTGTAGACAAGAACCAAAGTTGGGGCGATGTAGATAAAAAGTAATAAATTCTCACCTAGTAAACTTAAACTTGCAAATCTCTCTGTGTTTTTGTTTCCTGCAGGATTAGGAGGCGCTCTGGGCTACCTGACTGGAGCAATAGACTGGGGGTCCACGTTTCTCGGAAGAATGATGGGGTCAGAATTTCAAGTCATGTTTTTCTTCTCATCTATAGTCTTCCTTCTGCTCCTTGTTGTACATTTGTGTAGTATCCCAGAGACGCCGCTAAATGACGAAACATCTGAAACCAAACTTCTCCTAAAACATGAAGTTTTTAATGCATACGGATCTATAGACGCCACCCAGAACAACAACATCAAGAAGACAGAGCCCAAAATAAGGTCTCTATCATATGTAGAAGATGACGAAGAAGACGACCCAAAGGTACGAAAGATGCAGCGTTTTATCATCCTTTTATTATCTAAGGTTACTGTGCAGTTTAGTGTTAACTGTTGTTCCATGGATGTCACTATAGACATAGCAGCCGAGAGGGCCCAGAGGTTAAAAGGGGGTTTATGCCACACTTTCGGAGAGCAGGATGTGATGGAGGAAGAGAAACTTAGCTATGTCATATATAGGTTTACATGAATTGGAGCAGAATTTGTGAGTAAAAAGAAGAGAAAATACGGACTGGACTCCTTAAGAGACAATAGGAGTCCTGCTTACCCCACCCACATACAGTGATTGACAGCTTTCCCTGTTTCAGTGTGTGTACAGAGCGAACCGTCAATTGCTGCTTTTTAGGGGATGGGATTAGCATCACATCACTTATATATCACAGAGCTCAGTTTCTCTCCCTCTATCATATAACCCTATATATCACAGAGCTCAGCTTCTCTCCTCTATCATATAACCCTATATATCACAGAGCTCAGCTTCTTTCCTCTCATATAACCCTATATATCATAGAGCTCAGCTCCTCTCATATAACCCTATATATCATAGAGCTCAGTTGCTCTCCTCTATCATTTAACCATATATATCACAGAGCTCAGCTTCTCTCCTCTATCATATAACCCTATATAATCACAGAGCTCAGCTTCTCTCCCCTATCATATAACCCTATATATCACAGAGCTCACTCCTCCCCCTCTATTTATATAAACCCCATATATCACAGAGCTCACTTCTCTCCTCTATCATATAACCTTATATATCAAGAGCTCAGCTTCTTTCCCTCATATAACCCTATATATCAAGAGCTCAACTCCTCTCATAAACCCTATAAAATCATAGAAGCTCAGCTCCTCTCATATAACCCTATATATCACAGAGCTCAGCTCCTCTCCTCTATCATATAACCCTATATATCACAGAGCTCAGCTTCTCTCCTCTATCATATAACCCTATATATCAGAGAGCTCCTCTCCTCTATCATATAACCCTATATATCACAGAGCTCAGCTTCTGTCCTCTATCATATAACCCTTTATATCACAGAGCTCAGCTTCTGTCCTTTATCATATAACCCTATATATCACAGAGCTCAGCTCCTCTTCTCTATCATATAACCCTATATATCACTTAGCTCAGCTCCTCTCCTCTATCATATAACCCTATATATCACAGAGCTCAGCTTCTCTCCCTACTCTATCAAAAAACCCTATATATCACAGAAACTCAGCTCCTCTCCCCTATCATATAATCCTATATATCACAAGCTCAGCTTCCCCTCCTCTATCATATAACCCTATATATCACATAGCTCAGCTCCTCTATCATATAACCCTATATATCACAGAGCTCAGCTTCTTTCCTCTACAGGGCCGTTCTTAGGCTAAATTTCACATTTCACTCAGGGCGAGGAGAAGAAATCACAACCCCCCTCCCCCCCGTAACATACGGCGCCACATTGCATCACCATAAACCAAAGCCAAAATATACAAAAAACTTTACTACAAATGTGCTACGTATAAAACTACTAAATAATAGTCATAACAGTAAACCAAATAACATGCTACACCAACCAGAATCCTAAACCCACATATCACCAGCCACACAGTGACCAAATAATAACCAACCAAAACCATGACCAACATATCACCACCATATAGTGACTGAATAATACAAACTGACCATTACTGAATACAAACCATTATATTTCAACCAATATTACCGGCATACAGTGACCATACAATGATGGATACCAGCTATACACAGGCTCTGCAGACATGATTACTGTAAAGTTATATCTAGTGACTCACAGGAGACGTCTCTGAAGAGTTGTTCTCTTTCTCTTCTTCTTCTTCTCCATCTGTCCCAGACGCCATGAAGACTACTCCCGACTCTTCACTGTATAATTTACAAAACAAATATCTTAAGACTCCTCAATTTATCAGCACTTCTCGACCAATTACTATCTCTATACAAACTCCCCATCTATAGCACCCTATATTGTAGCCAGGTAATATGTCACCTGTATCCACATAGTAGCACCCTATAGCCAGGTAGTATCTCCCTGTAGCCAGTTGATGCCCCCTGTAGCAAATGATGCCCCGTAGCCAGTGATGCCTCCGTAGCCAGGTGATGGCCCCCTGTAGCAAATGATGCCCTATAGCCAGTGATGCCTCCGTAGCCAGGTGATGGCCCCCCGTAGCCAGGTGATGGCGTCCGGAAGCCAGGTGATGCCCCCCCCATAGCCAGGTGATGGCCCCCCGTAGCCTGGTGATGCCCCCCCGTAGCCAGGTGATCCCCCCCGTAGCCAGTAGATGCCCCCTTGTAGCCAAATGATGCCCCCTTGTAGCCATGATGCCCCTCTGACCAGTGATGCCCCCTCTGTGCATAGTGGCCCTTGTAGCCAGTAAATCCCCCCTGTACCCAGTAGCTGCCCCCTGTAGCCAGTGATGCCCCCCCCCCTTTAGCCATTGATGCCCCCTGTAGCTAATTATAAAGTAACAAAAAAATACTCACCTCGGTCCGCGCATCCCGGTCCGGGCGCTGAGGGGTGTAAGGGGCGTGAGTATCACGCTGTTACACCGTCACGCAGCTCCCAAGGTCTCCTCGGCGGTAGAGCTCCGACCCCGCTCCCACGTCGAGGGGGCACGGTAAAAAGTGTGATCCCCTGCGACGTGATCAGGGGGGGAGTCAGGACGAAAACGATCCTCCGCCTCCTCCTTGTAGGCAGCTGCTGGCTTGCGGATGTTAAAAAACCCTTCGCCAATCAGGGGCACCCTCCCTTAGGCCGGGCGCCCCCTCGGGTGAGCGGAGCCCGGCCCCCCGGGGCCCGCCCCTGGGAACGGCCCTGCTCCTCTTCATATAACCCTATATTCACAGAGCTCAGTTTTCCCTCCCTCTTCATAAACCTTATATACAGAGTCAGCCCCCTTATCATATTACCCTATATATCAAGAGCCAGCTTCTCTCCCTCAAATTTATAACCCTTTATACAGAGATCAGTTTCCTCTCCCTCTATCATATAACCCCTTCCCCTCTCTTCTATCAATAACCCTATATATCACAGAGTCACTCCTCTCCTTATCATATAACCCATTACCCAAGAGCTCAGCTCCTCTCCTCTATCATAAAAACCTGTATATCACAGAGTCAGCTTCCTCCTCTATCATAAAACCCCTTAAATCAAGAGCTCAGCTTCTCCCCCTCTTCATATAAGCCTATATACACAGAGCTCAGGCCTTCCCTCTATCTAAAACCCCTATATATCACAGAGCTCAGCTCCTCTCCTCTACCCATTAACCCTATATCTCACAGAGCTCAGCTCCTTCCTCTATCATATAACTCTTATATCACAGAGTCAGCTTCTCTTCCTCTATCTTAACCCTATATATCACAGAGTCAGCTTCTCCCCTCATCCATCCTTCCAAGATGGGGGCGATAAATCAACAGGTTCCATTGAGGGGGCCCCATTCATGTTAAAAAACATTGGGAGCATATTTATCAGGGCGGGTGCGCCAAACTTCTGGCACAAATTGCCCAAAAAAAGCGTACTGTTTAAAACCAATTTTTTTGTGTTTTAGACCATTTTTGAATTTTTTGCTTGACAAAATGGGCATAACCTCAGGAAAGGGGGGGTTTGGGCCCTCAGTAAAGGGGCGGGGGGATTAGTATATGATGCCGGGGGGGCCAAAATTCTTGCGTGTTAGTGGCATAAAGTAAGCGGACTTAAAAAAGATGTAAAAAATTGACCAGACAGCGCAACCTGCGCCAGACTTTATGACACTATGAAAATGTGGCGCATTGTAAGACTGTTGGTTAAGTTAGAAAGGGGAACATCTCTCCTTGATTTCTCTCCTGACCTCAATGAGAGATTTTCCCCCTTTCTGGCCACTCATTGCTTCCCACACAGCCAAGCCAGTATCGATCTGCTCTGCAGTGATGAGGGACAAACATCCCGAATCAGCTGTCTGCAGATGAGAGATACTGGCTTGGCTAAAAAACCCCTTTTGCTTTTTCAAGACCAGTGGGTCAAAAGCGAATTGAGGATTTTTAACATCAAATAGAGGGCGCTTGAGCTTCTCAGCTCCTTTCCCATAATGCCTTGTGATAGTCTAATTTACACTGTCTAAGATTTACACAGTATTGAAAAAATCTGCCCCAGTATCTTTTTGTAGAAAATGACACATTGGTGGCTTTATTTTCTGATACGTGGCACTATTATCCAGACCTTCAATTATTGCTACACTTTTTATGTTGCTATTTGAGTCTCCTGACACTCTGTGGTGTTGGCCCATAGATTTTGCTACAGGCCCTATACATTCTAATTACTCCCCTGTGGTGTTCCCTTTTGTTATAAATTGAGGTCGGGCTGAGGTTGACGGTAGTGTTCTCAATAGGATGACAGCATGAAGTCTAAATGACTCCAAAGCTCCTCAACCCCACTTCTGTGATGTATGCTTAATTCTCTCCTGTGCATGTGCAGAACTGAAGACGATGAACTAGGTGGTGACTTGACTACCGAACGAGCATCCCATAGTCATGGCCATATTGTTTGCGGGGCTACAGTGAAAATCTAAGGCAAATTACAATTACAACTAATTATTATGATCTCATTACCTGTTGTAAGAAATTCTCTGAATTATATACATATATTGCTCATGTAAATATGTGTCTATATAAACATGTACATACAGTATTTCAATACACCCCTCTTACTGGGATAGATTCGAAAGGTTAGGTGCAATAAAATGAGGGCACACGAGTAGTGTTGAGCGATTATTAGCGACAAAGTTGAAATCGGCAAAAGTTTTTTTGTTGATCGAAATTTTTAGATCATGCGATAATTTAGGTTAAAATTCTGTGCATCATCTATTAAGATCGCGCCATTTCGGCGTTCCTATCATTTTGGGCGGCCAGCAAATCAGCTTACAGAATAGAGCAGGGTGAGATGTGTGTGCGACATCATGACGGGATGTGTATGGTTGCGATTGGCTGGAAAAATCACATGGGCCTTTGTCTTTTACATAGAACAGCGTTTCCTGTTTCAGCCTCAGTGTCTCTCAGCATCTCATAGGGATAGGACCTGCGCTTGCCTGTGGCCAAACGCTCAGCGAAATTGTCTATTTTCCCAGAGAAACCCTCTACTATTAGCTTTTGATCCTTCAATTTAGTTATATTAGAGATTGGAAGATTTTATGAGTTAGCTAGAAATTTTAAAGGGCATTACCGCTGTAAAGTCAGGGGGGGTGAGCGGGGGGGGGCCCCCGCGGGCAACACAGAAAAGTTTTTTAAAAGAATACGGGATAAAGTTCCCCAAAGATTAGTGTAGACATTGCATGCAATAGCTTTATTATTAACATTTTCATTGAAATATTTCCTGGATATTGGGCACCCTGAACTTATATTAGGTACAATCTTTTTCTAGTAACTGAGGTCTCTTTTTTAGGGAAAACTCCACTTTTATTTTTCGTAACATTTTTAGATAGGTGTTCGTTTTTCAATTTTGCCCCTTCCCTTTGTTGATATATCCCCCCTTTAGTTAAAAAAGAAACCCCCAATTTTTTTGTCAGAAGGTTGATAGGGCCAAAAATACCTTTTTTTTCCGAATATATTTTGAAAAATGTTTTTTCACTTTGGCGCGGCCAGCTTTGTTGATAGATCTACTTTGCAGTTAAAATTTTAATACAGCAATTTTTTAGTCACCACAGGGGAATTGATAGGTGCCAAAAAATACCTTTTTTTATCCGAATAAATTACAGATCTGTTTTTTCACTTGGGGGCATACAGCTTTGTTCATTGAGGAATTGACTTTAAAAGTGAATAAAAACAATTTTTTAGTCACCCCCAGGTAATTAAAAAATGCCAAAAAAATACCTTTTATTTCCGGGAAAACATTTCAGATACGTTTTTTTTCACTTTGGGCGGCCAGCCTTTGTTGATAGATCTACTTTGCAGTTTAAATTTGAATACAACCCCAAATTTTTTAGTCACCAATTGTTTGAAAGGGCCAAAAAAATACTCTTAATTTCTGAACTGGGGAAATTCAGGGGTAAGCGAGCAAAAAGGGGGTACAATGGGGAGAGGTCGAGGAAGGGGCTCCCCTTTCCCGTGCTGGCGACAACCGCATGCCAGCGGATCGTCGGTTGCAGGGGGCCCCTCAGGCCGTCTCCTGGGTCAGGGGGCCTGTGAACTAAGTAACGAACGCATCCCAATCTGTCCTTCAGTGGTTAATGAACCTTTCATCCAGCATCTTACCTCCTTTTCCTCCCATCACGGACACAAATGTCGTCACAGCATCATCCGCATCCGTCCAACATGAAGCAACCCAAAAGTCATTCGTGTACCCCCCACTGTGGATAATCCAATTTTTTGAAAAATCTTTGATGGGCAAAAAGCGGTTGGGGGCAGAAGGCATGTTAAAAAAATCAAGAGGCCCAAAAAAAATGATTTTTTTCTGCTCGACGCCTGTTCTGATGCCATCAGAGGAGGGGAAGGAAGCCGGTCAAACGGCAAAAATCCGGCGGTCGGCAAAGCCTTGCAGTGCCCTTCTTGTACCCCAGCTCCCGGAAAGAAAGTCAGGACGACGAAATCACTTGTGTTGATGGATGATGACGACATTGCGGATCCAAAGGGTCTTTTTCAGAAATTTGCTTGCGGGCTTCATCACTGGAGAGGGGAAAGATGGGGTTTGTGTCAGTAAGGGTTCGCCTCGAAAAGGGAAGGGCGGTCACAGAAGTCCGTGTATGATTCCGCCAGCCCCCGGTCAGCGCAAACCCCGCCCCCTTGCTTATCGCCTCAAAAAGGGGCCCGGGCCCCCTCAAGCCTGGGCCCTTTTTTTGAGCAAACCCTGATTTTCCCCAACGATGTCATATGCCGCCTTTGCCCTAATCATAAGTAGAAGGCAGAACCTTAGGTGGGTTAAAACCACCAAAAATGTTAGTACATCAGCGAATGCAGAGTTGAAAGGAGGGAAAAAATTGGCCAAAAAAAAAGGGCCCGACCGATGCCGGGCCTCCAACCATGTCACACCCTTTTTTCTCCCCCTTTCCTTTCCTCCTCCGCCCACCAAGGTTCCTCAGCTGCCCATTTTCTGCTCCCCCGGGGCATGATCCCCGGGTTTTCCTCCCCTTCAGCATCCCCCGTCGCCCGGGGTACCCCCAGCACCACCAGAGACCCCTCCTACCCCTTCCCTTCCGCCAGGGTTTTACGACTGCACGCCCCTTTCGTGGCCCCGTCTAGCCGCCAGCCTTCTGGGCTTCCAAAGGGTTTTGGGACAGAAAAAAAAACTTTAACCCAAAAACCATCCCAAAGCCAAAAGCCTTTAATGTCGGCCCTTGCCGGCTTTTTTGGGCCCTTTGGGAAAGGGTTTCCCCTTTTCCCTCGGGGGAAAACAGATTTGGGGTTTCCGCCATGTCATGGCCCTTGGGCCCGCCCCCAAAAAACCAGATGCCGAAACAGGCATTTTTTTGCCCGAAAAGCCGTTTCCCTGCCCTGGCCAGCCACGTGTCCCTGTAAAAATTTAAGTGCGGGGTCTGCATTGTGGCGGAAAAAATCCGCTATTTCTCTGTGAAGCTCACTGGGTGAGGTTGGGGGGTGGATGTCTCTGGGGGGGGACGGTGGCTTCAGGCTCGGGCCGGGGCCTTTTCTCTTCAAAACTGCAGAGATGGGGGCCCCGGGGGGGTTCCCTTTTTCCCCAAAAGGGCCTCTGGTGGCCCTCACGTGCCCCGAGAACCAGGCCGGTTTTGAAATTTAAACTGTCTTTGGGGGACCGTCCCCCCCAAAAGGTAGGAGCCCGTGGACGGCTTCCCGCAACGAGACCGGGGCGCTGGGGGTGGGTGACAAGAAACCCCTTTTGCCCGGCAAGGTGGGTTTTGCGATAAAGGGGGAAAAAATGCTGGCCGCCCTTAAGATCGGTTTGGGGGGGCCCCTTTTTTTTTTAGCAAAATCCCCTTTTTTGGCAATGTCTAACCTTGTGTCCCGAAATTTCTAAAGAGCTACCCGGGGGTTGGCTGCCTGTGAGGAAAGGGTCGAGGTCCCGAGTTGCCCCTTTCCGCCGTTCGCACCCTGCTTCGTCCCCCCCTGGCTGCGTTGCGCGTCAGCTCGGGCCCCCCCCGGGCAACCGTCTCATTGTTGACGTGGCAAAAAACGCTGGAATTCCACCCTCCAAAATGCTCCAGCGATTTGTGGCTAGCAGACGAATGCCCATTACGAGTTCGAAAGTGACCATGGGCCTGGACAAGCAGCGGTGGGAAATCGGGGTGTTTTAGCCCCGGGGAAATGGAGGCAAATTTAAAGGCTCTGACCCCTTTCCTTTCCAGTTTTTAAGAAGCCACCCAAAATGGTCGTTTCGGACAATGGGCCCCTTTTCAAACATGAGCATTGGGTGATCTTAGTTTGGGGGAAAGGTTTTGGGGCACTCTGAAAAAAAAGGTTTCCCCCCAGCGACGGAGGAGGAGAGGACACAGATGCGGAAACGGAGCCTTTCTCTTTTGTCGATTTCCCCAAGGCCCGACAGTTTCTCAATTTTATCCCGGCTTTCATTAGGGAGTGGTTCGGGGGGCCAGGGCTAGTGCAAGGGGAGCGCCCCTCAGCTCTCAGGGGTGCTCATCAAGGAAAATCCAGGGCTGTGTTGAAGGGTGTGCCCGGAAAGGGAGCGGAGGAAAGGGGAGGAGGGGAGGTTTTTCCTAGACACCGATGTTTGCGACGTCCCTGCCTTGGAAACGAGGGTGGCGCGAATTTTAGGGGGAGGGGGAAGATGGGAAGATCAGTTTGCTAGTGCCCCTCGACCCAGAGGCTTGGGAAAACAAGGGCCCCCATCTCTCACCCTGGGGTGCTTGGTGTCCATTTCCTCCAACACCCACCCAAGCCCTTAAGGCTTTCAAAATGAAAAAACCCGTTAATGGGTTTTTCCCCCCTCCTGGGGTCCCCCGGGGGACAAAAAAAAACTACGCCTTTCTTCCCCCCCAAACCCCAAAAAGAGAGTAAAATGCCCCGGAAAAAAGGAGGGCCCCTTTTGATTGATCAACTGGAGGGAAACTGTTTTTGTCTGCTTCACGTTCCCCAAATGTCAGTGGAACAACATCGCGAAGTGACAGCAAAAGAGTTTCCAAATAGGCCCCCAGCGGCAGCAGCGGCCCAAAGGGGGCAGAAACCTAAAGGGTGACCTCTTTGGGAATTTTTTATTTACCACCCTTTAAACCAAAAACAAGAATGCCCGGGCACACATCCAAACACAGAGACCAGCTTAAAATCATGGTTCCGGGCTATCTGCGTTCAACAAACCCATGTTTTTGGGAAGTGTTCCGGAACCCCCTAGGGCTTCGGGTTTCCAAAATGGAAAGAAATTTGGGGGGAGGGGGGTTTCCCCCCGCCACGGCAATAGAAAGGTTTTTTTTCCTGCCCAGCAGCCAGGTTTATTTTGGGGCGGACCTTTAGCCCCCAGCTGGAAAGGGGTCATTTTCAGACCCAAAGCATCCCGGGTTTCCCCAGTAATGTGGATCGTTTGGCTTTCAAACCCAAAATGAATCAGGTTTGGTCTTCCCATGAAGTTGTGGCCCCAAAATTTCCCAGGTCACCGAATAGGTTTGGGCCCCGGGCTCTTTTACATTCCCCTTCAAACAGAAATGGTCCTCTTGAAAACTTTTTTTAAAATGATAATTTCTTACTGCAATTTTATTTCTCTTTCCCAAACAGTTCATTTTGCTGGTTTTGCTGTGAGGAGACTGTAAAGACGCAAGGTTTCATGACAACACCGTATTCCATTTACTCACTTTATCTTTAGAAGTTTTAGCATTGCCAATGGTTTTGAGGTCATGTTGCTGTGAGATACAGCTATAATTATGGTCCTTTGGAACAGAAATTTTTGGCTTTTAAGTGGCATTTCTCCCCACAATTTTTAGTAGTGGCTGAAAAAGTCATATTTATAATTTTTTGGGGTCATGTTGCTGAGAGATACAGCAATAATCATGGTCCTTTGGAACAGAATGTGGTTTTTTTAAGTGGCATTTCTCCCTCACAATTTTTAATTTAGTGGCTGAGAATATTTTAAAATTTTTTTGGGTCATGTAGCTGTGAGATACAGCAATAACATGGTCCTTTGTAACAGAATGTGGTTCTATAGTGGCTTTCTCCTCCAATTTTTAACAGTGGCTGAGAAGTCATTTTTATAATTTTTGGGTCATGCTGCTTTGAAATGCAGCAATACTACAGGTTCTATTATAAAAAAAATTTTGTTTAAACAGACATTTGTTCTTCACAATTGTCCAAAGTGGTCAAGGGTCATGCTTTGAATTTTTGGGGGCCATTTTGCTGTGACATGCAGCTATACTACAGGTCTATTATAAAAAAATGTTGTTTCAAAACAGACATTTGTTCTTCACAATTTTCCAAAGTGGCTTTTAAGGGTCATGCTTTTGAATTTTTGGGGGCATTTTGCTGGCATGCAGCTATACTACAGGCCCTATTATAAAAAAATGTTGTTTCTAACAGACATTTGTTTTTTCACAATTGTCCAAAGTCGTTTCAAGGGTCTGCTTTGAAATTTTGGGGGCATTTTGCTGTGACATGCAGCTAAAATAAGGTCCTATTATAAAAAAATGTTGTTTCTAACAGACATTTGTTCTTCCCCAATTGTCAAGAGTGGCTCAAGGGTGATGGTGCTGGGCAGAAAAAAGGAATAGGTTGGCACTGTTAATGGCACATATTGCCCAAAAAGACTTTTTTTGCAAGATCTTTAACATTTGCTATCAATCCCCGTTGAGGGCAACCCCTTTTAAAAACAATTAAAAAAAAAGAAAAAAAAGACTTTGGGGGGATTCCCATCCTATTTTTTAAAATGTGTTTTTTTTAAAAAAATTAAACTGCTAAAAAACTTGCATGTACAAAATAGTGGTTAAAAAAAAACCCCGAAAAGTACAAAAGGGGGGTAAAGGAAAAAACTTGACCAATGTAGGTTATTCAGAGGACATGGGAAAATATGGAAACAAGGGGCAGAGAACAAAATACAGAGACCATTTCCTCCGCAGTTGAGTTTAAAAGAGAAAAAGAATGCCAAAAAAAAAGGGCACCTGGGTTTGGAAAAAGGAGCGTTAACCCCCAAATATTTCCCAAATGAAGCTAAAATTTGGGCCCCACTCTACGGAGGGGCAAGCGGGTTTTCCCGGACAGGGAAAAGTATATGTCCAGTGAAAAAATAAAATGGTGGTTGAAAAAACTCCTTTTTTTCCCGGGACTTTTTTTTTTTTGGGGTCATGCCCGTGTTTGGGGGTTATGCTGTGGGGCCCGGACAGGTTTTAGTCAATGTCCAGTTTAAACTAAAATGGTGGTTGAAAAAATCCTTTTTCGGCCCTTTTTTTAAACTGGGGTCATGCCCGGTTTGGGGGTCATGCTGCGTTCCCGGACAGGGGTTTTTTTTATGTCCCGTTTAAACTAAAATGGTGCTTCAAAGGGCTCCTTTTTCCGGCACTTTTTTTAAATTTTGGGGTTTATGCAGGTTTGGGGGGGTCATGTGCGTTCCAGGACAGGTATAGTCAATGGGCCAGTGAAAAATAAAAAAGGTTGATTCAAAAAACTCGTTTTCCCGGCCTTTTTTAAATGTGGGGGGGCATGCAGGTTTGGGGCTCATGCTGCGTTCCCGGACGGGGTTTTCAATGTCCAGTTTTAAAATACAATGGGTGCCCTTAAAACATTTCGCCCTTTGGGGACTTTTTAATTTGTGGGGTGATGCAGGGTTTAAGGGTCAGGCTTTTGGTAAAGAAAGGGGTAGTGAATGGTCTGTGACTTTTTTTTCTGTGGCTTTTTTAAACCCAAGTGTGTTGCCTAAGATGTAGCACGTATTCATTTGACTGTTGTGGATGTTAATTCCAGCTTCTCCAGCCTGTTTGGGTGTAAGAATGAAGGTGTTGTTGCTCTCCCATAGACTTTAATGGTCATCGGCGATCATCTATCATCGACCATCGAATATCTTGTCGATGATGGTCGACTATCGACCATCGACCGATGTCGCTAGCCAACGTAATCGCTCAACACTACACACGAGTAAGTGTATAAAAAGAGTATATTGTACAGTATGTGAGATTGATGTTACGGTTTTTATTAAATGGTATGAGGATGTACAGGAACAAAGCAGGTCAAAAGCAAATTGAGGATTTGTTACATCCAACAGAGGGCGCTGTGGGCTTCTCAGCCCCTTTCCCATAATGCCCTGTGATATGCAAAAGCTTAGTAGAGTGCGAAAAGGCAAAACAAATCTCTACACCGTTCGTTCGGTGCTCTCCTTAAGGAGAGATGTTCCCCTTCCAGGGACAAAGAAAGAAACAGCAAATGTTACATAAATACTAATAACGTAATAACCATAAGGGTATGTTCACACAGTCACATTTTGTCATGCATTTCATGTCGTATTTGCGCTCTAATACAAGCGAGATGCGCACTGAAATTACGGTAATCCATCGTTCTCATAGAACGCGCCGATCAGCGTAATTGCGGGGCATACAGTACATTTGAACCTAGCCTAAGGCTTACTGTATGCGTACTGTACGCCCCGCAATTACGCCAGGTGTTTGGGAGTCGCGCTGATCAGTGCGTACTCCCGCGACTCGGGAGGGGGCGGCAGCCCGCCGACTCCGTAGAAATTCATTACTCTTGTCACTTCATTACTCATGTCACTTATTTCCCCGGGTGTACAATACAATCGTATTGTACGCCCGAGTAGAGGAGGCGTAATCCATAGTTCTCTATGAGAACTATGGATTACCGTAATTATGGCGTGCATCTCGCTCGTATTAGAGCGCAAATACGAAATGCGTGCCGAAATTTGACCGTGTGAACATACCCTAACAGTTATAATTCCTACAACAAGATACAATGTTATATTGCCATCCAAGGCCTTCACACACTTAGATCTTTTTGCCAGGCAGTGCTCCCCGATCTCCAGGGCCTGCCCCTGTCTGCTGACTTTCTCCCAAGGGAGCTTCCCACAGCTTGCTTGTCTCTTTTCTACCCATCTTAAAGACCACCTGCCCCATCCACCATGAAGCTCAGTCTCCACCTTCATGCTGAAAGTTTCTATAACTCCATATGCATCCCACTCTTATCTAGAAGATTGGGGCTTATCAGTCAGGTTTTTACAATGGTATCCTAAGCTCTATTGTTTT
Organism: Phyllomedusa bahiana; assembly: GCA_025379985.1. NCBI lineage: Eukaryota > Metazoa > Chordata > Amphibia > Anura > Hylidae > Phyllomedusa > Phyllomedusa bahiana. The sequence goes on from JAODAL010002331.1 coordinate 173,332, forward strand.
ACCATAAAGAGGTTTTCATGATACAAAGATCATATCTGTAATGATGGGGACAGTAAAGATAAGCACTTATGCAATTGGGTTGTATTACCTACATTATTTAGTATAGCAGATATTAGCTATTCTGTGATTGTCTAGAGCTAAAACTGCAGGCTGAAATCGGGCCATGACCCCTTTGCTGTGATTGGCTGTCTGATATTTAGTTCAGCCCTGATCATGACTCGCCCCCTGTGCTGTGATTGGCTGCTTGACTTCTCTGAGCTGTGGATAAATGAAAGTGAAACTGGTTCCCTCATCTTTTTGTGCTGGCTGTGCTGTGTAATAAAGGCTGCCTGAATTCTCTATGCTCATCTCCCAGTGATAGCTCTATGTGAAGGGTCTGGGCAATTACTGAGTCTCTAGCTGCTAGACTCACTTCTCCCATATAACATAGCCTTATACACTCTTCTACCCCATGTAAAACAGCCTTATATGCTCATCTCCCCATCTACCTCCTGCCTGATAACAGAGGGGGGAGCAGAGTGCATCTCTCACATGTGTTTTATCATTTCAGGCTGTGTGTATAACTGTATACAGCAATGCAGGTGTTCTGTTTACAAGGAACTTGTGTAGGGAGGTGAAAGCTCTCCAGGCATGAGAACTGACCACTGCATGGGGTCTGCAGAGCTGTGACTTCCTCTCTCTCCCACTGCTCACACAGAATGATGATGATGACTATGGAGGGAGCAGGGAGGGGTGTGATGATGTCACCAGTCTTCAGTGAGGTAAGGCATGCCTACTAGGAGGAGAGACATGCCCCTGGATTTGAAGTTTGTAAGACAGAGAGAAAGCCTGTGGTGGGAAAACCCCTCTAAAATAGCAACTGAATGATATCAGGTGCATTTAAAAAAAAAACAACAAAAAAAAAACAGTCCAACTGACACCATCCTCATGTGTGACTCTCACAAGAGCTTCCATCTTTGATTACATAATTGAAATACCATTTATATATTTTACACCAAAATATACCTCATTTTAAGTATTTAATTGATCAAAGGTCTGTATTTCTTACACAGTCCTTAGTGATGCTCATATAGGTCAAGGTTCAGTTTCATAGCAGTTGTCAAAATATGTGGCATTTGGGGCATCTTGAACCTGAATCTCATTAAAGTCTATGAAGGAAATGTGTTTTCTGGCTTTCAGAAACCATCTAGGAGCACCCAAATGTCTTCAAATGCCATAGGAACACCACCCCAGTAAATGTAACCCCCACCCCAAAACTAACTCATACCCCAACTCTAACTAAAACACTATCCCTAATTCTAACTGTAATTCTAAACCTAAGCCCAACTCTAAAGCCAATTCTAACTGAAGCTCCAATCTTTACCAAAATTTCAAACCAAACTGTTATTGTAACCCTTACTATAACCCTAACACATACCCCAACTCTAATTAAAGCTCCAGTCCTATCCATAATTCCAACCTTGAACCAAACTGTAACTCCAACCCAACCCTAGAACTACCTCTAACTAGAACTTCAACCTTAACCCTAACCTGTCCTAACCCCAGCTTGGTCACATCAGCTACTTGGGCCTGTTCTTCACCACTATTGCACAGTGAAAGACAAGTGACTGACCCAATTACCTGGACCTCGCTGGTATCATTTATCGGTTCTTCTACTTCATAGCATTCTACAGCCTGGCCGGGAGGAATACATTTGGGTAATGTTACACATCTTGAAGTCAAAAGGGCTCTCGGTTCTGAAGGGTGAAGTAAGAAGGGATCACGTGCTGTGTATGGAGACTGGGATTGGAGCCTGGGTATACCAGCTAGATCCAATGCAGTGCATGGAGAATAAGTAAGGTAGCACTTCATAAACAGTTGAACTTATTCGATTAAAACGTAGTTTCTTTAATAATCCTTCACTTTAAAACAACAAGACATTAACCTGTGATTTACGGTATGTCCACAATGTGCAAATACAAGGCATGTACTCAGCGTTTAGTTGCGGCGCAACGCGCCGTTCACTGTCAGTCCATGGCGCCGCTCCCAGGGTAGCTGAGCGGAAGAACACCGACAACCGGCGTGCTCGAGGAAGGGGAGGAGTTATCCCCAAAACGTCCATGAGTCAGCTCTATCCAGCTCGATTGTCGGCGTTCTTCCGCTCGCATACCTTGGGAGCGGCGCCATGGACTGTCAGTGAACGGCGCATGCCGCCGCAACTAAACGCTGAGTACCTGTTTTGTACTTGCATATTGTGGACATACTGTAAATCACAGGTTAATGTCTTGTTGTTTTACAGTAAAGGATTATTAAAGAAACTACGTTTTAATTTAATAGATTCAACTATTTATGAAGCATTATATTGATGTGGGAGTGGAGATCCCAGTGTACGAACCGGTGTGAACAAGTACAGCGATATGCGTGCAAGGTTGGTGCCTTTTTTTATTTTTCTCTCTGGATTATGGAGGTCGGTTGACCCAAAGAGAAGTCTGAATTTGGCTCTATTGAGAGGTAAAGATAGAGTAGGACCACCCGCCTTGAGATCCCGTTGTAAGACGGGGGTGGCATAAGCATCTTTTGATCAAAACATGTGAACTAAGAATCTCAAAGTTTTTGTCATGTATTATAGATAGCATAAATGCTTCTTTAGAGGTTTCCATGTATTGTATAGCCCAGGTACAGCGATAGACCCGAGAAAGGGCTACTTTGTCATTTTGAATAAGTAGGGTATCCTGTTTCCCTGAAAATAAGACACCCCCAAAAATAGGACATTTTTCTTGATGCATTTCAGAGTTTGGCTGCTTATGCTGATGTTTGTGATGAAATCACTACAGTATATTAATAAATGTTGATTTTTTGTTCAACAATAAATGTGAATTCTTGTTCTTAAAAAAATAAGACGTCCCCTAAAAATAAGTCTTAGCTCGTCTTTAGGAGCAAAAATTAATATAAGACGCTGTCTTATTTTCAGGGAAGCAGGGTACATGTGACGGTTTCCATGTTGTGTGCGAACTATACATGGGTGTCAGTCATTGTTGTTATCGGTCTGCAGTCCCTATATGGGATAGGACTACTACAGTTATCCTCTGTGTCTGTAGCTTTGTGTTAGGGAAAGGTTTAGGGACAATTTTTGTGAATTGTACCAAAATTTGGTTCAGACTGGCCTGATTTCAATTGCAGCTGAATTTAACCAGCACCTGCATCTGAAGCATAACACTATTATTCATGAGCTCTATAGAGGCTGGCTTCTTGGACCAGCTAAGACCAGGAGTGTACACTCGACAGGGTGGAGGTTGGGGCCTCATTTTCTACATTACTAGGGCTTTTAGAGGTCAGAAACTCACCTTTTATGCTATTATGAACTTGTCCTCATGGGATTGCTTTAGTTATGAAGATATTAGTATTTCGTACAGACAGGTGGTGTGCATGTCGTGAACATGACCATTTGCACATCACTCATGTTTTAATATTTTCCGTAGTATTAGGATCCATAGCAACAAGGTAGAGTTTGTTTACTCAGTGCACGGACAGGAGTATTTACTCATCATTCAACTCTGGCAGATCAATCTGGAATCTAACATTGAGAACATTCCAAAAATTGAGCCCAAAAATTTCTAAATAAAAAACCAAAACCAAAAAGTATAGTAGATGCAGGCGTAATAGTTTTTTATTGTTTTTTTTTGCAGCGTTTATTATAACCATTAACAAACATGAAATGTAATAGACTAGACTTATGATTATTATATGAATCGTTTTTATTAATTTTTTTAAATAAAGCTTTTTGGGAAAATGGGTTCTGTGTGTTTGTTTTTTTTAGTATTTTTATAAACTTTTTTTAACCTGTTTATTGCTCTTTTTGTAGTACAGGACTGCATGATGGGATCATTTGATCATTATTATCATATATAGCAATACACTCCTGTATTGCTATGTATTAGGCCTGTGAGGTAGGGGCTAATAGGCTTCACTACATGGGAGACCCAAAGGTTGTTATTTAGCCTCTGGCTGCTGTGGCAACCGCCGTCACTCTGTGATCATGTCATCTGTGCCAATGAGTGACAAAGAGAGCCCTCTCCTTCTGCCATCTACCTACGTGCGGTGGACTCCATTGACTACAGCATCTAGCTCTGATCCCAGCTGCTGCATGGGGAATCTGGTTTACATCATAGCCATCAACCATTGTGGATGCTTCTGAGTCCAACCATGCCTGGGAGATTTGCCAACTAACCCAGGCATGGCTGGACTCAGAGTATGAGAGTTTTATTCAGTAGTCTGTCACACCTTTGAAGAGCTCCAGCACGTATTAGGTTTTATACCATATATGTAAGAAACTTGGAAAAGGGTGCCAAGCCCTGGTTGATCCCACCCTTCAACTATTGGGTGGAGAGAACCTGTGTGGGACTCCCCTTCCCAGAGAATCTGCACTATTATTAAACAGAGGTCGGTGGGGTTTGGCCCACAGGTCAAGAAGTGGTGTGAAGGGCAAAACAAACATCAAACCCTTCCTGTTAGGGATAGCAGGTATCCTCCTGACATATTGCCTCCTTCTGCTTACTAGATCAGATTATGCAGTTGCACACGGGAGCTAGATTAGTGGAAATATTTTTTTGCTAGCCCTCTTTAAAGCTGAGTTTCACTTGCCAGTTGGCGCAGAGTATACTGTAAAACTGAGAGTGTGAGTTATATGATCTGCTAACATTCTTTATTTTAGTGTCTTTCATATTTAGTTCTGTTGTTTCCTGCTTTAGTTTAGTTTTCTGTCCCAGTTAACTAGAGCCTTGTCCCTTGTCATTGTCCATCTTACTGTCCATCATGTTATGGTAAGTCCTCATGTTTTTTTTGATACACACATAGATTACTTGCATGTGACTGCTGGTTGGCTTCATTCAACTGAGTTCAGTTTGCAATCCTTTTTATTCTTTAAGAACTAAGATTCAATATAGACCCACTATTAAAGGGGTTGTATCATTACATTAAATGGTCTTCAGAATAAGGGGACAGTGAAAACAAGCAACTTTGCAATTGGATGTCATTAGCAAAGCTGTCTTGTTTTCACAGTCTGCCTTATCTTCGTTTTCTGTAAACACTGTTCCCCAGCGCCGGTCGGATCCCACCTCCTTTCATTTCATTGGCTGACGGCTCTACTAATTTACATTCTGTCTGGCCTCCGGTCGTATTCACGGGAGCGTGCATTCCTGCCTCTCTCACTCAGAATAAGGGGCCGGCAACATTTCACACTGCACTGCCAGGAGCTGCACAGTAACATTGCAGCTGCTTCTACAATCAGAAAACAGCAGAATTGTGCTCGGTGCCTAATGCTGCTGTGTGTAAACATAGAAAGGAGACAGATCTGTGCTGCTCTGGATGAGTTCATAGAAGACTGGATTCAACTGTAACAAACCTCCAGCTGTGATAGGAGAAGAGATCAGTGCTCTGAGTTTATAGAAGATTGTCTAGACTGAATGCAGGGCTGTGGTATGTAAAAAAACAGCTCTTACAAAATAAGACTGCATAGGGAGAGAAACGACACAGGGACATGTGGACTCAGACAGAGAGAGGGGAAGAGCAGGGATGTGCTATCCCCTCACACTGATCTCAAAAAAACACACTGACTCGGGAGCGAGCACAAACAGTAAAGAAAGGGATGATGTCATCCCCCTTCAGTTAAGAAACACCCAGCTGGGAGGGGAAGAAACGCCCCTGGATTTTAGGAACTGAGAAATTGAAAGTACAATGAAACACACAAAATGATGAAGCGATAAATCCCCTTTAAGGTTAAAACTCCAGTACTACAATGTCTTTAGGTATCACTATTATATTGCATTATTCCAAGAGCGCTAGGCTAGTACTAAGATAGATGTCTATTATAATATACACCGTAGCTGCAGTATGCAGAGTGTAAAAAGAGAATGGCACACTAATTGCCTAAAATCCAATTCACAACCGCCCGACAAGTTTTGCCACTACACAGCGTCCTCAGGGGTAACAAGATTATGGCGTTTGAGCTCTCCTACAAATGATTCTTTATAGATTTCCAAGTACCTCCGATGACCATTTCAACCAGCCAAAGCGTCTTGCAGATGGAAGACACAACATACCAGCAGATTGATGTACGCTACCCACAAAGAGTTGGGGATATTTGGCTTTTGGTTGAAATTTATGAAAAAGTAATAATTTCCAGCTCCTATGATATTTTATTCTGAAAATCGGCCATTTATGTCTCAGCATGCAATGTTGATTTTCTCATCTCAAACGATTTCATGAAACAAAAGCCAACAATAGTGGAGGGTATACACCTTCTAAAATGTTAAAGGGGTTGTCTCTCTACAAGGATTGCTGCTTTTTATGTTAAAGATCTTGCAAAACCAAGTCACTTTGCAATATGTGTCCATTAACAGTGTCCTACCTATTCCTAGATATCCCCTCTTGTATGGGCTGCATCAGCTCCTCTGGTTGCTATAACTACAGACCTGTTCGATCACTCCCGATAGGCTGCCAGCACTGGTCGCTATAGCTACAGACTTGTTCAATCTCTTTTGATATGCTGCCAGCACTGGTTGCTCTAGCTACAGACCTGGCTTCTACTGCAGCCTAGTAGAAGCCAGTAAACAGGCCCCTAAATTTCAAAGTGAACAAGAAAAACAGGACGGGGGTAAGATAAATCAATGAGTGGGGGAAAACCCCCTTTAAGCCTCTGTGAGGGAAAATAAACTTCTCGGTCCCCCAAGATCAAGTGAAGCGAGAAAGCTTTTTTGTTTTTTATTGGTTTTGTAATGGGCCTTGAGCCTGAATCACGTAGACAGAACTTCATTACAATAATCAATCTTTTTATAATGCAATGTATATAAGGGTGGAAACAAGGCGGTTGCAATGCATTAAAGGCAAGTACAATGTTATACAAAAGGGCAGGGGCGTAGCTATGGGGGTGCAGAGGTAGCAGTTGCTACCAGGCCCTATTACCTGGGGGGGCCAAAAGTGCTTCTGCCACATGGTAGCTGGGGGCTTATTTCACTTTTTGCAATAGTGCCCAAGAGCTTACACCTATACAAGAAGGTGTATACATTTTCAAAACCATCATTAAAAATCTACGTCATACAAAAATCCTACCAATGGGTCATATGAGTGAATACACTAAAAGTAATTTACTTGAATTAGCACGGGTAATTAATTAACCCATTCATGTAAAGCTCCAAGGGCTGTTTGGTCCTGACTTTTTTTTTTTCCCTGCACTTTGTTTTTGCGTTATTGATCTGTTGTTCATGTAGCTGAGCTGAATCTATATTAAAGGTCTTTTAGAAGTATTTATCAGGTTTAAGGATGGCTATGTAATATTATAAATTTTCATTTATGTATTCTGTATTTTTTTAAATTTCTTTTCACCCCTTGAAAAATTATATTATTACTTAGACATGAAATATATAGTACTTTTGGTTATTGCCCAAAAGGGGTGTGTCATGTGTGTACATTCATTTGACTTTTGGTCCACTTGGTTTGAGATCCTTGTTAACAATTGCTCTGATACATTTGATCAAGATCCATATGATGAGGCATAAAAAAAAAGTGTCCTATACCCACCAAATCCCTGTACCATAATTAACCCCAAACCGCGGAGCCGTTTTGGCCTCTTTGACGACCCCAATTTTTAAAATTCTGTATGTGTCACTTTATGTGGAATAATTTTTTGACACTTTAACTACCCATGTGTTTCAGGATTTTTTTCTCTGAACTTGTGCTTTAAGTGAAAGAATTTTGGTAAAAAATGCTTGTTTATTTGTGAAAAATATCAAAAAATCTTTAAAAATTTAAAAAAAATTTACCAATTTTAAACTTCAAAAATTTCTGCATGTAAGAAGATAGTTTTCCACTCAAAATAGTTTATAACTAGCATTACCATTGCTGTGTGTTTGGTAATTTTTTTAAATGTTTTTTTTTTTTTTTTACGAATTAGGGGGCTTAGAAATTTAGATTTTAAAATTTTCAATTTTCAACAAAATTTGCAAGACAATTTTTTAGGGACAGTCCAGTTCAGTACTTTGTTTGCCCTGTATGTTAGTCCCCATAAAAGACCTATTAAAAATACCCCCCTTAAAAAGTATTCAAAAACTGATTTAGGAAGTTTAAAAAACCATTGGTGTTTCACAGGAATTAAAGCAAAGGGGAAGGGTAAATTTTAAAATTTTTACTTTTTTTGCAGTTTTCAATTTTTATGCATTATTACAAGAAAAACGGGAAAAAAGATTAGGGAAATGCAAAATATTTATTCCCCAGATTTGCCGTTTTCAGAGATATCCCATATGTGGCCCAGTGATTATTTGGTCAACCACAAGCCCAGAATAGGAGGAGACCTACTGGACTCTGGGGGTTATTTTTATTACGATTTTTATTTAGGGCCATTTTAGTTTTTCGGAAAACCCAGGTGCTAAAAATTTAATAAACTCCCCTAAAAATACCCCAAATTGGAAAACACCCCTTAAGGAAAAATATCGGGGTGTAGTGAGCTTTCGACCCCACGGTTGTCACAAAAATTTTTAGCGTTAGGCTGTGAAAAATTTTAAAAATTTTTTTCCAATAATCTGCAATTTTACTGAAAATTTATAAATTTTTTCAAGGGGGTCCTGGTAAAAAAACACCCAAAACCTTTTAGCAATTTCTTCCCAATTCACAATACCCTACTGTGGGTGTAAATGCTGTTTGGGGCATGGGGGCGTATAAGGGAGGGGGTTTTCTTGGATTTTGGGAACGCAGATTTCGGTGGGGCCTGTGCATTTACAAAGCCCCCAAAATCCCAGAAACAGGTGAAAAATTCAGAATCACCCCATTTGGATTAGCCGCCTCTAGATTCATCTGGGTGTATTGTGATTTTGGGTGCACAGGTGTTCCAAGTTTTTTTTTTTTCATTGGGCTTGAAATGGGGGAAAACGCAATTCCGCCCCTTGTTTTTTTTGGGTTAAAATTTTTCAACGTTCGCCGTGCGTATAAATTTATAGGATACTTTACATGGGGGTCGGGACAATTGCAATGGTAAGATTTTATAAGTTTTTTTTGTTTTATTACTTTTACCAATAGAAATGGTTTTAAAAAAATTTTCGTTTTTAGGGTTTTTTGTTTGATGCCTAAAAGTTTTCAGTTTTCTGTATCCCGGGGTGTTATGGGCTTGTTTGTTTTGGGGGTGGTTGACGTTTTTTTAGACCATTAGGGGGGGCATTGCCCCTTTGATCACTTTTTATTAAGGTTTTTGTAGGAATTTTGAAAAAAAAATACGCTTCCTGGGAGGTTTTTTTTTTTTATTTTAAAAGCGGTCACGTGCATAAGCTGAATGCTAGTATTACTCAGCGGTCGTACGATTACAGCGATACCAAATTTTTATTTTTTTTAGTTTTATGCTTTAACATAAAACCTTTTATTCAAAAAAGGAAAAAAAACGTTTTTTTTCCCATAGTCTGGAGCCCTAAAATTTTTTATTTTTTTGGTTGGGCTGTGTAGGGGCTTGTTTTTGCGGGAAAGAGTTGACGATTTTATTTTGGTATATTTTTGGGGGGGGGCCAGACTTTTTTTCAGTTTTAATCCGTTTTTTGGAGGCAGGTGAAAAAAATACTGCAAACTGTAGTGTTTTTTTTTTTTATTTTTTACAGCACTAACAGGCGTATCCAAAGACAGTTTGTTTATTCGGGTCGATACGATTCGGCGATACCCTTTTATATTTTTTTTTTTAATTTGGAAGCATTTTAAAAAAAAAAAAGTGTTTTTTTTGTGTTAAATAATATTTATGCTCGCTGTCTTCTGAGGCCCTAACTTTTTTATTTTTCTGTAACAGGACGTGTAAGAAAATTTTTTTTTTTCGGGATGAACTGACGTTTTAATTGGGACAAACTTTGGTTTATATGAGTTTTTGATCGCTTTTTTATTCCATTTAATGTGCGCAGGATGCACAAAAATGCTTCTGTGACTGTTTTTTTTTTTTTGTTTTTTACGGCGTTCACCATACGGGTTAAAATTTCATGAAAAATTTATGGGGGTCGTTAGCACCGGCGATACCAATAGGGTACTTTATTTATTTTTGATCTTTTTTGGGGCGATTTGGGGTTTGTAAAAGGGGAAAAGGGCAGTGTTGTTTTTTTTAATTTTATTTTTTTTTTGTTTTTTTCATTTTTTTTTTTACTTTTTCACATTTTTTTATTTTCCCCCTGAGGATTTGTAATGCAAAACCCCCCTGGGGAAAAAACAATCATTAGATTGCTGTTTGAAGAGGGGGATTGTGCACACGTTACTGCTTGCATAGGTCGCCCTTTGGAACTAGTGACACCAGCCCACAAGCAAATTGTGGGCATTTGACGTCACCGATCCCCGGGTGTTAGCGATCCGGGGAGGGGCCCCGGGAGGAGAGGGCGAGGGGATCTCTGCCGCTGCCTGCCCTCGTAGCAGAGGGAGGGGTCAATCCTCCTGCCTGCGGCATATTAAGCGGGCCCTGACAGGCTGCGGTAATGATTGCGTTTTTTTTCCACCCCGGCCGGAGCTCACTCCGGCCGAGGGTGATGGGGTGAAGCCAGCGGTAATTTACCGCTTTTTCCTGTCGCGATCGCCGCGGCTGCCCGCAAGCCCCGCGCGATCGCCAGGGGTTGCATACGCCTTTGCGGGAAGTCCTTCCCGCTGGGGTATGCAACGCCCCAATTCGGGGGGGGTTAAAAAAAAGGGTGGGGTTTAGAGGCCCCTACTGCAAATAGTGAAATGGGGCCCCTCAGTTACCGTGTGCCATTTACAATGCTGCTGTCTCCTTATGTGGCAGAAGGGCTTTTAGGCCTCCTTAGGCTGCTACCACTGTACCCCCTATAGCTATGTCCCTGGTAGGTGTGTGTACAAGATAAAATTAAACTTGATCAAAGGTTTCGGATATTCTCTTTTGGTTATTGTATGTCTTGGTATTTTATCTAAATCAATGTCTTCCTGTGATAAGGATCATGTAGCTATTGTCAGCCTAGAAAGAGTTCATGTCCCAACCCCATTATAAAGAAGAAAGTTATAAGCATAAGAATCACAAACATAATAAATATTGTTGGGCATCGTAATGTGATTTACTCCTAAGTAAGTGACAAGGGCATAGCAAATTTCAGAAGCATATCATAAAAGGGTTTGTACTCTAGGGGAGGTGTACCAGTATGTCTGGAAAACCTTTTTATAGGAAGTAAAGTTGGGGGCGGAACACAATCTGTAGGGTGTCTACATCAATGGGTATGTACCCTAAATCTATTTTAGTAGTATTAACTTGATTATATTTTAGTGCTCTGTGGAACCATATCCACGTACGGACAAAATGTTAGGCTCATCTTATGGTCATCCTTGTAAAAAATAGTCTTTTGTATATGCAGAACACACATATTCCTGTGAAAAAGCAGCAATAAGAACCACAACACACCAGTCTCCAACCACTGTAGCCTGTAGCCATTTGCTAGGTTGGGGGCCAAATAATTTACTAAACAGGAAGGGCATCTTTTCTTCATGCAATGGAGGGGCAGCAGGTCAGCTACCTCAGCTGCGGCTTAGGTGGTGGTTTTGGCAGGCCACTTACTTCAGCAACTCAGGAGCAGAAGAACTCAAGATCTCCTCTGGTTCACCTTTCGTCTGGACAGCAGGGGCATCTGCATTGGTCTTGATGGGAGTCAGTCGTTTGCAGTGTGAGGCATAGATCTACGTCATCCCTCTATCTTCCACTTTAACACTTGAAGGAGTAGTCAACAGGACTTGATAAGGACCTTCCAACCTTTCTGTAAGAGAACTAGAACGTAAGAACTTATGGATCAGCACAGAGTCTCCTGACTTGATGTTGTGACAAGCAAGAGTAGGAACAGGTTCAATGTCCCCTACTTGAAGATGTAAGTCTTTCAATTGTTTTTGTAGTCCGAGAACATAATCCATATTTAAAGTCATTAATACAGAGTGATGAGTCTCTGGAGGTGAGAGTGAGTGATTAGGCACCTTGCCAAATAAAACTTCATATGAACACAACTGGGGTAACCCCTGGGGTGCAGTACGAATGTCTCATAAAACAAGGGGTAAGGCATCTGGCCGCCACATACCTAAGTCTTTACAACTTGACCAGCTTTTCTGGGTACGATTGTATCACTCTACTATCCCACTAGCCTGAGGATGATATGGAGTATGCAGTTGTTGTTTACACCAATCATAGTACAAATAGTTTGTACATTACGAGTAAAAGCAGAACCTTGGTCATTGGAAATAAACTGGGGTATACCATATCTGCAAGTGAACTCCTTGCAGATCTTGACTGCGGGTATGGCAGCAGTCTGTGAGACAGTAGGATATGTTTAAACCCAACCTAAAAATTGATCAACACATACCAAGACATACAGTAACCTTCCTATCTTGGGTAGCTGCATGAAGTCTACCTGTAGGATCTGGAAATGGCCCGTTGTTGATGGGAGGTGTGAAGGTGGGGCTTTCACTGCTCCTCCAGCAGTCTATTGGAGGCACATTTGGCACGAGAGATACTTCGTTTATGAAACTACAGTGAACCCAAGTTTTGCACCAGTTCGTGAAGACCAAATTCCACATCGCTGTTTCACCACCATGAGTTCACCCATGGGAGGCATCAACTAGCTCTGGCAAAAAAATGATTTTAGGGGCTACTGGTTTACCTTCACTGTCAGTAGCGAGGATTGTATAATTCTGGACGCACCATTTGTCCTTACATCGGGACATTTCCTTTGTGGAATAATTCGATTGCAAATTTTAAAAGAGTCAAAATCAGACTAATAAGTTACAACAGTAGATTTGAGTGGCAATAATTCAACACAAAGAATTTTACTGGCTGCCTCCTTCGTAGCTTTATCAGCTCCTCGATTCTCTTTTGTTACTGAATCACCATAACCGTGGTCTGAGCTTGACAGTTTACAACATGTTTCTTTTGGAAGGTGTATGGCTTCCAGTAAATTCAGCGATTTCTTTAGAATAATCATAAATGTATAGATGTTCACTCTCCTTCCTTTTATTAATTCACATGCTTTGCTAAAAGCTAACAACTCAGCCCTCTGGGCAGAATGAAGGGGACTGAGAAAACTCAGCATGTAAGGTGTGGGTGTATCTACCACTGCATTTCCAGAGGATAAATGGCCCAAGTCATTCTGTCTATGGCAATTTCCATTTACATGCAGAACCAAGTCTGGGGTTCGATGGTTGTTCCTTTAAATCTGAGCGGGGTAATGTCAAAGTCTGGGTTTGCTTTAACCCAAAATGCGTCGGCATACTTCCACTTTACACATCTAAACAAGTTTCCTTATGATGCACAGAAACAGTAATATACAAGTAATAATTATGAGTCATATACGAGACATCTAACCCAGTGACAGTGATTATAGCTGTAAACAGTACTATAAAACAGGAAAGCATTACATGAACATTTAGGCACAGATCGATCATCATTACCAACAAGCATGCACCTCTGTGACCTGTAAAACAAACTTGCAAAGACAAACACACGCATATAACCTTTATCTGTAAACACCATACATGGAGCTCACTAGTACACAGAGTAAAAGAGAGGAAAACAACATAAAACACAACGTCTAATATGCCTACACTTTACATAGCAATCACTTTACACTAGAGCATGGGAGAGTGGATATTAATATATGTGGTCTACCTTTAACGACTGGCGATGGGTCGTTGCCCTATTTGACAGGAAAAAGTGGATGTAAATCTCACTATGGCCAGATGAATATCCATGTCTCTAAGTCCCTCCTAGTGCAGTTTTTGGGGTCCTGTCGTCCATGATGTCAGAAGTTTTTCCTGGGTTTCGGCACCAAATACTACAGAAATAAACTTCTCAGTCTCCCAAGATCAAAGATGACAGCAGAGAGCTTCTTGCTCTATATGGATTTGTAATGGGCCATAGAGCTCTGAATCACAGTCAGATCAGAACTGAACTTCATTACAATAATCAATCTTTTTATAATGCAATTATTATTATTATCATTTATTTTGGAGCACCCTTGATTCCAGGGCGCTGTACATTTCAGGCGGGTACATAAATAACATTGGTCAAACAATTACAAAGTGACAATAAGTGACTAACAACTGGTACAGAGGGAGAGAGGTCCCTGCCCGTGAGGGCTTACAATCTACAGGGAAGGGGTGAAGAGACAGAAGGTGAGGGGCAGACATGTTTGTGGGGCGGAGCAGTGCAACACGGTTAATGTTGGTTATAGGCAATCCTGAAGAGGTAGGTTTTCAGGTTACGTTTGAAGCTGGTGAGAGAGGGGGAGAGTCTGATGGGTTGGGGCAGTGAGTTCCAAAGTGTGGGTGAAGCACGGGAGAAGTCTTGGAGACGGTTATGTGAGGAGGTGATAAGAGGAGAGCAGAGGAGAAGGTCCTGTGAGGGGAGGTATTTAGAGATTAAGGCAGAGATATATGAAGGGGAGAGGTTATGGAGAGCCTTGTAGGTCAAAGTTGCTAGCTTGAACTGGATTCGCTGGGCAATGGGTAGCCAGTGAAGGGATTGGCAGAGGGGAGAGGCAGAGGAGTAGCGAGGAGAGAGGTGAATCAGACGGGCGGCAGAGTTGAGGATGGATTGGAGGGGAGCGAGGGTGCTAGCTGGGAGGCTACAGAGAAGGATGTTGCAGTAGTCGAGGCGGGAGATGACGAGGGCATGGACGAGCATTTTTGTGCTTTCGAAGTTAAGAAATGAGCGGATTCGGGAAATATTTTTTAGGTGGAGGTGACAGACAGAGGTGAGGGTTTGGATGTGCGGTTTGAAGGACAGGTTGGAGTCAAAGGTTATCCCAAGGCAGCGGACCTGTGGTGCTGGTGAGAGAGTGTAGCCATTGACATGCATGCAATGTATATAAGGGCGGATACAAGGCGGTTGCAATGCATTAAAGGCAAGTACAATGGTATACAAGAGGGTGTATACATTTTCACCACAAGTCATTAAAAATCTACGTCATACAAAAAAATCCTACCATAGGGGTCATATCAGTGAATACTCTGATGTAATTACTTGAAATTAGCATGGAATAATTAAATTTATCAGTCACATGTAAAGCTCCAAGCGGCTGTTTGCATGTACCTGTTTTGGGTCAAAGCGTCCTAGGTTTTGTGTAGTTAAGCTGCACTTTGCTATTTGCGTTATTGATCTGTTGTTCATGTAGCTGAGCTGTTAAAGGTCTTTTACGCCTTTTAGAAGTATCTATCAGGTCTAAGTATGGCTATGTAATATTATATAATCTATCATGCTGTAGTATTCTGTATTATTCTAGATCAGTCTCAATGTGTCGTGACCTTGAGCATTAATTACAGCTTGACAAGCTGTTCACAAGTCAAGTTGTTGACCGCTGAGGCATCCCTCTCTTCTTGAAGGATGCCCATCAGGTCATTGGGGTTCCGGGGTACAGAGTTCTACATGGTGAATCTGATCACACATGTTTTCTAGGGGGTTCAGGTCTGGGGAAAGTGCAGCCACTCCATTTGAGGTTCCCCAATCTCCAACAGCCATTCCCTAATGATGCGACCTCTATAAGCTGGAGCTTTGTCATCCATGAAGTTCATGCAGGCACAATGACTGGATTAGTGATGTGCCTGGTGATGTGGTCAGGTACTCTTGCTGGTCGTCTAGAACGCAGACCACTTTGATACAAAGTAAAGTACAAGGCATTATGGGAAAGGAGCTGAGAAGCTCAAGCGCCCTCTATTTGATGTAACAAATCCTCAATTTGCTTTTGACGCACTGGGTCTTTGGAAAGCAAAGGGATATTAGTCAAGCCAGCATCACCTATCTGTAGACAGCCGTTTCGGGGTGTTTGCCTCTCGTCAGTACAGAGCAGAGCGATGCTGGCTTGGCTGAGTGGGAGGCAATGAGTGGCTCAGAAAGGGAAGATCTCTCCTTAGGGAAAGTTCCATATAGGCATGTGGAGATTCGAAATTGCCTTTTGCACTCCACGAAGCATCTGCATATCACAAGGAATTATGGGGAAAGGAGCAGAGAAGCTCAAGCGTACTCTATTGGATGTAACAAAGTAGTCAATGTACAGCTTGTATAAGACTAGGTTTACACAGCACAGGTTTTCTGTCGGAAATCGGACAGTACCCTGTGCTGAATAGACAACCATAAAACCTGGTGTATCATGTTGTATATTCCGCAGGATTCTTCTGGATTACAAATCAGTGCAAAAAAATGTGCGGTCCTGTCGCGGTTCAGAGATGTCAAAATGCCATTAGATTTTGGATGGAACTTTGACATTTGCTGTGTAGATCTAGCCTAACAGTGTAAATTTGGTGTGTCCACAACATCTCATCACAAATCCATCAATGTCTAAACTCAAATTAAACTTATGAGTGCTGCCAGCATTGCTGCAGAGGTTTAAGGGGTGGGGGATCAGCCATACACCGCATACTAAATCAAATTGGTCTGCATGGCTGTTGTCCCAGAAGGAAGCCTCTTCTAAAGATGACGCATAAGAAAGCTCGCAAACAGTTTGTTGAAAACAAGCAGACTAAGGACATGGATTACTGGAACCATATCCTATGGTCTGATGAGAACAAGATAAACTTATTTGGTTATGATGGCGTCAAGAGGAGTACAAAGACAATGTGTGTCTGCCTACAGTCAAGCATGGTGGTGGGAGTGTCATGGTTTGGCTGCATGAGTGATGCCAGCTACTATTTACCGAGGAACCATGAATGCCAACATGTACTGGGACATACTGAAACAGAGCATGATCCCCTCCCTTCTGAAACTGGGCCGCAGGGCAGTATCCAACATGATAACAAACCAAGAGGGGGCGTTTACACGGCAATGGACATATACCGGTCAGTTTGAAAAACTGCCAGGCGGAAAACCCATACAGTGGGGACTGCTGCACAGGTTTTCCATAGAAGCCCGTTGTGTTAGTTTGCGGACGGTTTTTCAGACGGTTTGCAAAACTGCAAACCATCTGAAAAACCGTCCGCAAACCCTTGCCATGGGGACATGCCCAAACACAACTCCTAGACAACCATTGCCTTGCTAAAGGAAATGAGGGTAAAGGTGCTGGACTGGCCAAGCATGTCTCCAGACCTAAACCCTATGGAGCACCTGTGGGGCATCCTCAAACAGAAGGTGGAGGAGCGCAAGGTCTCTAACATCCACCAGCTCTGTATGTGAGGAGGGAAGACGATTCCAGTGGCTGCAACCTCTGAAGCTCTAATGACCTCCATGCCCAAGAGAGTTAAGGCAGTGCTGGAAAATAATGGTGGCCACACAAAATATTGACACTTTGGGCACAATTTATCATTTTCTGTCAGGGGTGTACTCACTTTTGCTGTCACTTAGGGGTGTACTCAGTTTTGTTGCCAGTGGTTAAGACATTGACGGCTGTGTGTAGAGTTATATTGAGGGCGCACCACATTTACACTGTTATACAAGCTGTACACTTACTACTTTACATTGTATAAAGTGTCAGCTCTTCAGTGTTGTCCCATGAAAAGATATAATACAATATTTACAAAAAGTGAGAAGGGTACTCACTTTCGTGAGATACTGTGTATCAGTCAATTGGTATGTTGTGTTTTCCATCTGGAAAACACTCTGATTGGTTAAATTTGCTTTGTGAGGTACTTAGAAATCAATAAAGAATTGTTTATAGGTGAGCTCAATGCCATAACCCCATTACCCCTGAGGACACTGTTTAGCTGCAAAACTTGTCGGGTGGCTATGAATTGGAATTTTAGGCAACTACTGCACTGTTCTCTCTTTATGCACTGCATACTGCAGCTGTGGTGTATATTATAGTTATTATAGATATCCATCTTAGTATTAGCCTAGTGCTAGTGATAGACATCATTATAGTGGAGTCTCAACCTTAAAAGGGATGTCTCACTACAGAGATTAGCTTTCAACATGTAGAGACAGGTAATTGAAGACTTTTTCCAAATATATTACTTTGCCGTTTTCTTTTTTTTTGCTTTGTTGAAGAGATAAGAGAGATTTTATCTGAGTGTACATAGGTCGGCATCCGAGAGCAGGGAGTGATGTCACCACAGGTCAGACTGCCGGCAGCTTGAGAACAGAGTTTCTAACAAACAAAGAAGGCCAATTACTTGAGCTCCAGAGCTCATAGGTAACATCTCCTGCACTCATGTCAGTGCAATTAGAAGAGCTGTGAATACAGAGCTGATATGCTAATCACTGCTATAGAACCACAGACAGTGGGTCAATGCTGAATCTCAGTTGCTATAAATAAAAAAGAAGTTTGAGATATTGCAGGCAGTGGAAATGGGTTAAGGGCATTTTCATGGAATGGTGGTACAAGGAGGGAATATTGAGGGCACAGGGGCACATAATGGAGGGCAGAGAATTAGATTCCATTGCCATCTTCAATTATGCACCAGGGAAAGGGAAAACCCCACGCAGACTGATCTCTAGGGCACAATCCGTCTCGGATACACACTCAAGTCCCACCTCCTTCTGTGCAACCTGGGGGTGACCAGCTTAAACTTTTACTCAGGCTACAATAAGAGCACCACACCTACCTCTACGTGGTCCACAGCCCCAACAACACACACTGCCACTTTCATGATACCAGTGAAAGGAATCTAACAACGAATAGTTGCCCACAACACTTAATCTCTTTGGAGCCATTAAGGATTCATTAAGGCAAAACTATTAAAGTTTTAAGCTTTAATATAGAGGTACAGTGCTTGGTTACAAAAATTACAAAATTACAGATATACATAAAAACATGCAGAACAGTTCATAAAAAGGGATAAAATAACGAAAAACAGACATTCACCAGTTCGATCAGCACAAAAAGGTTTTGCTGAGGAGTGCAGCATTGAAGATAAAAGGACAATCCTACTCTTGGTGGTAACTCCTGGATCTGACAATTGTCTTTTGTACCCAAGGTGGAAACTCAAGCCCTCTCCCAGCTTTTCCTCCTGCTTATTTTACAGGAAGGTTGGCTAATTAAATGCAGGGAACATTAAGAAAGTCCTAATCCCAGCTTCTGTTATAACTCCTCCAAGGAGTCTTCTAGCCAGTTTTCATGACTGCTAAGTTCCCCAGAATGTATTTACCAACCTAGGCATACCAAATATGAATATGACGATTTCCGTTTCTGTGGTTCCCTAAAGCCTAAAATTCTTGCGTACAAGGCAGGAGGTGATGCTGGGATCCTGGGCCATAACCTCATAAGTGAGTTATGGAAACATGGATTATGGACAAGATTTGTTTGATGTATATTTTTTTACTTTGTCCTATTCTATGTGCTCAGCTATCCAAGGGTGGTGAGGATGGTCTGTCTGCTTGTGTGTATTCTTCTTCCTCTTAACACGTCCATGCTAATTGGCATAGCTGACAAAAGGGTCCATTAGGACTGCACATGACATAACCCCCACTGATATCAGTGACTGCAGGAGTTTCATAAAAAGTCATAATACATCACATACAATATTTATATGCAAAAGAATTTAGCAAACCCAGAGCTAAACATTTGACCTCAGAGGCTCATTTTCCATACAGGTGCCCAGTACGCAATTGTTGTTTATGATTTGATAGACGCCCTACCACTGATTTGGGTCAAGTTTTTGTTAAATTCAGTTTGTCATCGTTGTATGTCAGGATTGTTACAAGTTTTGGTTAGCAATAAAGAACTTTTTATTTGGAGGGCCCATTTTGATTTTTGGCATAGTGCTGTCTCTTCTTTGTAGGCCACTGATGAAGTACTGGGATTTATGCCGGTGAAGTTATACATCTTAAATGACATCTGGTTTATCTAAATCTCCATCTAGTTTTTTTTCCTACTGATACATGTATGTAATGCAAAACACAGGATAAACACATTGGACGCATGCTCCAGGGAAATCTCTTGAAGTATGTGCCAAGCATACAGCCCCAACATATGCCAGTGTTTACTGTACAGGCATATGTTGTTGTTATTTATTTTAGAGCACCATTAATTTCAGGGACAACCAAATGGGTTTGAATACATAACATGAGACCAAGACAAATATTACATATGCACTAAATAACAAACTGATATAGAGGGAGAGAGGAACCTGCTCACCAGAGCTTACAATCTACAAGGGAGGAGGGAGAAGACAGGAGATGAGGGATGGACGTGTGTATGGTGATATAGGGGCAGCAGGGTTATTGTAGGGTCCAGACTACTGAAGACATGAGTTTTTAAGATAACTTTGATGGTCTTGATGGTAAGGGAAAGTCTGATGTGTTCGGTACTGAGTTCTAAAATATGCGGGAAGCACAGAAGTCTTGGAGACGGTTGTGTGAGGAGCTGACGGGGAGAGTAAAGAAGAAGGTCCTGGGAGGAGTAGAGATTGTGTGGGGGAAGATATCTGGAGATTAGAACATAGATGTGGGGGGGAGGGGTAGGAGGTTATGGAGCACCTTGGATGCCATGGCAGATATGTATTGGGGAATAGGTTATGGAGAATCTTGGGTGTCATGACATACTTGTATGGTGGACAGGTTAAGACCCTTGTATATCATGGCAGAGATGTATGTGGGGACAGGTTTTTGACTCCTTGGATGTCATGAAGATGTATTGGGTGGACAGGTTATGGAGAGCCTTGTATGTCATGGCAGAGATGTATGGGGGGACAGGTTATGGAGATCCTTGGATGTCATGGCAGAGTAGTATGGGGGGACAGGTTGAGACCCTTGTATGTCATGGAAGATGTATGGGGCGGACAGGTTATGGAGCGTCTTGTTTCTCATAGCAGAGATGTATTGGGGACAAGTTATGGAGCGTCTTGTATGTCTTGGCATAGATATATGGTGGGACAGGTAATGGAGATCCTTGGATGTCATGGCAGAGATGTATGTGGGGACAGGTTATGGAGAGCCTTGAAATCAGGCAAGATGTATGGGGACAGGTTAGGGAGATCCTTGGATGTCAGCGAGTAGTATGGGGACAGGTTGAGACCCTGTAGTCATGAAGAGTATGGGGGGACAGGTTATGGAGCGTCTTGTTTCTCATGGCAATGTATTGGGGACAAGTTATGGAGCGCTTGTATTCTTGCATAGAGTAGGGTGGACAGGTAATGAGTCCTTGGATGTCTGGCAGAATTATGTGGGACGGGTAGGAGGCCTGTATGTCAGGGCAGAGATGTATGGGGGACGGGTTATGAGATCCCTGATTCATGCATGATTAGAGGGACGATAGGAAATCCTTGATGTCATCAGATTGTAGGGAGGACGGGTTTAAACCTTAAGTCATGGAAGATGTATATGGCGGACAGGTTATGGAGCGTCTTGTATGTCATGGCAGAGATGTATGGGGGAACAAGTTATGGAGATCCTTGTATGTCATGGCATAGATGTATGGGGAGACAGGATATGGAGATCCTTGGATGTCATGGCAGAGATGTATGTGGGGACAGGTTTTTGAGCCCCTTGGATGTCATAGAAGATGTATTGGGTGGACAGGTTATGGAGAGCCTTGTATGTCATGGCAGAGATGTATGGGGGGACAGGTTATGGAGATCCTTGGATGTCATGGCAGAGTTGTATGGGGGGACAGGTTGAGACCCTTATATGTCATGGAAGATGTATGCGGCGGACAGGTTATGGAGCATCTTGTATGTCATGGCAGAGATGTATGGGGGAACAAGTTATGGAGATCCTTGTATGTCATGGCATAGATGTATGGGGAGACAGGATATGGAGATCCTTGGATGTCATGGCAGAGATATATTGGGGACAGGTTATTGAGAGCCTTGGATGCCATGATTAATTGTTTGGACTGAATTCACTGGGCAATGAGTAGCTATTGACGAGATGGGCAGAGGCGTGACTAGGAGGGAGGTGGATAAGTCGGGCAATGGAGTTTAGGTTGGATTGGAGGGGAACATGAGTGTTAGACAGGAGGCCAAGGTGAAGGATGTTGTAGTAATATGGACCCATCATGTTAAAAATAATACTCCTGCATGGTATAAATTTTTATTTATTAATTTTTTTGCTGCAGCCCGTTAAATAGAAATACACAACAGGGGGCACTATAGATCTTCATGCAGTGGAAGTATCTCCCAACATGTTGTACATGTTATGAACACTAAACTAAAATATAAAGTCATTTATGAATAATCAAGTGTAATAAAAATCAGTGTAAAAACTCAGCATTTCTGTAGCCCTCAATGCCTCTGTGAAGCAGTGTGTGATTAGCTATAGTGTAATGGTAAGGGTTACATCTTACAGACATTAAGCGCAGTTCCAGGAATTCTCTGTTCCATTCACTAAAATGACAGATTTTCTAGCTTTGTGCAAAAAGAAGAAAAACCTAAAAGGATCTTATTGCTCAATTCTATAATAGAGAGCAAGAACATAGTCACCTTGGCCCCTGTACAGACACGCCTGCAGTACTCCGACATGAATATTCATTAGTCTTAGAGCTTATGACTGGTATTCATTGAGCCATGGTAGGAATAAGGGGTAGGAGCGTAGGGCGGCTAACATTGAACATTGAATGTGTGTGTGGCAGGGGGAGGCACAATATATAGACTAATCTGGATTTACTTATAGAAGGCAGTAACTCATTAAAGAGAGAGTGCCGGGTGGCAGAGCTTGGAGAGGGATGGACGGTAGAGTCATAGACCCTAAAGCAGATGCATAGAAGATTCAGAAATGCACATGTGTAGGGTATTTTTTGTTGGTAGTAAGTCGGCGTTTGTTTTAGATGGTTCTGAAAGGAGCTATTTTTAGGGGTGTTCCCACCATATACTTTGATGGCATATCACTAGGATATGACATCAAAGTGTGATAGGTCCGAGCCCCACCTCTAAAACCCACACTTATCTCGGGAAAAAGCCACCGAAAATGCAAACTCTCCATTCTGATCTATGGGAGGTGTACAGCCAAACACACTGCTCACCTATACTCATAACTGCTATAGGAAAGAGTGGAGAGTTGTGTGCAAACTTGTAGGAGATTGTTCCCAAGATAAGTGCGGGTACCAAAGGTGGGACCTACACCTGTGAGACTTTGACGGCATATCCTATCAATGTACCATCAAAGTCTATGGTTGGAACACCCTTTTAATAATTATCCACCTGACAGTCATGTGTTCTCACAGCTATCTTTAATTCTTTTAACCTTTCCTCCTAACAAAGATGCTCTGTGCCTCTTATTAGTTTGGTTGCTCGTCTTTGTAGTTCTCTAGCTCCGTTACATTACAAGTACATTTCTATAAACTGACTGAGCTGAGCATAAGTGAACAACATATTCCAAGTGAGACCACGCTAATGCTTTATACAGTGGTAATATTACATCTTTGTCCCGCGAGTCTATGCCTCTTCTAATACACACCAATATCCTGCTCGCCTTAGAGGCAGCTAATTGACACTGCATGCTGTTCTGTAGTCTACAAGTACACCCAACGAGCGATTCTCCCAGTTTTTCTCCCCCTAGGACATATGATGCCTGTAGATTATTTCTACCCAGATGCAGAACCTTACATTTTCCACATTGAACCCCATTTGCCAAGTGGATGCCCAAGCACTCAGTATTTTCAGGTCTGCTTGCAATTTATGAGCATCTTCCATAGATTGCACTACCCTGCATAGCTCGGTGTCACCTGCAAAAATAGAAACAGTGCTATTAATCCCCTCCACTATATAATTAACCCCTTCATCCATTTGGATGTGTCCATGCATCCAAATAGCATGAAGGGTGTAGGGAGTGGTCTCACACAGAACCGGCTTCAAACCCTCCTGTTTTCTAAATAGATTTTAAATGAATGAGGAATGATGCTGCGCACCTTTCCTGTCCCTGATCGGCCCTCCGTGATGTAATTACGGGGTGACAATTAGTTGCCATGGCAACTGGAAAGCTGAACCAGGTTCTCCGAAGGTGCCATGTTAATACATAGCTATACAGGGGAAACTATGGAAAAAAAATTTCCAAATGCCAAAATGTGAGTTTTTTTGGTCATTTCATGTCTCCAAAAAATTTTTGAATTTAAAAATAAAATTTTAATTTGGTATCACGGAAGCGATAAATTAAAGAATATAGAAACTCATCTTTTAACCAAAAAACAACCCTCTGCAAAAAGGTGAAAAATTGTTTTTTTCATGTTCCCCCCCCACTAAAATTTTTTTTTGGGGGTTTCCCATACATTGTTTTTTGGTCAACACACCTTTAAAAAAAAGTTAATCGCCCTTTCAAAACACAATATCTTATATGGCTGTGTAGCTGAAAAAATAAAAAGCTATGGCTTTTGAAAGGTGGGGAGGAAAAATTGAAGAATCCGAAAATCACTGCGCCCTGAAGGGATTAATAAATAAGTTGAATAAAAGGGGGAAACCCAGTACGATTTTTGGGAGTACCCCCTCTTTAAAAACAGGGGCCAAATAAAGTGTGGAACCACAAAATTAGGGTTATTTCGTTTAGAGAAAAGAAGGCTTTATGGTAACATAAAAAATTATATAAATATATCAAAGCAATAAGAGATTTGCTAAAACTATTTTTACCCCGGACTGTATCTAAAAAGGGGGGAAAACCTCTACCTCTAAAGGGAAAAAGGTTTTTTACATAAACATAAAAGGGGTTCTTTACTGTAAACATAACTGTGGAACTCTCTGCCCAAAAACTTTTTTAGGTAAAATTTACTTTAAAAGTTTCAAAAGGGGCTGAAAACATTCTAATGTAATAATATAACAATTTAAGTAACCGATTCTGGAAAGGGTCTGGGTACATTTTTTAGATGAATAATATAACTAGTTATAGTGATCAGGATTTTGGGGAAGGGTCTGGATACATTTCTAATGTAAAATAAACAATTATAGACCCGGATTCTGGAGAAGGGGCTGAATAATTTCTAGATTAATAATATAACAATTATAGTAAACCCGGGTTCCGGAGAAGGTCTGGATACATTTCAGATGTAATAATATAACAAAATTAATGACCAGGGTTCGGAGAAGGGTTCTGGATACATTCTAGAGTAATAAAGAACAAGTTATAGTGACCAGGGTTTGGAGAAGGGTCTGGATACATTTCTAGATGTAATATATAACAATTATAGTGACCGGGATTTTGGGGAAGGGTCTGGGTACATTTCTGAAAATAATAATATAACAAGTTATATGACTCAGATTCGGAGAAGGGGCCCCGGGTGCATTTCTAATTAATCAATAAAAATTAAGTGACCAGATTTTGGAAAGGTCAACATTTTTAGATGTAATAAATAACAACTTTTAAAAGGGGCTCGGATTTCTGGGGAAGGTCTGGATCATTTCTAGATTAATTATAAAGTTATAGGACCAGGGTTCGGGGAAGGATTTTTGGAGAAGGGCTGGATACATTTCTAGATTTAATAATATAACGGTTAAGTGACCGGGGGTTCGATTGGGGCTGGATCATTTTTTAGAGGTAAAAATGAACAATTAAGTGAACGGGGTTCTGGGGAAGGGTCTGGTACATTTTTTAATTTAATAATATAACAGTTATATGACCAGGATCGGGGAAGGGGCGGATACATTTCTAGAGTAATAATAAGCAAATTATAGTGACCAGGATTTGGGGAAGGGTCTGGATATATTTTTAGAGTAAAAATTAGTGTTGACGATGCGTTGGTATCGAGATCATCGATATCGAAAGTCGGCCGCTATCGATAAGGTTTTTCGATAGTGACATCATTATCCATGACCCTTAAAATCTATGGAGAGCAAAAAACACCTTTATTTTTACACCCAAACAAGCTGGAGAAGCGAAATTAACTCCACAACATCAAAAGGATACGTGCACATCTTTGGGAACACACTAGGTATAAAAGCCACAGAAAATAAATCACAGACCATTCACTATCCCCGTCTTGTACCACAGC
>JAODAL010002332.1:0-199113 GCA_025379985.1 Phyllomedusa bahiana
AAATATAAAGAATTGGGGATATTGGAAATTCCCGGGGAAAATAAGTAATTCAAATTCGAAACTTTCTCATTGGGGGAAAAGAAACCCGGCCCCAATCAGAAGGGGAAAAAACAATAACCTTTAAAACCTATGGAGAAATATTGCCCCAATCAAATAAAAGGCGGGACAGTTCAAAATATATGTATTTTGAATTTTCCGCCTTTAAATTTTGATTGGGTTTTTCCCTTTTTTCCCATAGGCTATAATGGGCCCCTTCGCTCCTATTCTGATTGGCCGAGTTGCCAACCCCCCGCTAGCTCAGCATCAGCTCTTTTTGCTTTTTTTTTATTATTTTGAACTGCCCCCTTTGTTTCTGTTTGGTAAATTATTCCCCCTGGTTTTAAGGTTCCGTCGCTCCTATTCTGATTGGCCGGTTTCTGCCAACCAAGGGAAATAGCTTTCAGAATTTGTTTTACTGTTTTCCCGGCAATTTAAAATATCTAATTCTTGATTTTGGGCCCCCGTTCTAGTTTTTTGGAAAGTGATTTTTTTTATGTATTTTTTATTTTTGGTTTAAGCCTTTTTCGGGAAAATTTTTTCCGCTTTATAAAGGCTTTTTTTTGATCTTTACCCCGCCGGCATCTTTAATGTTTTCTCGCTGTTTTCCAGCTCGAGTCGGAAACATGTTTTGGCGCAGTCCCGCACAGCACCAAGTCCCGAACTGCGCCACTCACTGGGGAGGGCCCGGGGGACTTTTCCCCTGTTGAGGGACCCCTCGGAGGGGAATATTAGGGCAGGCCCACTGGCCCAAGTCCCGCACGCGCCCCAAACACTGGCGAGGCGCAGCAGCGCGCCCCAGTGCCGACATAAATCAGGCGCAAATTTCGCCCAAAAAACCCGGGGGGAAAGTGCGCCCCGACCCCACGTATTCCCTACATGTCCCCTAAATGTGATATCAGAGCTATACCCCGCAAAGTTTCACAAGAAACATGTGGATTCAAAATGTCTTTTTTTGAAATCCCTTTGTTCCCCGTGAAATCCAATTCTGGGGCCCCTTCTTTATAACTCTGTGTTTGCTGTTCCCCTGTTATTCCTTTTAAAAAATGTTTTTCGAATTGTCAAGTGGGTGCACAGGTTGGGGGGGTGACCCTGCAGACACGATCCCGTCACAAGATTGGACAATGTCGACTACCCCTCCTCCCCCCCCCCCCCCCAATTTTAACACCGCTGACATATTGGGATGTGATTTTAGAAGAAAATAACCCGGACAGCAAAACCCATATTTATAAGAGGAGATGCTCCAGAATTGTTATTTCACAGGAAACACAAGGATTTACTAAAATAGGCGTATCAGATGTAAAATATCAGGAGTAAAAATGTGAAACCAAACAACCATAGAGAAGCACCTGTAAATGATTCACTGAGGTTTCAGACCACGTGGCTCCTTCTTCACAGGCCAAGCTTTTACTCCTGCTATTTATATACAATGAAGAGATTTTATTCTCAAAACCTCATTTGATCAGTGCTGCTGTTATACCCGTCAGACGGAGAAGATTACAGGAGGTGGAGGAGGAAATAACTGGCACATGGGACTAATATATGCACCACTATATGGATAAGCCATTTTATACTCTTTGTATGCTAAACCATAGGGAAGAATGATCATAATTACAACAAAAAAGTGAAATAAAACATGGGAAATTCGTGGGGCGGTCACAGCTTAGAAGAAGCATTTAACATGGTGTGAAGAGAGTTTAAGGGCCCATCCTCACGGCACAGTGTTTGCGGAGAAAAGCCCTCCTCCTCCCATTGAGATGTTCATATTCTGCCCGAAAACCGGGCGAAAGAATGAACATGTTCAATGTTTTTCGGACCACCGGCGGTTTAAGGAAAACCTCTAAGGCTGGGTTCACACCTTACATTACTGCATGCTTTTCTGAAGTGCATACAAAACGCATGTAACAAAGGCATGCATATTTTTTATGCAGGTAGTTTAGTGATTAGTTTGGAACACAGGTGAAATTCGGGTTCAGTTAAAAAACTTTTGAAAAACACATTGCGTTTTTTTTTTTGCTAATTTTGTTTTTAAGAAAAAACAAACATATAAACCCAGCCTCTTAATTATCAATCCATAATGCACCATCGGACTGTATTTCTGACCTATGGATGAGTAAGCCTTGTTGTTTATATAAAACTGAGTATAAAATATATTTGTGCGTAGACTTGTATCTGGTGTATTACATTTAATCTGCATTACCGCTGAAAATAATTTCCCTGAAATTGTATTACCTGGAAAAAACGCATTAGTACACAGCCATGTGTTGTGCAATTCTATGGTAATCACGTTATATCATAAATTGTGGTACCCTACATTGCCCTTGCAAACAAATATCTAAATTAACCCCTTCATAACCAGTCTTTCTTGCTTTTAAAGGGATGATTTTTACATCTTTGTTTTTGTGACTTGGGGTATGTTCACACGGCATATTGCAAGCGTATAGTGGCGCATACTATGCGCGCCGCTATACGCCTGCTATACTTCTGCTGCTTCAGAAGTACTCGATGGCCAGCACGTACTTCTGAAGTGCTCCCACTGACATAACTTTTTATTTTAGGGTCACTTTTATTTTCAGACTGTAAATAATATACTTTAAGGGTATGTTCACACGGCGTATTTGTGGGGCGTATTTCAGCATGTAATTTCGTGACGTACGCCCCGCAAGTACTGTAATTCACTTCTCAGAGAGAGCTATGAATTACTGTATTTGTGGGGCGTACTTCACGCAATTATACACCGAAATACACCTCCCAATACGCCATCTGAACATACCTTTATAGTATATTATTTTTTTAAGGTTTTTAGAGTTTGAAAATAAAAATGACCCTAAAATAAAAAGTTAAATGCAGTAAAATGGCACCCAGAGCATTGACCCTACCTACCTACCATGACTCATTTATAATACCTTTATGTGGCAGACTGGCATAGAAGCTCCAGTAGCATCAGGGACTGAGTATGGCTGCCATCTATCCATAAGTTTATTAGACCATCCTATACCGTAGTATCCCTCTGAACCCACAAAGAATTGTGTTGTGTTCCTCAGATGCCTTATTGAAGAGAGTTGCTTCAAGTGGAGAATTTCGTCATCAGTGGCACAGAATGGCTCTTTAGTATAAAGCTGTAGGAACTTTATTTGAAGCAGCAAAATTCTAGGCACGTGACACTGCCATGTGTATGATGAATTCATGTATTCTAAAATGGAGTTGTGCACGCTCGGGATGGCGTTACAGTTATATGATAGTGCACAAATAAAGGTAAAAAAGGAGCAAATTCTAAGCGTATACATGGATATGTTTTTTCTAGAGTTATCTTGAAAAGCCTTCGTGAGCAGGGTCCTTTCTCGTTCTGTATAAGTTGTTTGAGCTTCTGTTAGAACTTCTTTTATATATGTAACCCCCTCAAATGTACAGCACCCTGGAATTAATATTGTTTTAAAATAAATAAGAATAATCCCCTTGTACATAGTTGTGGCAGTTGTGGGCCAATGTGTCATTGGTGGGGACCCCCACATTCTGCCAAGGTAAGGAGCTGCCACCCATTAAAGAGGTTTTTATGGGATTTTCAGAAAAAAAAAACCTTACTGCCTAGGACTGCTTTAAAATAAAAAATGAACCTGTACTTACTTTCCCGTCATCTTAGCTCTGGTGTCCCTTGCTGGTCTGTTAGCAGTGATGTCAAGATGAATTGCTCACATGACAATGAGCCAATCACTGGCCTCATTAGGCATGTGCCATACATCAGAGCAGTGCCCACTGAGACCAGTAATTGGCTAACAGTCATTTGAGAAATAACTAGCTGAGGATACCAGAGTTTCTGTGTGTTGAAACCAGACAAGGAAGCAGGGTAATTCCCAGTGGGCCCCCGAGCATGGTGGGCTGCTGGGCATCGTGGACCCTGGCCATAGCAGGTCGGGGGTTGTTTTTCAGGAAGAAAGAGAGGCAGAAAGCAAGAGGCAGGTACAAGAGTCATATACAGTAGCTGTAGGATAGGTCCCAAGAATCAGATCCATTGGCGGACCTCAATAATTATCTGCATTGGTAGGCCCCAAGAATCAACTCCGTTGGTGGGTTCCAGACAGCTGACTCCTACAATGAAAGCTGAGGTTATGTTTTTATTTTAATGTAATTCAAGGCAGTGTAGGGATTTTTCCAAAAACCTTGGAAAGCCCCTTAAATATTTATGCAGGCACACTACCTTGTCTATACCTGCAGCTTTGTGCGGTACGACAGCTAGGTTCCATTTAGTATCATCAGGGGCCTGTTTGTTTGTCTGACAGATCGCCGACTGTGGCGACTTTTTAACTGTATATACATCTATTTTTCATTTTGCTGTTTATTGTATACTAGGACTGTGGTGACTTTTTAACTGTATATACGTCTATTTTTCATTTTGCTTCTTATTGTGTACTTGAAGAAATATTCCCCCTAAAGAACCGTACTACAGATGGGGAAACGCGTTGGGTTCCTTTTCCCTTGGATTATGTAGTGATTTTGTTTGTTTCCTACTTAGTGTTAGTTTGTGAACCAGGGTATAGCCACCGATATGTGGGGTCATCCCTTTTGGGACAGGGTCCCTGCCTTTAGGAAGGGTTTTGTAGGGGCTGGTAGGGTATCTGTTTTTTCAAACATATTTAGTGCTTGGATACATTGCATCTGGATATACATGTTTGCATATCATGTGTGCATAATCTTATGCCAGATATATATATATTTTGCTGGCTCACAACTAAAAAGAGGATACGTATTTTTTTTTGGAAGCAATTTGCTATTGTATTTTCAGAAATCAAATTATATCGGTTTAGCATATATTTAATAAATGTTAAGTTTTAGCTGTATATTGTGGTGCATATATTCTGTTTAGTTGGATATAAATGTGATGTGCTACTGATCAGTGAGAGGTTTTCCCTACCTATTACACGTTGGTGGCTTATCCTAGATTATCAGTGTCTATTCCATTAAAACCACTTTAGTATGGTTTTATTATTGACCTTAATTTGGACTGAAATTCTTTTTTTTGCCCTATAGCCCTGGTATGGACTATTGTAGCAAGGGATTTATTATTCCCTACAGTTTTAAAATGATATAAAATCCTTTCATTAAGCACAGTATAGCCTTGAGTTTTCGCTAAAGAAAAATTGTATAAGTAACCCAAATTTTTTTTTAAATCTGCAATCTTTTAGGTCCCAATACAGCTGGATTGAAAGGATTTTGCTATAATAAGCAATTTTCCTATAGGGAGTTGAATTTAGTATTAAGATGACATTACGGTATTTAATTTCTTAATATATTTGTAAGAGGGAGCTTGACTTTTGCATAGTCACCATAATGTTACAGCAGTTGCCATGTTATATTGAAGCCATGGTTGATATTGTATCAGATTTATAGTAATAAGATTATATAACAGTATTACAATGCATTTTATGTTGCAGGAGTTAAGGAAAACATTCTATAATTATTATTGAATTATCTCATTACTAAGCTTATGATTCAGGAGAGAGAATGAATGCAGAGTTCTTCTTAAAATAGAAGTTCCTTTATTTTGGACGCATTATCTGGAAAGGAAGTACCCAGCTCCATAAAGGGGCTCGGGCCATCATATGTGCAGGTTGAAAGGCTCTTAAAAGCCCCTTTTTTGTAGTGAATTGATCCAGCCCTGGACGTCCATTCTTGTATAGACCTTTCTGTGATCCAAAATGATCAAATGATTGGTACAAAGAGGCTTGTGACGCTTTCATCTTTTCAGACTTGGATATAATGCAGCTCAGCCATTTAATAATACATTACACGAGGATTAAAGTCCTATTATCTTAAATGTTACATAAGCCTAACAAAGACCTTAGAAATAGGCCTTTCGTGTAGCCTTTAATTTGTACCAAGCAGTAAAGTTATAACTCTATCTATGACCACCTGACCGTTACAAGACATGTATTTCGGTATAATCTGCCTCCATGGGATAGATAATTCAAAAGTGTTGACTATGTGGCCATGCCCAGAACTTGACTTATGGCTGTTTTGTACAAATTCTCAGTAGGGCTACCATAGAGGTATATGAGCCTTCTACTCCAAAATCATTTGGAAGCATGAAGGCTGGCATATGAAGTCATTGAATATGGACTAGACACGCTATATTTACTTTATAGTCCATGTTAAGTTAGGGCTCGTGCACAGGGCAAATCCCTGGGCATGGAGAATGTATGACAGTGTTCGGAGCCCATATAGTTAATTTAGTACAGAGCCATACAGCTTCAGAGCCCTGACAATCAGGCTTATTGGCACTTCGTATATATAGACACGTACTCCGCTGGAAGCATTGCTATATTCTGTACGCACGAGTGTGACAGTGCCCAATGGCAGCACATGGAGACTGGGTGACTCTATACTGAAAGCACATGTTGTATCCATGACCTAGTCCTAGGCTTTCTCTTTCTCAACCTTACATTTGACTATTCACTTCCCATATTAAATGTGTCAGTAGCTGCTCATCACGCAGCCCAAGAATGCTTGGGCTCCTACCACATAGTCTAGCTCAACACACAACAACCATACCATGGGAAACCAGCCTGTTTTATATGAGTATGGAGACTCACCCCCAACCTGGTCACACAACAATACTCTCACCAGTCATCTCCATTTATAGTTGTCCTATCTGACTACCTCATATCAACATGGCGCACAAGGCCAGAGTTTCCCATATCCATGTTGCCAACTACCTAGAAACTGTAACAGAAGGCAATATGATTAACCATCAAACACCACACTATGTATTATTCAAGTTGCTCGTTGTCCCAGCACTTACATAAGACTTAAAATGGACGTAACCAACAAGGTGTCACCTTTTTCACCATACATTGTTGGTTATGTCCATTTTTTCTCATTATTTTGTATTTTTGAATGAATAAAGCTTTTGATATTTTTATGGAGACCAGTGCGGATTTACTATTTTTCCTTTAACCAAAATAACCATAAAACCTGGAAATAAAGATATTCTTAACTTAAAACCTAATTACAATGACCTGAAATGCAGGTTCCTCGCTGCATTAAAAAGCCCAATTTAAATCTGTCGGATCCATTAAGTGACGGACACCAAAAGCATCCAAGAGACTACAATATGGTCTGTTGGGTTTCCATCATGGTGTTCATCATTTTAATGGAAAAAAAATTGCATGCTCTGTATTTTGTCCCATCGTTTTTGACAGAATCTGCACCGGAGGCTTAAAAAAACCTCTAACATAGATGTGAACCTTGCCTAAACCTCTTTCATCCCTTGATGACCATAAAGTCTATAGTTAAAAAACCTAAATATCTTCTATAGCTTTTCTTCGTGCAATGTTATGAGTTATTACATCTACAGAGGAGTCAGTAAGGTTATGATGATCTATCACTGAGCATGGGGCTTTGTCTGTCTTACATCCCTACAGTGGGCTAATGAGTTTGAAGGGTGGTCTTACCATGTACAGTATGTATGAGATTTCAACCACTAAGTAAGGACTCCCTCTAGATACATAAACCCAAAGTGACATTGTGATCAAGGATTAAAAAATAAAGTACAGGTTAAACTGAATGTTTTCCTACTAAAATTATAGATCACTCTAGTCATCTTCTGACCTGACCCATAACAGTATCTTCTGATACTGACCCATAACACAAAAGGGGTTTGATCCTTCCAACTTAAGGTCTGAAGAGCTTGTTCATCATACTAGGCAGATACATCAGGTTGTTTATTGTTAAATGGACCTGCTAGCATATTTGAAGACCTATTTCCATAGTTACCCAGTTTGTAATGTTAGGACAAGACATAAGTTAAGTTTGACCCATTACCCTGCACTGTTGATCCTGACAAATGTTTTGTCAAATGTAAGGCTTGCCTCCATATACTTGGTCTCAATCCTGGACTAGGGTGCTTTGGGCCCACCTGAAATTATTTTAACGGTCTAAGAGCTAGATAGCACATGTTCAATGTCATTGCATTGCAAACTGTGCTATCATTACACACAAGGACCATGTCATTGGTGAGGCCTAAGAGTATTTGTGAAATAACCCAACATCTGATTGACTGTATCCACACCAAAAGTATGTCTCTGTTACATAGTTACATAGGTGGTCCCATTGAAAAGAGAAATATTTCCATAAATTTAAACCAAGGGTGGGAAGAAGATAAATGTAGGGGTATAAGTGACTTTAAAACTTTGTTTCCCTCTTTGTTTCCCATGCCGATAAGGCATGAACCAGTCTGCCCTAATTTTTTACTTCTTGTCCCAAATCAGACTGGATCTACATTCTACCAAGGCCTCTTTGAGCACTGTTGAGGAAGAGCCATTATCCTACCAAATATGGACCCACTAGAGAATCATGTGGTTCTGTTGTGCCAGTCAGACCCTGTACCCCACCATCTTCTGGTACTTTTTTATGTGTAGTCAAATACATTATTGTAAATTTCAATATCGATAGCTAGTGCATCAGAAAATGTGAACAGTATGGAAATACAGATATAAAATGAATTGTTGAACTGGTTTAATTATCTCAATAATTTATTTTGACTCATTATCTCTTAGAGACTTTACTCTTCGTGTATTACAGATCTCTCTGACACTATTGGGTTACGTTGAATGTTCACATCTAATGCCTGTCTACAAAACTTGTCTGCATAATATCTGAGCGTCTCTAGGCAGTTGACAACTCTCCTTAGTGTCTTGTTTGTCTGGAGGATGTGTCATTATGCCATAACACATCTATGTGTGTGTCATTTATGTCCCCAGCATTCGCTAGAATCTTGCTTTGTATTCTGAAGCAGGGAAAATGTCTTAAAGAAATTTTTCTTGTATTAAAAGTTATTTTTAAGTAACTCCATGACAAACAAAATTTATGTTAGAAGCGGCATTTTAGGAAGACTCACTTAAAAGCTAAAACGTGAAGTAGAAATCTGTGCAAAAATAATCTGTTGGCATCGAGATCACACTGATAGAATTTGTAAGCTAAAGTAAAAAAAAAAAAGAGAAAGAAGTCAGCTGTTTTCATGGTGCCCCTAATTACTCCCCCCCTACTAGTTGGCTTACTCTTAGATTTTATACATGACAGGGGAAGCCCATGAACTGCAATGGGTCAAGGCAGAGAGTGTCCTAGTTTTGGTTGGTCCAATCCTGTTTGCTGTTAAGTGGCAAGAACCTATGTGGGTCTCTTCTCCACAGGAACTGCATTGCTGGAAAATGTGTGAGGAGTAGACCTACGCATCATGGAAAAGAGTTGGAGGGGAAAACAAGTACTATATCTTTTTTTTTTGTGTGGTGATAGCAATCGCTGTAATGAGAGGCCCAATATGATCTCTGCTGTCAGGTGTTTCTCTTCTGTGCTCTGTGATTTTAGTTTCTTTAAATCTTGCGGAATACAGAATTTTATTTTAGGGATTATCTGGTGAACCCGAGTTTTTATTCATCTCCTTGTGTTCTTTCTGTGCTAATTTGTTATTTTCCTGTGCTGTATGTAGCTTCCCTTCTCTACAAAGAGCAGCAGCATTTCCTGTTTGAAAGCTGTTTACTACTTACCTATAAAACTACAAACCCCAAGATCCTGTGCTGTCCTTAATCTGTCTTCTTCTCTCCAAACCTCCGTGTCACTGCACACTCCAATCCCTGAAAAATCACAGAAAAATGGGACATTTACTCAAAAAACACATGGAAATTTCCAAAGAAGCATTTTATGCTATCTACAATATAAGATGGAGGTAACCATTCCTCCTTATATAGTTTAAAAGCAATATGTGCCAAATACAACGTATAGTTTTGCACAGAAAAACATTTCTGAAAAAAAAAAACACTGCGAACCTGGGTGCCACTGGCATGGCTGCGGCACATAAATAGATGCGCACAGTCCAATACCAGTGGCACACCACTGCTAAAAGGGCAAAAAACACATGGAAATCTCCAAAGAAGCATTTTATGCTATCTACAATATATGAAAAAAAACTTTGAGATTCTTAGTTTGCATGTTTTTGGCCAAAAAATGCTCAAGCCCCTCCCGACTTACAACGGGATCTCAGTTGGGTGGTCCTACTCTATCTTATCTCTCACTAGGGTCAACTTCAGACCTCTCACTGTGCCAAACGGCCTCCAAAATGGAGAGAGAAAAATAAAAAAGCACCTACCTTACAAAGCATAGTGCATTGATATAACAGCCTGTGGAGGTGGGCGTGGTGCAGCAAACCAAGATGGAGGTAACCATTCCTCCTTATATAGTTTAAAAGCAATATGTGCCAAATACGTGCCACTGGTATTGGACTGTGCGCATATATTTATGTGCCACAGCCATGCCAGTGGCACCCAGGTTCGCAGTGTTTTTTTTTTTCAGAAATGTTTTTCTGTGCAAAACTATACGTTGTATTTGGCACATATTGCTTTTAAACTAAGTACTCCGCAGTACTTTTGGGCAGAAACACTCCATTTCCTCCCTAATGTTAAAAGCTTTGGGAGGCAGGACAGAAGGAATGTGGCTTCAAAGACTTCCTAAAAAGTCAAACCCTTTGGTCACCTGATCTCTTGGGCTCAACACAGAACTGTTCCTTTTGTGTCAGGACACACAGAACTAAAATACTTTCTGTCATCACACAGCTGATGTTAAACTACAGTAAGTCAACATAAAATTTAACGGGGGCCATCCGACACAAATAAAACTTAAAAAAACAGCCAATTATATCAATTTAAAAAAAATGATCCAGCAATGAATCTCCAGTCGGTGATCCAGTCTTTGTTTACTGCTGCAGGCAATCAGTGGCCTCAGTGGTCAGGTGCTATTCCACTGACATCACCATTCATATCAATTAGTGGTAATGCCAATGTGTGGCTGATGTCTTCTTTGTTTTTTTTCTTACCTGCTGAGAGCCATATATTTTAAGATTTTTGATCAATGTGGCTATACAAGGGCTTGTTTTTTTGTGGGGCATGTTGTATTTTTTTTAGTGACAGCACTTAATGTATTATACAATGTATTGAAGAAAAAAAAATTACAGTAATAAAAGTTTGTTTTGCTTCTCAGTATTCTGAAACCTAAAATTAATTTCTTTTTCTGTTAATGGAACTGTGTACGGACTTGTGATATGACCTATAGTTTTTATTAGTGTTATCTGGGGTGAATATGACTTAATCACCTTAATGTGTGGAATAAATAACATGATATTTGAATGTTTCAGACTTTTATAGGGGAAAAATCTCTCCTTGAGGAGAGGAACCAAGAAATTGGTCGGTGAGAGGGCTTACTTGCCATTCAGACCTCACTGACTGTTTTACATAAAGCAAAGGCTTATGGGAAAAGAGCTGAGGAGCTCCACAGCGCACTCTATTGGATGTAGTTATCCTCAGTTCACATGTAGCTCGCAGGAGCCTAGCAATGTGAAAGGGATTTGAGCCAAACCAGTTAAGTTCAACTACAGACAGCTGTTTCGGGGTATTTGCCTCTTGTCAGTGTAGTGTAGAACTTACTGGTTGGCTGAGTGAGAGGCAAGAGTGGCTTCGAAATGGGGAAAATCTCTTCTTGAGGAGAGGAACCAAGAAATTGGTCGATGTGAGGGTTTACTTGCCATTCAGACCTCACTGACTGTTTTGCATAAAGCAAAGGCTTATGGGAAAAGAGACTTATAGACATACTAGATGGGGGATTTTATTTTTATTCAAAAATTTAATTTTCTATTTTTTATTCCCCTAGGGAACATATATGTAATGCGATCGCTTGCTTGCTTGTACACTACACCTCAAAGCTTATGTATTGGAGTATAATGTCACTTTAGTGATCACCTACTAATAAGGTGTAATTGGAGAACTAAAATGCCTGAGGGACTTTATTAGGCCCCCAAGATATTTGAATGGCAAAGCTTTCATTACTATGCCTGGAGATGAACAAACATAGTACTCTTTCTTCTTGACTCTTTTGGTCTTTGGGGGATAGTCAGCTTTGACCAACTAGACAGGTGAACAGAAAAGGGACAACAGTAATGTATAGTATTAATACTCAGATTGGCAATACATTACCAGAGCAAAAGCCTAAAAATAATATGTATATGCAGCTTTATGCTGAAATGAGACATAACGAACATTCAATCCATATCACATCAATAAGACACATTAATCTTAAAGGGGATGTCCATATAATGTTTTTACTATTAATGTATATAATAGGAATTTACACAATTTTCTAATATACATGTATTAAAAATCTGCCCTTTTATACCTATGTAATATGCCCTTGTCTAGAGAAAAGAAATGATACAGCCCACATTTCTGTCCATAGTAATGGTTCCCATTGAGTTCCTGTATGGGCAAAACAGTCATGTGACCACCACGCACAGGTCATGTAATTCCTGGTATCCAGGCAACAGGAAGTTATTAAAAAGTAATATCTTCTCACGTCTGTCAGTGAAAAAAACAAACCTTGCCCATTACTTCACAAACACTACCAGTAACTCCACACAGTGAATAACTGTATTAATAATTATTTTTCTTCCATTAGTTCTCTTCATTTCCCCCATAGATGTCATTTAACCCTGCTGCTAACTGGATGCAGGAGGTCACATGACTGGCACCATGTTTAGTCCATACAGTTACTCCATAGGAGCCATTACTGTGGACAGGAATGTGGGCTGCACCATTGTTTTTTTTATTTCTACATAGGACCCCACTGCATTTTTCTAAAAGAGATACAGGAGCAGAATTTTTAATACATATATATTAGAAAATTGTATGATTTCCTATAATAAATAAAAACATATAAAGTGGACAATTCCTTTAAGAAATCCAACCCTACAGCCTGACAGCGACATCTAAGTAGTTAAATGGCTGGAATTGGATTTGTCTCCGTGTATGGAGTGAGTTCAGCTCCTGTATCCGCATCGAAAAGTACCGTGCTTGGCACAAGTTTTGCCGCACAACTGTTCATACATTTATAGAACAGGGCTATGACAGTTTTTTGTGGTGCAAGATACACCAAAAAAATGCCGCAATCCCGTTCATACATGTCGCCCTTAGTTCTTCCTTTTGCTCTTTTTCCTATTTAGATTTAATTTATCCTTTTTTCTCAGCACTGAGCACATTTGTATGAAATCTTTAGTCTCTTTACAATCTGACTCGCAGAATAAAGTCAACTGCCTTGTTTCTAGAAAGGCTTAAAGGGGTTTTCCACTTCTTAAGAAAAATGAATAGGCAGCTCCTGGGCCCAATTAAAATAAAAAAAATAACTTCTACTCACCTTCTGCCAATCCCCAGTTCCAATGCTGCATCTCTCCAGGCAACTGTTTTTGTACTTCTGAGCGGGGACGTGTTACCGACATCACTGTGCGGAGTTGTTAATTTCTGAATGGTGATGTAAATGAGTCTCACGTGACCACAGCAGCGGTGATGGCCTGTTTGGAAGTACAAGGAACCGAGGGCCAGAGGAAGGTGAATATAGTGGATAGTGGACATTCCCTTTTAATTTTTGTATAGTAAAAGTTTTTCAACCTTGTAATGTAATTTGGTAGAAATATATCAATGGATGTATGGCAATCATTGGAGCCATTTTTCTTTTAATCCATTTGGCACATCTCACTCCTGGTTGGTGATTAAGAGGGGCGTATAAATGGGGTTATATAAATTTCCCCTTATTTTAATTTCTTCTAACGTCAAGATCTCTGTTTTCTGTCATAATAAGCCCCCATAGAGTGAAACTATATGCCAAAAATCCCCCGGTTAGTTTAGCAAATGTTTAATGGAGAACATTTTATGACCGTAACTGGGTGTGTTCACATTAGAATTTCTGGCTTGTTTTCCCAAGACAATTTAAAAGGGGTTTGCTGCTACAATGATTGGGTTTTAATAAAAGATTTTAAAAAACAAGCAGTTTGCAATATTGTTCATTACAAAATGTCTATGTTTTTTGGTTTTTACCCCCTGGTAGTGGAGTGCATAGCTTTTCAAAACACTATAGCGCTGACCCGTTTTTTTTATTCAATGAAGGGATACTCTAATATAGGACTTTTCAAAGTGTATTACAAGGTATTAAAATTTTAAAAAGTATCAAAAAATTAAAACGCATATGGGGAAATGCCTTGTTAGGAATTTTTTAAAAATTTAATGATAACTTGCGGCTATATGTCTCCCGTCCCGGAGTTTCCAAATGTGTCTTCAGCGCTGAAGTTTTTAAGCGCCTTTTTCTAGCAGTGTATAGCTTGCTGACGAAGTTCACCCCGTGCTGGAGGTGTTTGGGGTGTGCGCTTTGTTGGAAAGAGGAGGGACCCCGGGAAAAGGAAAAAGAGGACACCCCAAAAAGCCCTCACAGCAGCGAGGTGAATTGTTTGAAGCATACCGTGCTAGTTTTAAAAGGGGCTTTAAACTCAGCGTGAAGAAATTTTTATTATCCCGGGGTGGAACATATAGCCCCAAATTTTCATTTATTTTTGAAAAAATGTCCTTAAGCAAGGCATTTAGGATTGCTGTTTTAACGTTTTTTACTTATTAAATTGAAAACGCTTTGTAGATACATGTTGAAGTGTCTATTTGGGGTTTTAACCCTTTCATTGGAAAATTGAAGAGGTTTTTAAAGGAAAGACGGTATATACCTTTGCGGTCTTTTTATTGCTTAGAGGTGTAAATTATATTATATGGATTGATTTCCTGTTTTTTTTTATTCACTGGTGTCAGTGTGGGACTAATCAGTTCTAAATTTACAGGTTGAGCAGAGACCCCCTTTCCCCTCGATGCTTCGTAGGAAGGGGGGGAGGGTTGGCTTCGTGTGGATTAACCCGTGTGTGCCGTCCCTCCTGCTCTTTCAAGATTGAGGGAGGAGGTGAAGCTGATCTGTGGTCAGTGATGTGATAGAGTGAAGTGTGTTACTATAATCACCATGTGTCTGGGGAGTTTGACTTATAATGAACGTAGGGGGGCTGTGAAGGTTATTTCCCTCCCTGATCTGTTCTATTAGTGACACATCCTGATTATAGTAACACACTTCTCAGCTGCCATGTGTCTGTTCTGACAGGGTTTGTTTGTTGTTGCTCGAGATGTCCGTGGAGATATTGTATGCTAAGCAGGGGGTATAGGAACATTTGCACCCACCCCTGCTTGCTATTAGCTTTACACAGCTTCACAGACCTCTCCACACTCATAGATCAGCCCTCCCCTTTTCCCCTGACTCTGTGGAGAGGTGCAGCAAGAGCTCACCCAACAGCAGCACAGTGCAGCTGATCCAGCAGTGAGCAGAGATTAGGCAGGCACACACAGGGTTAACTCTGGCAGCAAACCCCCTCGCCCTCCACCTGCTTTATAGAAGTTACTGCAGTCGGAGGAGGAGAGCTGTCTGTGTGCTGGAAGGGGGAGGAGAAGAGGCAGACAAGAAGCACGCCCCTGAATTCAAAAATCCTTTGCTGTCAGACACATTGAAGTAGGCTGAAAGCCTGTAGTGAGACAACTCCATTAATGACTTTTTTTTTAGACAAATCCTTAAGAGTTGACATGGATGATATTGGTTAATAAGGATTCTTCTCTAGTATTCTGATTTCAGTGGTGTTTCATGATTTCTGTCAGATTAACAGTGATGTCACAATTTCCTTGCACTGTTTCTTCTGTCTGTACATGACTTTTTCTTTTATCACATTCTCGGTTGCGCTCTCACTGACAATTCTTTCTGTCTCTTTTTTGCTTTTCTGTCTTTCTTGGGAATCTAGAGCAAAGATGCTGGAATCAGAACCTTGGTTATGTTGGATGAGCAAGGAGGTAAGTTACTTGAAGAAAACTTAAACATATATATTTAAAAAATATATATTTAACATGCAATGTCCTATTTGATACGAGTTGAAAAACGAAGCCTCCTGTCTTCCGTCAGATCGCAGGATATATTTCTTATCTTATGGGTCAGTGTTGGGATCTGCTTGGTCTCCTTTACAAATTTATATTTGATGATTCAGAATAAACTAATATATTGTACATTTTACATGATAAAAGTATCAGTAGAGGTCAGTCAGTTGTATAAAGCAAATTTATGTATTTTCATTGTAAGTGCAAAAAGCAAGACTTTCTTAAAATACTGTTCCATAATATATAATTGGGATAAGTAATAATTCTTTAAAGCAAACCTGAGCTTTGTAATAATCAGGTTTATTTGATGTAAATCAGGAGCAAAAAGGAGATAGAATCCTAAAACATGCTTACCCCACCCGCATACAGTGATTGACAGATAGCTATGTACACACACTA
The DNA here is from genome assembly GCA_025379985.1 of Phyllomedusa bahiana. Taxonomy (NCBI): domain Eukaryota; kingdom Metazoa; phylum Chordata; class Amphibia; order Anura; family Hylidae; genus Phyllomedusa; species Phyllomedusa bahiana. The sequence goes on from JAODAL010002332.1 coordinate 16,245, forward strand.
ATACAGGAATAGCTGTCAATCACTGTATGTAGGTAGAGTAAGCATGACTTCTCCTGTCTCTTAAGGAGTCCTAACAGGATTTTCTCTGCTTTTTAATTAGAAATTCTGCTTGAAATCATATAAACCTATATAACACAGAGCTCAGCTTCTCTCTTTGTTACATTCTTCTCTCAGCATAAAGCACCTGACAGATTCACTTTCAGGATAGTGGGCAAAGATATGTAGATCATTGTTTTATGACCATACAGGTTGCAATTGGCCTATAAACATTTATATATTGACCTATGTTTTTGCACATCAGAAATAGGTTTTATTCATTGGCAAAGCAAATATTGAATATAATCCTGATCCTGTTTGACATAAAAGAGGCACAACTTGCCAGCAAAGAACACTATTGTCAGATGACTAGGGTTTCTTGTAGTTAATAGAAAGCTTTGTTGTGAAATTGTGTTATTCCAGTCATAGCACAGGGTGTAAGTGAGTGGTAGAGATAGGGATTCAAAGAACAACAAAGAGAGAATCCATGTATCATAGACCACCCACTTAATACATGCATTACACACAAGAAAGAAGATTATTGTATCAAGTTCATGGGTTGTTTTTCGGAGACAGTCCTTGTCCACCAGGAAATATGGGCACCCTACAGTGTGGTCCCCCTTTTTCCTAACACGTAAGTCCAGTACGGTAAACCATATAGAAACATTTAATTCAACAATTCCTTGTGCATACAAATTAAAGCACTTCACAAACTTCTGGTATTATTGATGTATGTGATATACTCAAGTGCCCATACTGCAGCTTCCATTTAGCTATACGATTTAGTCCATTGCGTTCCCCAAAGCCCTGGGTGAAATGGGATCTTCAGACACCGGGCGAAATGTACCGCACACCTGTGTGACTTTTAAGGGGAAGCACTGCCCCCTTTCTCAAGCATGTGAATGATAGGTTTGCACTACCTTATATAGACAAATGCTAATAGTTCAATATTAACCCATATAAAATGGTGTATAACATATATCGACATCCCTAGACATATATAATTAAAAACAGTATAATCCATTACAATATAATATACATCTATTTTTATTCTTATATTATAAAAAAAAGTCCAAAGGTCAAGATTTTCATTTAAACCTGCGGGAACTAACGCCTACAATGAGGTAATCCAAAAAGCCTCCCTTTGTAGCAACTTTGAAAACAATTGAGAATGACCACGCAAGCGCGCCCAATTCTCCATTTAGAACAGGGAGTTTCAGGCACCTGTTCTGAAAATACGATAGATGCGAGTCCTAGAAGTGAGATTTGCACGTACAGTGGCGGCCAAAAGTATTGGCACCCCTGCAATTCTGTCAGATAATACTCAGTTTCTTCCTGAAAATGATTGCAATCACAAATTCTTTGGTATTATTATCGTCATTTAATTTGTCTTCAATGGAAAAACCCCAAAAAGAATTGAATAAAGCCAAATTGGATATAATTCCACAACAAACATAAAAAGGGGGTGGACAAAAGTATTGGCACTGTTTGAAAAATCATGCGATGCTTCTCCAATTTGTGTAATTAACAGCACCTGTAACTTTCCTGTGACACCTAACAGGTGTTGGCAATAGCTAAATCACACTTGCAGCAAGTTGACATGGATTAAAGTTGACTCAACCTCTGTCCTGTGTCCTTGTGTGTACCACATTGGCATGGAGAAAAGAAAGAAGACCAAAAAACTGTCTGAGGACTTGAGAATCCAAATTGTGAGGAAACCTGAGCAATTAAGGCTACAAGTCCCTCTCCAAAGACTGAATTGTTCCTGTGTCTACCGTGCGCAGTGTCATCAAGAAGTTTAAAAGCCATGGATGTGGTAACTCCAGAGTAAACCCCTGCAACTGTGGCTAACCTCCTAGATGTAAAGCCCATGGCACTGTGGCTAACCTCCAAGATGTGGACGGAAAGAAAAATTGACGAGAGATTTCAAACACAAGATTGTGCGGATGGTGGATAAAAGAACCTCGACTAAAATCCAAACAAGTTTCAAGCTGCCTGCAGTCCGAGGGTAAAAACAGTGTAAACCCCGTACTATCCGTCGGGTCTGAATGAAAAGGATGTATGGTAGGATACCCGGGAAAGACCCACTTCTTAAACCCGGACCATAAAAAAGCCAGGCTGGAGTTTGCCAAAAATGACATGAGAAACCCAAAAAGTTTTGGAAGAATGTTCTTGGTCAGATGAGACAAAAGTAGAGCTTTTTGGGAAAAGGCCCATCAACATAGAGTTTACAGAAAAAAAAAAAATAGGCATTCAAAGAAAAGAACACGGTCTTACAGTCAAACATGGCGGGTTCCAGATGTTTGGGTTGCTTTGTTTGCCTCTGGCACTGGACTGCTTAACCATGTGCATGGCATTATGAAGTTGAAGACTACCAACAAATTTTAAGCATAATGTAGGGCCCCAGTGTGAGAAAGCTGGGTCTCCCAGAGGTCATGGGTCTTCCAGCAGGACAATGACCAAAAAACACTTCAAAAGCACTAGAAAAATGGTTTGGGGAGAAAAGCACTGGAGACTTCTAATGGCAGCAATGAGTCCAGACCTGAACCCCATAGAACACCTGTGGAGAGATCTCAAAATGGCAGTTTGGAGAAGGCCCCTTCAAATCTCAGGGACCTGGAGCAGTTTGCTAAGAAGAACGGGCTTAAAATTCCAGCAGAAACTTTGTAAGAAACTCATTGATGGTTACCGGAAGCGGTTGTTTGGGAGTTATTTTGGGTAAAGGTTGTGCTACCAAGTATTAGGTTGAGGTGCCAAAACTTTTGTCCGGCCCCTATTGAAGTTTTGGGTGAAATGATCAATGATTGGATTTTTGTTCATTGTGTTTTGTGTTTTTTTTCATTGCAAGCAAAATAAATGAATATATTAATACCAAAGAATTTGTGATTGCATTTATTTTCAGGAAGAAACTGAGTATTTTTGACAGAATTGCAGGGGTGCCAATACTTTTGGCCACCACTGTATCTTATAGATAAGCCATCAATATCTGTGATGACAAAACCTGTTTAGGACATATTTTTTATCTATAAATCATGCTGTGATTCAATAAAAACAATGTCCGGATTGAAAAATACACAGACTACCAATTAGAGGAATATTTTGTTAGTTTTTAAAACTTAAAGAGCAAAGTTATGCATCATTTTTGCATATTACCCATGTCCTTCTCCTTTATCTTATATACAGATAGCATAAAGTGAGATTAAAATACATTGAATTTCCAGATACACTATGAAGTAAATAAAATACATATACAAAATATCACTTTACACTAAAGAGGACTAGTCGTGTCTTCTGATGTTAGGAGTTGTGTATCTCTACTGCTCCACTAATTTAGATGCTTTTTTTGTCTTATACCAGCCAATTTATGGCCTTATTAGATATGAAGAATTGACTGTCAATGGGGTGGTCTCCTTCCCACTTGTTAATAGGAAGTACACTTAACAGGGTTTTTTCACTACAGTCATTAGCTTTCAACATGTAGGGACAGGTAAATCAAGACTTTTACTAAATACATTGGGCGACATGTCCCAATACACAAGCCCGTTTTTTGCTCTATTTTGCGCCAAAAACACTTTTGACGAGATATTCTCTATGTAAATGAACTGTTGTACACCAAAACTAGGCGCATTATACGCCGGGCACGACACATTATAATGCGCCTAAAAAGGTAATGATATTGTTAATGATAAATTATGTGTCTCCGTTACACATTGCGACATGATAGGCGCATTACATACACTAGTAATGATATGCAAAGGCCGCGATTTGCGCAATGCGCCTAAAAGGGCGCATTGAGTTTGCTATGCAGGGTATACCAGACGTCAGATTTTTGAGAGAATCGTACTTTCAGGCACACTTTACACTGATTAAATGTGCCTAAAATCTGCCGAGGCTACACCAGTTTTCAGATATGTCGCCCATTATTCTTTGGATATTGTCCTGCTCAAAATATAAGGGAGATTTTATCTGCTCTGAGTTCACACAACTCTCTTTATGTTACCATCCATGGTCAGATGAGCAGAGTTTTTGGCCTTGTCCTCATGGCACTGTTTTTCAGCCGGTTTTCGGTTTTGAAAACCGGCTGCAAACTGGCTGACAAACTTTAACACAGACCTTAATGGAAAATCCGTGCAGCGGTCCCCACTGCACGGATTTCCCGTCCGGCGGTTTTTCAGACTGCCGGCGGTCCTAAAACACTGAACATGTTCATTCTTCCGACCGGTTTTCGTACGGAAGATGAATATGTCTATGTGAAGAGGGAGGGCTTTTCTCCACTAACCGTTGAGAAAAGCCGTCCCCCGGTGGCCATGTGCACGGATAAACCGACAGGTATTTGTCCTGTGCTGTGTAAATGGCTAACAAGATTAGATTGTTTACCTTTGAAAAGTACTTGTATTCACTCTTTGAGGGTCTGTAGCTTTGATTTCTACAGATTAAATCTCCTGAACTAATTTCACTGTAACAGGCTGAGCTAGTTTCGAACCACACACAGCCTGACCAGGCAGAGTAGTTTTGAAGTACTGTGGAAACCATATGTGAGATTAAGTTCTCTTTATTTGAGTTTTAATGTTTTTATTTAAAATTTTAGTATTTTATTTTGTAAAAATTTTTTTATTCTTTTTATTGTTTATTTTAAGTTAGATTCTAACTACTTTTGCAAAGGATTAAAACATTGTCTTGCACGGTCCCTGCTCCAGTTACGCAAATAACATGAAAGGTTCAAATTACAAATGACCAGCGACAGCGGCATGAGGTGAAAAATTATAAAATCACCAATTTATTCATGCCCATAGGCACAACAATAAAAATCCACGTGAGACAGGGTGACACAGAAAAACCACTGACGCCTAGACACAAAAATTATGCGCATGCCCGGACTTTCTAATGGGATTACAACATCCGGTTAGTGTATCGGACGCCGAGGAGCGCATAACATGTGCGCTCGGCGTTTTCATGGGTCTGAGACAATTCCATACAGGTAAGAGATTGATTTTATCCAATTAAGTTTTAATAGGTGATGGTATATAACTATGATAATTTGTTCAGTCTAACATGCTTGAAAAGGCAAGATGTGCCCGAAACGCGTCGGCGATTTTGTGTCTAGGCGTCATGGTTTTCTGTGTCACCCTGTCTCACGTGGATTTTTATTGTTGTGCCTATGGGCATGAATAAATTGGTAGTTTTGAAGTCACCTGTGATTCTGTGAAACCATATGGTGAGAAACCCCTTTAAAGTTCACTCTCCATTACCAGTGTTCGGGAGTATTTAAAATACAAGTAATTAAAATAGTATTTAAAATACTTGTCAGGTATTTGTATTTTGTAATCAAAATACTTTTTTATTCAGTAATTTGTATTTAGTAATTAAAATACTTTAGGAAGTATTTTAAATTATTTTAATTACTTTCTAAATTTAAAACAAATGTTGTAATTTAAATAACCCCCTCACCGCACTAAAAAAAAAAACAACAGCGCGAGTCACGTCATCAGTCTCATATCCTCCGGCGGGAGGTCACTAGGAGGGAAAATTTCCAGCGAGTTCCAGCACGCAAGTCCGCCTGTATGAACGTATTTTATTATTTAATCACCCGATCGCGTAAATCCATTCCGATAAAATACCGGATATACCTGAGATAAGCCGACCCGGAAATGCCGAGGCCACAAGGCCATTTATCAAACGGCTAAAATGGGCCGTATTTCGGCCGTAATTACGCCCGAAGTGCCCAATTACGGCCGAAAACGGCCCATTCATTACGGTAATTCACAGTTTCCTAGAGAACTATGTTACGTCTCCTCTCACCCTCGCGGCGAATCCCCGGGCCCGGGGGGATAATTAAATAACGCTCACGCACTAAAAAAACAACAGCGCGAGTCACGTATCGTCTCGTATCTCGTGCGAGTCGAGCGAGAGGGAAAATTCCAGCGGTTCAGCAACGCAAGTCCGCCTTGTATGAATGGTATTTAGTTTTCGTTTAATCATCGACGCGTAATCCATGCGTAAATTACGTATACCGCAGTATAAGCACCCGGATATATGCTGAGGCCTAATTTTACCACAAAAAACTGGGAAAACGTATTGTTTCGAGTATAAGCCAAGGGGGGAAATCCACCATTGCAGATAAAAAGTCTGGTCATGTGCATTACAGCTTAGTAACTCCATGTGCCTCATAGTAATAGCAGTTAACCCCATCATGTCCATCACATTACCCCCTGTGTGCCTCAAATAAGAGTTACTGATATGTGAGAGACATGGAGGTAATAATTAGGTATCTTTATAATTAAGGTCCTTTATTAGTACCCCCATGTGTCTCACATATTAGTAGCCCTTATATAGGGCACACAGGGGTTAATATGAGGGACATTATGGGGTTAACTGCTATTAATATGAAGCACATGGAGTTACCGAAACTAAATTAATATCCCCAAATGCCTGACATTAATAGGCATAGTAACTAAAGGAAGGTACCTGTATGTTTCTCTTTACTGTAGCTTCCCCTCCTCTATGTGACAGACATCTTCTATAGGAGTCGGACACAATGAATCCTGGCCACTGACATATCTGCAGGGTAGATGCTAATCCTAGTGGGCTAAAGGACCTCTGATCCATTTTTTTGTTTTTATTAAATTTTTTGTTTACATTTTTTCAAGTATTTTAGTATTTGGAAAATACTTTTGAAGTAGTAATTAGTATTTGTATTTAAAATACTTTGGGATTAAAGTATTTAGTATTTGTATTTAAAATACTTTATTCATAAGTATTTTGTATTTTGTATTTAAAATACTTTCCCAAAGTATTTTAGCGAACACTGTCCATTACCAACTGAGCAGCAGTGAGCACCTCCTTGACAGTCTTTGGAATAATGGTGCCGATTGCTGGGGAATGGAGAAACTAAAAGGAAAAACAAAAGTGCCTGGGTCAGTGATCAGTGGAGCAACAGGGACATATTACTCCTCGCTAAAATCTGGAGGTGCTCTTTAAAATATAAAATGTACATTACATTTTAAAGTGTGATTCTAATTCATACACTTTTTAAAAAAGAATATACAACTATAACTACCTTTAAAAATGACTTCAATACTAGATCAATCATTCTGATATAACTCTACTTAAGACCTGAGGTAGCTGGTTTTTCTGTTGTCTAAGGCCTTGTGCGTTACATCTGTCACTTTATATCTCTATGGAGCACAACCTGTGTGTACAAGCTAGTTTCTAGGTATGATTAATTGAACATTTAACTTGCTGTGTTAGTCTCCTCAGTGTCATTAAAGGGGTTCTCCACTTTGTAAACCATTAATTCTCAGGAGACCTGTCTGACAAGTAGGGGTTGTCCAAAGTGTTCCCTGCTGGGACTCTCAGCAATTGGCTGTAATCAGTTGGTACAACTGACAGTAATTCTTTAGTTCCCCTGTAGCACAGAGGACATTAAACATTTCTCATGGCCCAGTAAGATTAATGGATTGTATTTGTAATGTACAGGTCCTCCAGAGCAAGAGACGCTCTTTGTAACCATGCTCTACTCCAGGCAAAAGAGGAGGATCTTGATCAGAGAACTCCCCTCTATTAACTCAAAATTCACTAGCAGGGTATATGACAATGGGTTGTCTAAACTCAGCAACCCCAACATTACAAACTTTTAATGATCAGTCTAACAGTGGTCACGATTCAAGGTATAATATTAATGCACACAGTACTCTTGTCCTAGTGTGGTAAGTGAAACAGGTCCTACAGCGTGTGGGTTTGTATTAATAATGACCTTACCTATTCCTTTGAAAAACACATCATTTACTATGCTCTGTTCTAATTTCATGCTTAACCTTTTCCTTCTGATTTTTCTTTCATTTTCTTCTGGGTTTTTTTTTGGGCTTTTTAGCCGTAGATGTTATCATGTATAGATTGACAACCATATTATTACATTTCGTCCACCTAGTTGACACTTCTAAGGTAGCCTACATATTAGATAGAAGTCGGTTGATGGTTAAACAAGCATTACAACAACAATTATTTTATTGATACAGCCATACACGTATTAGTCCATATTAGCCATTGCAGTATTTTATACTGGCTTTACCTCGTCCATGACACCAAGTGAAGAACAAACCATTTATTTAGGTTACATTCTAGGAACTTTTTTTAACATAAAGATCATTGGAGGACCTGCTACTATCAGACAAAAACACAGCCAAGTTCATTTCAGACAATGACGGGATGCCATCTATTAACAGTTATCCGTTGTCAAAATTCTCGGTTGGTTGAAATCAGCCGTTTCCAACAGCTTTAATCCAATATGTAAAGGCATCCTTTTATAGAGATATATGTATGTATATATTCCCTACTGGTTATTCAGCAGTGTATATAATTATTCTTAATTCTTAATAATTAGTCTTTTCTTCCATCAATTGATTCAACCTTGCCAATTTTGAGAAGACTGATAGGTCAAGTGGCCACCTAATGGCGCACCTGACTTTAGGGCAAACACTTGGCGGTCAAGGAGCCTCATGGTAATTGATGGTTGGTTTGTAAGAACCAAACGAGATCTATGTGTTGCAGTCATAGCGCAGACTCTAACATGTGGACAGTGTTATGACCATTTGAATCTGATCTAGTGTTACAAATTATGCAAATCTGCCCCAGTTAGTATATCACAAGAGGGGGATGGAGTACCAATAGGTAAAACATGTAATTTATTTTGAAGCGCTTTGTAATGCAGAGAGTTCATTAGGACTCATTAAATATATTAATTACAACTCATCAGCATAAAACATAGTAATGAACCCATTCCTAATATGATACAGCCTCATTAGCTTTGTCTTTGCTCTAATAACACCGTCTCTCATTTATGGTTTTCATTATCTTACCTTCCACACACTGTCATATGTCACATGCAAAAACAATGTAGTGGCAAGCAAAGGCTTCTTATGAATAAAAGGGAAAAATGAAACCCACATTACTGCTCTCCAATTTGACCTTGTTTTATAAAGTGCCAAATTGCTCATTTCTCTGGGAAATAAAACAACAGAATATAGAGAGAGAATGTATCCTTTATAAATTAAAAGAAGGCGATCTCTCCTACTTGGCGTGGGCTTCTTAAGCTTCACCAAAGGTTCCTGGCAGCTGAGCAGCAATGCATGACAATTGTTGTACAACGAGAGAGATATCACGGCAGTAGGTATGAAAACCATATTGTTAATTATATTCCACTAATGCCAAGTCAAATGTAATTGTTAGGCTTGTTCAGGGATGGATGAGAAGTCTGTGGAGACCGCTGATCAAAAGTCTGTGTGGGCCTGGAGAGCTCTTCTTTTTATAGAAAATGTTAAGCAGGAAAGACAAATAAAAATATCAGCACAGTAACATAGTAGATAAGGTTAGAAGAGGACACAGGTCCATTGGGTCTAACCTACAACACTACAGTGTTGATCCAGAGGAAGGCAAAAACCCCTATGAGGTAGATGCCACATAACGTATCATATATTTTTTAAGAAAGACATCTAACCCCTAACCTGTTTCATGAATTCATCATCACAACCTCTTGTGGCCTCAAGCTCCATAGTCTCATCGCTCTAACGGTATGTTCACACGGCGTAATTTCGGCGCATTTCGCTGTGTATTTGTGCTCAAATACGGGCGAGATGCGTGCTGAAATTACAGTAATCCATAGATCTCATAGAGAACTATGGATTATGCCTCCTCTCCCTGCTCGGACAATACGATCGTATTTTATGCGTGGGGGGATAAGTGACGTGTCAATTATTCGCGGTGAATACGCGCCGCGAGTAATGCATGTCTATGGGGCCGGTGGGTTGCCGGCCCTACTGCGCCGCGGGAGTACGCGCGTATCAGCACGAGCTCCCGAAACACACAATGTACTACGGCGCGTACTGTACACCCCGGAGCACATCGTGTGAACATACCCTAATAGTAAAGAATTCTTGTCTATGATGATGTTAGAACCTTCTTTCTTCTAGTCATAGAGGATGCCACATTGCTAAGTGTAAAAAGATCGTCTTGGTATTGCAGTCCACACATTCCCTTAACCAACTAGGCTAGCCTTCCTTTTCACACACTCCAGCTCAGAAATGTCTTCTTATGATGCCCCAAACTGTATACAATATTCTATGCATGGCCTCACCAGTGATTTGTAGAGGCAAAACTAATGACTTTTGTCATGAGTATCTATATCTCCTTATGGCATACCACTGCTGACTTTACAGCAGCTGCCTGGCATTGGTCACTAAATTCAACACTTCTGTCCACCAATATGCCCAGATCTGTTTTAGCAGTAGTTTTACCCAGTATCATGCTATTTAGTACGTTATTGTACATTATGTTTCCTCGGCCCATGTCCATGACCTTATATTTATCCATATTAATCTTCATTTACCACTAGATAAGGAGACATCAAGTTAAAAATACATCAAATTGTATTTTAAATGATCATGAATATTCATAAATCCTGTTACATAGTGGCCAAATGTTAAGTACTATTCAGTATCCACAAAGTGTCTCTAAGTAAGTCAGTTCCAGTCTGACAAGGATTTGCAGTTATTACCTGCTCTGAATCACCCTAAGGTTATAGTGGGAGCCCCTAGGTGGTAGGGGTGGGTGACCTATGCGCTTTGCATCTCCTATTTTACAGCCTTAATCAAACCTGGTCTGTAATATAAGCGTATAAGCATAACATAAGTTATAGTGACTAGGATTTTAGAGAAGGATCGTTGATCCAGGGATTTATTCTGATTGCCAAATTGTAGTTAGTAAAGATTTTTTTTCCCTAAAATGAGGACAATTAACTTCTACTTCATGGAGTTTTTGCCTTCCTCTGGATCAACAGTGTAGAACAATAGGCTGAACAAACAACACTTTTCACAAAAGTTAGGGATATTTGCCTTCTGGTTAAAATTTCAAGATGAACAGAAAATTTCTTGAACAATTTTTGTAAAAAGCAAATGAGACCATCTCTTAACCGTCAGGTTGTTGTAGGAAAAGGTTTATTGAAAATCAAAACACACAAAGAAAAATGTAGTACACAAGTGGTGGATCCCTGGGGACATGGGGGGGAAAAAGCATCCCCTTGAGTCCAGGAACAAAACAGATAATAACAGCCCAAAGCAGAAATCCAGGTGGCCATAGAACAAATAGGAAACTGAACAGAACACCAGGCAGGACACCAGCATATCCAGGTCAGTCAGGAAAATCTCAGCCGCCCGCCTGACAGTGCCAGAGGCAGGGCTTTATAGGTGGGTCAGATAACAGACAGCTCCACCTGGGAGAGTGCTCAGAGAATGCTTAACTATTGCAGTGCTGGAATTGCACAGAAAACCCAGAACAGCGCCTAGGGTTAAAGACATGAAATGAGTACAATCACAGGCAGATCTTGACAGTACCTCCTTTTATATGGGGCTTCTGGACCCTCAACAAACACTGTGGCAGATGAGGCACTGGACAACGGACAGGCGGGCATGGCAGGACACCGGACAGGTGGGTGTAGCACTGGACACCGGACAGGCGGGCGTAGCACTAGACACCAAACAGGCAGGCGTGGCACTTGACACCAGACAGGCAGGTGTGGCACTTGACACCAGACAGGCAGGCGTGGCACTTGACACCAGACAGGCAGGTGTGGCACTGCACACCAGACTATCGCCACCAGACATGGCAGCGGATACCGGATCATCAACTGACGTGGCAACAGGATCGTCAGCAGACGTTGCATCAACAGACATGGCAGTGGGCACAGGACCGTCAGGAGATGTGGCACTGGTGGTTGGTGGGTCATCGCTAGACATAGCGCTGGAGGCAGGAGGAGCATCACTACACGTGGTGCTGGAGGCTGGAAGACCGTTAGCAAAATTTTTCAGTACCTTTGGAAGTTCCCTGCATAGGCCAGTAACCAACTTAAAAGCCTCTACTGTTACCTTAAAGAGTTCAGTCAGAAAAAACATAGACAGACCTACTGTCCCGTGGATCCATATTTTAAGGGGTCAGAGATTATATATTGTAGGGAAAAAGGGGGCTTTACTGAAAAACAAAAACGTACAACAACACAAAGGAAAATGAAGTACACAGTTAGTGGATCTTTGGTGAAATGGTTGGAAAAAACAGAGAGTCCAGGAACAAAACAAATCATAACTAATCAAAGCAGAAATCCAGGTGGCCTAGTTAGCAAATAGGAAACTGAACAGAACACCAGGCAGGACACCAGCATATCCAGGTAGTCAGGAAAATCTCAGCCGTCCGATAGAGCCTCCGGCTATATAGGTGGGTGGGAGAGTGCTCAGAGACTGCTTAACTATTGCAGTGCTGGAATGCACGGCAAACCTAGAACAGCCCCCAGGTTTAAAGGCATGAAATGAGCACAATCCCAGGCGGATCGTGACATTAACTTTAGAATACACATGTCCAACTGTTCAATGTTTCAGCCAAAATTTTTGCACAACTTGCTGATCTCTAACAAAGAGCAAAATTCACAACAGGTGTTTGATCCATGAATCGCCCAATACATTTAGTGGATCAACTTCAATTGGGATTTAAACAGTCCTCCTCATCATGCTGTTCAATTTTTACATCATGAGACCAAGACAACACCTTACAATTGATCAACAGTACCTCGCCATTGGGAGGCTTCAAGCAGGATGATCTCAGATGATATTTCACCATTAAGCTCCTTGTTGTACAAAAAGTACTGAAACATTGAAGAATTGGACATGTATATTATAAAGTTAAGAGATGGTCTCATTTAGTTCATTTAAATAAAATTTCAAGAAATTTTATGTTCATCCTGAAATTTCAACCCAACGCCATATATGCCTAACTTTTTGTGAGTAATGTTTGTAACTATGTATAATTTATAATACTATCTATTCCTAAAGCTAATACAACAAATCTTTTTAATGATCCAAAGTCCTCAACAAATGTACTTTTAGGGAAAGTATTTGAGAATATATTCACTGTGCACATATCATAATCTGTCTTTGTTCATTTGGTTTTTGAAAGTACTTGGGGCTTTAGGTTTTAGACTGCATTGGTCACAGTCTCACTACAGAGATTTAAGTCTTAACTTTTCTGAGCTATAAAATATTTCTTAATTTGGGTATAATTTACTTAGTAGGCACAGACATCCAGTGAAAGCAGATGATTTGTGTCATTTTCCAGTGCTATGATAATAGGTCACAAAATTACCAACCTATGGTACAGTGGCACTTAATGCATTGGTAGTTGAGATTCATTTGGAAGCTGAGTCATAAAACACCTGCCCCAAGAAAATAAAATTACGGATCTAGGAAACAAAACAAAAAAAGTCCAATAGACCATTTCACCTCTTGTGAACCCAGCATATTAAGGAAATATATGTACTCATCTGGCTATTATGTTAGTACAAATGATCAATTACTTAAGTAGGATGGTTCACATGTTACATACATCAAAAAGGCATGCAGCATTAAAAACACATAGCGGGACATTTATGAACCTGGTGCCGACTCACCAGTTCTACCTCTGTTTCTAATAGTGTATGATCCAACAGTATGTATGAAAGTGTCTAATAGCACTTTACAAATTAGTCCTGTTGTACACTAAAAGTAGTGTCAACCATGCCACTTTGAAACTGGTATGGATTTGTACAACAGTTTTGCGCCAAACTTTGGTGCCATTTTGGTGCACTGTACAACTCTGGCACGACACGCCCCTACTTCTTTTGCACATTCAAAAGTGATGCAGATTGTGCCAAGGTTTGGCATATAATGGTTCATACATCTTAAGAACACTGCTACAACAGTTTGTTTGGCTCAAAGCATGCCAAAAAAATGGCATGACCCTGTTCATACATGTCGTACATAGGGGTTTATTTGAGACAATCTTTGAGAAAACTCATGATTTTTTTAATTAATGTCAGTTTGATAAGGATTTTACCTAGGTGTTCCAAATTTGAGTCAATTATCAACGCACCTGAATTTTTGGACAACCGCGTGCCCTTTTACTGCGTGCATTTTTATTGCAGTTGAAAATCACAACAAAAAATGCAACGTGTGAACTCAGCATTGGGCTGCAACCACAGGTTGCGTTTTTGTTCTGTTTTTAACTGCATCAAAAAGCCAAGCCATAAAAAATGCATGCCTTTTATTTTTATGCAGTTGATTTTGTAATTGATTTTAATTTGGAACACAGGTGAAATTGGAGTTAATTAAAACATAAGCGTTTTTTTATTGCTTTCAATTTTGATGGAGTTGAAAAACGCAGAATGCAGCTTTACTTTCAAAGAAGAATTCGAGCTATCAGTAAATGAATTTTTAGCCCTTAAAAGGATTGGATTATTAAATTAGGGCTAGTTCACATGTTACCTTTTTTGGCCCTATGTGTTTGACTATCTTCTAAGGACCATCTAAAGAATGGGCCCCCAAAACTCCCATGCCTGAATGGAGAAGTTTCCATGCTTGTGTGGTTACCCTCTATTCACTTCAATGGGAGTTCCGAGTGCTGCCAAGTGAAATAAATGGAAACCAACCATGTAAGCGGTAGGACCTGCACTTATCATACATTGATGGCATATCCTTTACATTTACCATCAATGTCTAAGATGTAACAACCCATTAAATTCATTGTGTACACGTTTAGTTTCTTTTTGCCAATATAAAAACCCCTACTGGTATTACAGTTTAGTGCATTCAGATCTCTGAAACCGAGATGTAATTGAATGAACTGGAATTCACAGCCATTAGTCTTTAACATCCAACGGCAATCTGAATTATTCATATGTAATAAAAATTAGCTGCACGCTGAAAAATCTTACATCTGCTCATAGAATACATGACCCTAGTTCAAATCATAATTAATACATTTTGTAGCAAATTCATACAGATAATTGTTACAAATCCCTTAGATTATCCAGAGATGGGTAAAATATTGCAGGCTATTAGTTTAATTGAGGTTTGATCAATACAATTAAAAGCCCATTATGCGACTTCCTTTCTAATAAATAATTCACCGTTGCAGTGAGTTTGTAAATATCAGCAATGGAGAAATAACAGACATGTGGTATATGCTTCATGCAGCCATCTTCAACTATCAACAATGTATTGCAAAAGCTATGTCATATAACTAACAGGTATAAAACTACAACCATGGGATACAATTTCTTAATGTTAATGTCCGTTATTGAACACCACTTGGTTTGATATTCTGTATCTAAATACTGTAGGTTCATGAGTTTGTGCTAATGAATATTTCTGGTATATCCTCATAGTAGTCAGAGATATTTTAATACAGTGCCGAATTTCCTGAAGAGATAGGGTTAAATAATAAAATTCAGACTAGCTTTCCTCATCACTACGGGAGTTTAAGAACATATTGCATATTGTGTGTACATTCATTGGATACTTACTTATAAATGAATAGTAAGAGTGAACATAAGCAACTTTGTGATATATCTTATTAGAGACAAATGCCTTTTGTCCACTTACTTTGTTTTGTAACCCCCGCACCCTCCTCTTCAACTCATCGAGTACTTTGAAAAGAACTTCTAAAACCTCTCTCGAGATGCATCAGGTTATGGAATTATCATATAGTATTACATGCTGCCCACAGAAGTCTATGGAGGAGGGATGGGGAGACAGAAGCTGCAGACTAAGATACAGAAAGACTGGCAAAGCTAATTAAGCTTATAAGTGTTATACCTCACCCCAGAAATGTCCTTCATGCTGCTTCTATTTGTGAGGGTATGCTGGGAAAACTGGACCAAAATGCCATATAAAAGTTATACACCATAAAATGCACTTCTAACAATGTTCTATGCAGCTTTAATTCATTACAATGTAAAATATGCGCCGTCATTCACACAATGCTTATTATGGCGTAAATTTAATTTTCTTGTCAATTCGTGAGGTGCTTATGACAGTAAAAGCCCATAAAAACAACGGTGAAGCGTATTGTTAGCGCAAAACGTCACTAACTAGGCTTTTACTTCAAAATATGCCCCTCAGGCGTATTTTGAAGCTCATTTTGAGGCATAAATTTACACTGTGTGAACATGTCCTAAGACTCATTTGCCGTAATATATGTGGGGCAATTATTCGATGTACTTTCTTCTCACTAATAGTGTATTGATCTGCACAGTATGATCATTTCTTTCTTCGCTATGACAGAAATCATCCCTCCATGTGCTGACTTCTTGGTGAGCCTCTTATAAATTGTTGTCTATAAACAGGAAGCGACTCTAAACAGCAGAACTGCAGTGGGAAGGGAGAGAGCAACAGCCTGAACTAATGAAGAAATAGGAGGTGTGTCTTAGACTACCTCAGACTCCCCATAGACACTGTAGCTCCACTATAGTCACAGATCACAGCTCTGCTCTAATTGAGCTAAACTAAAAAGCCAAGCGTCAAGCACTGAGGAAGATAATTAGCAGGTAAGTATCCCCTGATGGTACCAACATGATTGTTGAGGGGTTTTGTAACCAACCAGCCTCTGGAAAGATGTATTTAAAATCAATTAGCATAAAATGTTAATCCTAATAATTCTATTCACTTTAGCCTACCTCAACACTTTGGCTTCAAATCTATCACTGTTGAAATGTAACATGAATAATTAAGTATATAACATACAAACAACCTCATCCATAGAGGTGAGAGCGATAAAACATCAGTCATAAACATAGCTGCCACAGGAATAATTTAGGAGGACAATTTAAATGAAGCTCCTTTTTTTCTTAGGCTATGTCTATACAGCACTGGATTCTCCGGATTCAGTATTTAAAATCCGGCAAAAATCTGACTGTACCCAGTGCTGTGTAGACCGCATTCAAAATTCCGTGCTGTGTAGACACAGCACGGATTTCGGCGAATTTTCAAATCTGCTGGATTTTCCGCAGGATCGCCATCGGATTCCTGTACATTCAATGTACATTCGGATTTTGGACAGCATTTTGGCATGTGCTTGTGTAGACATAGCCTTACAAGTTTATTTCTATGTGTAGTAAATTTATTTTCTGACATTTTTCTAGTGTTATTGCATTAGGGGCGACATGTATGAACGGGGCTAGGCCAGAATTCTGGGGTCCTTTCAGCCTGAAAACTGGTGCAGTCCTGTTCTCTAGATTTATAATCAGATGGACTCCAAAATTAGGTGCATTATCAGGCACTCGCGACACTTTGTAATACACCTAAGATGTGGGGGCGTTCTAGGCGCGTGTCGCACCACAACCGTACGATTCTACACATCTATGACGGGAGGAAGGCAAAACTAGGCGCAAAACATTAAGAACTAACACACCCGATAAATAGTGGTCTACCTGAGCCTGAGTTGTCGCTTTGGAGCTAGAAAGCGCCTAATCTATGGCCCACAGTAGATCAGGTTCGTAAGTTCAGGCGCATTCCAAACTACTACTGCACACGATAAAATATGTCGCCTAGGTGTTTTGCAGTTGTTGTGTTGCCATTGCTTTTACAGCCTGTGAAATTGCTTCTGAAAATCAAAAATCCTCCAAACCAACGGGTCGGCATCAACCAGAGTAATCTGCTCTCCTGCACATGCATGGATATGTGCCCTCTGTGCCCTTGCACCCTAACTGAATGCACTCGGAAAAAAGGTCTAAGAAAAAGGCTTGATTATTTTAAAATACCAAATCTAAAAAAGTGAGGAATTATAAATTCAACCAATCAGCCATAATTAAAACATGTTCAGCCTCCTTGGAGCACATAGGAGCTTTACCTGTAGTTTACACATGCTGGATATAATTTGGAGATTCATTTTAAGGCTGTATACATCTGTACACTTTTTGACTAAAAATAAAGAGACACCTTCTCGAATGAAGATGTTCATTTACCACCAACTTACGAATAGATTAAAAAAGATGCAACAATTGTCTATGGTCCACAATAACAAATCAGTATTGCATTGGGTACTCACCAACAGTTTACAAAAAAAAATCACAGAAAAATATATTCACAGCTCAATGGTTGAACAAAAAAAATTCTTAGTAGGAGGCAATAAAAGCCCCAGTGCTATATGGGAGAAATTACACAGGTGTAGAATACTGATGAACAATCGCTCACACACGCCAATCCATGAGGGAGGCAACTGCTTTTTTAAAAAAAAATGCACATTGGATAAAAACCAGTTCACATCAGTATGCAGAAAACCCCCACTAACATACAGGGGAGACTGCTCTGGTGCAAAAATGATGAACAACCACTCACACACCTAGCGTCCATGAGTGAGGGCTTGCCAGTATTGCAGTTGCACATAGATAAGACTTATATAAGGTGCCGGTTATACGGTTACGTGCAGTACAACATACTGGTTTGCAACCAATTGATGATGCCCATAAATACCTTTGAATTTGGGGTAGGAAGTAGTGAAGCCACCATATTGGTACACCCTAAAGCATTGTTTACACAATGCATCAGGTTGTAGAAACTATTGCGTCCCCTAGTGGTCAAGCACCATAAGGGGACTCAAAGTCGAAGTGAAAACAATGTTTTAAGGTGTAAAAAAAATGAAAAAATATGAAAAGTTCAAATCACCCCCTTTTGCTATTTTACAAATAAAATAATAAAAGAAGTTACACATATTTGGTATCGCCGCATCCAAAAAAGTCTGATCTATTAAATTCTAACCTCATTTATCCCATGCGCTGAACACCGTAGAAGAAAAAAAAATTTCAAACGCCAAAATTACGTTATTTTGGTCATTTCACGTCCCCTAAAAATTGGAAAAACTTTGATCAAAAAAGTTACATGTATTCCAAACTGGTACCAATAAAAAATACACTTCAGCCCACAAAAAATATACCCTCATTAAAGTCTGTAGGCATTAGTACAAAAAAGTTATTTACTGCAGAAAAAGGCGCAGTGGCAAAAATTTGAAAAATGTTAAATGTTTGGAATTTTTTACGGTACCAAAACATAACAAAAGCCCTACATGTTTGGTGTTTCCAGATTCGTATCAACCTGTAGACTACAGGTAACGCTATAAAAACAAAACTCCCGAAAACATGGCACAAGTATGTTCTTTTTCACATTTTGCCCCACTTAGAATTTGTTAGCGGTTTTCCAGTATATTCTATGATACGATGAATAAAACCATTAGAAAGTACATCTTAATATAAGTCCGCATTTGTCTATGTAGGTGTAAAAATAAAAAGGTTATGGCTCTGGGAAGGCGGGGAGGGAATAACGAGCATGACAAAAAAAAGACTCTGTCAGGAAGAGGTTAAAGGGGTTTTCCAAGTTTTTTAAAAACTTCTCTACTACCTCCCTCTGTACTAAAATAGAAAACATACTTACCTCTCCCATCACAACAATACCAGTGCTGTCAGAGCTGCTCTATGCTCACATGCTGTACATGCAGATTGATGACTTCCTGTTCGTGGATCACATGATGCTGCAGCCAGTGAGTGACTGGGGGGAACACTGAAGCCCTGGCTGCGCTGGAACTGTGGTGATGGGAGAGGTAAGTAGGAGTTAATTTTCTATTTTAGTATAGTGGAAGGTGGTAGGAAGGTTTTTAAAGTCTTGGAAAACCCCTTTAACATGAAATCCAACACAGTAGACCAGTCGTTAGAAGAAGTTAGTAGCTATACAAATTTAAGATTTTGACCTTAAAGGGGTCGTCCAATAAAAATATTCCATAACAATGGGGCCAGAATAGGCAAAAAAAATACAGAAACTTGATAGTTACCCAGCTGTCTCTGGAGTACCTGGCAATCTGCTACCCTCGACTTCTGGGTTCATGTCCTGACACAGAGCTCACGTTCTATTCACTTATAACAGAGCCTGAGCCTCTCCAGCGTGTCAGGATGAGATCCCAGAAGTCAAGAGGAGCAGATCGCCGGAGCGGCAGCGGGTGGGGACAGCTACAGTAAGTAAATCATACATTTTTTACTCATCCTGGCCGGATTGCAATGTAATTTTTTTAATGAACAACCCCTTTAATATTTGACTGTTACTTTAAGGACATTTATTAGATTTTACTATGACATTCTTGAAAGGTATGTTAGACTTGGGGCAAGTTAATGTATTCAAATCTAAGCCATTACATTCAAATTTCTTTAGCATCTGGTAGATTTGTTTACATCATTGATGATAGTGCAAAAGATGTTCTTTTATATTATTACATAGGGTGGACTGTATAATTCTGACCATTTTGCTTATAGCCCAGTTTTAGCTATATAATGGTTGCATTGTAATGTTCCTTTAGATTTCCTCTCAGCATTATTCAGGAGAATGGATTGTAAGATGCTAACAATGTCTTATGTAGAATCACTGAGTTGGCAGCAAATATAAAGCTGGTATTATTGAGTTCTAGTTGTGATAATATCTAGACAGCCTTATTTAATGCACTTTTCTTCTTTTTCCTAAAATACAGCTTTCTGGAACCTCATTTATATAGTATCTAACTTATAAGGAAGTATTGACACAAAGGCATAGGCGTGCACTCGGGTATGCAAAGTTTACCAGGGCACACCCAAACCCAAATGATGCGCACTGGGGTTGCACATTTATAATACATACAGATGATATATATAGGTTGGGGAAAAAATTCTGCTAAATCCAATAAAATCTTGTGCATCCCATTTTATAATATTCAGCCTCTTAAGAAGAGACCAATAGAAAAGTCCTATACTTTTAGGGAATGCAACGTGCACACCTATGCCCAAGTGGTAGCTGTATGTCAAGTTTTGCTTGGCAATATTGAACATAATTTGTATATGCATAGAGCTGTAACCACTCGGCTGTTGTACATGGCTATGAAAAGTCTACAGAATCTCTCTAAAGTGGAATCTAGTCGACATCTAGTACAGTCGACATAGATATCGGCATAGTCAACATCTACCCCGAAACACATCTATCCTACTATCCTACAACACAAGTTGAGAACTTGTTTGTCCATGTATGTGCATAATCAGGTACATTCCTACATTTCATATGGAACATATCATACTTTGTTTATGTCTAGGTCAAGTCAAGCTAATTGTTCACCATGAAGTTTATGCCAACTGGATACCCGCTAAGAGAGACAGAGGAGAACACTTAAAGAATATAGAGCTAAACCAATTTTGAAATGCCTAAATGATGCACTAAGATGGTGCCATATACCTCTTTGTTTTAACAAGTAACAATGGCTTATGGGAAGACAGCTGAATTTTTGAGTGCCTTCTTTTGGATGTAGCAATCCTCAATTCACAACTCACTGAGTCTTGGAAAGATAGTTTTGATATATGCAAATGCCCAATGAGGTGCAAAAGGGGTTTTTGAATCCTCACACACCGACATGGTACATCTCCCCAGTAAGAGATATTACCCTTCCTGAGCCACACAATGTCTCTCACCTAGCCAACCAGCCAACCACTCTGCTCTTCACTGATGAGGAGCTACCCCCCGAAACACTTTATGCAGATGAGTAGAACTGGCTTGGCTGGAATTCTTTTTACTTTCCAAGATTAAGTGAGTCACAATTGAATTGAGGATTGGTACACACAATAGAGGGAGCTCTCATCCCATTCAATTTTAGATCTAATTCAATACGCCTTTTTTATCTGCAATTGCCCAGTGCGGAGCAAAAGGCTATTTTAAAACCACACCCACCGACATGATGCCGCTCCCCAATGGGATTCATGACCCTTGTTTTAACAAAGTATTTACTAACTGCAAATTATGCATCTACTGATATAAACTTTTGGACATTAGAACATATAGAAGAAAAACATGGTGGCCATGACATAATTTTGTACCTCCGTCTCTGATGCTAAAATGTTTAGTCCTGTCACTGCTTACATTGTCTGATCATAAATGTAGTTAAAACGTACTTAGTTCCAAGTCTACAAATGTAGGTTTACTATACGTGCATAAAACAACATACATGAAAGATAAGTAACATGCTTTATCTCCATTGTCTAAAGTTTGCTGTTTGTAACAACAATTTCTACTCCTTCCCACAACTCTTAGAAGCAATTACGAAGAAACTGTATAAAAAAGGAAAACAGATAATATGTCAAATATATTTTTGATTACTATACTACTTGTACACTCTATCCACTAACACTAGGAATTATTTTACCATATTACACTATAGCAATTTGAATAGCAAAGTTGTAGAAATGTCCAACAAAATTCTTTGAAATTTATTCTTAGGAAAACAATTAAGCTTAGGATGTGTCAGGTACCCAAAGTTTACCATATTGACCATAGTGACTTATATATAAATAGAAAAGCTGGACACATCCATTTTTTAGTACTTTAATGTATTGTATGAGGTTCGTCTGAAACATATATAGGCGGCATGTAATGTTGATGTAGCAAAATGGTGCAAGCAAGGTTAAATGTTTGGCATATGCCAAGCCTTATGTCTTTACAGCCCCATTGGCAACCCATATACAGCCTACATCAGTGTTATCTGTTGGAATACCTTGAAAAAGAATTTCCAATATAAATCACAGTGGAGCCATGACGGTCAGGAGGGCAAACATAGTCCCTTTTGCTCTATTTCTTAATCATATTTGCTTTATATGCCAATCCCAAAAGCATGGTATACCATTCCTTTGTGTCCAGCACATAAAGAATATAAGATTAGGAAATAGAGCAAAAATAGTTGAAAAAAAGACTATCTTTGTCATCTACACCCTTGTGGCCCTGCCACAGTTCTCCCACGGTTTAATTTTAGACAGTTTTGGTAACTGAGGCCCAATATTTCCCAAATGGGGAAGGCAAAAAAGGTCCATGAGTTAGAAATAAGTCTTTCTGAACCCAAGTGTTGATCAGACTAAAATACATTTCTTACAGAGATTAAAAATCAGAGTTCTGTGATAAAAAATCTGAACTAGTTAAGAAAAGTAGAATTTAGATTTTTTTTTATTTCTGAATTTTTGGTTTTTTTCTGTTCAAAAATTTTGTCTTGATTTTACATTGGGGGGGGGGGCCCCGGGGTTTTTCCTACCCATTTTGGCTTAAATTTAGGTTTCAGAATTTATTTCTTTTATTCTATTTTTTTATTTTCCCAAAGTGGGATTGGATTCCAAAAAGAGAAAAAAAGTGGGCCTTTAATTGGTCCACAAAACATTCCAAGCCCTTTAGGACCCCTTTTGGATTTTTGAAACACCCCACGACCCGCCCCTTAATATGTAAAATCCCTCCAAAGTCTGAGTGTATTTTGCGGCTTCGAGGCTATTTTTAAAAACTTTTTTTAGGCATACGGTAGCTTATCAAAGTTTCCGGGGCTTAAAAAATTTTGCCCAAAAGGTTTTGTATCTATAAACTTGTGTTTTATTTTGCTGGTGCAATTCATATTAGTAAGTTATGGCCTGCCTTGTTGCCTGACTACGCTAACGCCTTTCTTTTTTCGAAGCTTTCTGTTCATTGGCTTGTGTCAGAACAATGATCTGTGATAATGTAATAATTTGTTGACCTTTGGGTGGGGTTTCACTAAAATTTTTGTCAATAGGGAAAATTTTTCTTGAGCCCTTCACAAACCGGGAAAACCCGTGTTTCCCTTTCCTTTAAAATGAACCCCTTCAATAAAATTGGATCACCTGTTCATTTTATTGTTACTTTATTCCATTTAAAAAAAAAAAAACCACTTAAAAAAAAATCATGTCTATTTGGGGTCCCAATGTTCAAAAATTTCCCCTAATGATCCCTCCCTTAAAAAGCATTTAAATTCCCCATACAAATCCGTTTTCATAGTCCTTTATCATGTTCTGTTTAAGACAAATAAAATTTCATTCCACACTGTCATCCCTTTGTCCTGACCAGAACAACTTGATCGTGTTGAAGAAGGCATGAACCATATCAACCAAGACATGAAGGAGGCTGAGAAAAATTTAAAAGATTGAGGGAAATGCTGTGGCCCTTTTCATTTGGGCCTTGTATAAGTTAGGTACTGGGTAGACTATTTTTTTGTGGTGTCCAGTTTTTGTCACAGTGAATGTCTGAAGTTTTGTCTTTCTTCTTTGTCCTTTTCCATCTGCTTCATTCTGTGGGGATTTTAAAGCTTGTATTTTAAACAGAAAAAACTGGAAAAGCATCGGGAAGGGATGGAAAAAAAATCAAAAAGGCAAAGAAAGAAGCAGAAAAAAAATTTGAGGAACTGGAAAATTTTTGTTGGGCTAAAGTGTCTGGCCATGTAACAAAGTAGGTTCCCGAGCCTTTTGTCTTTGAGCACCAAGGGTGATCCTTTTAGCCTTGCAGAGTTTAAGGGTGCTATAAACAGGGCGGAAAAGCATGGGGGCTTTCCCGAGGGATCCGTATCCATTCATAGGAAAAGACGTGGGGTAGGGAAAAAATTAAAATCAGGCATTTGCAAATTGGGAAAATTGCACTGAAAGGGCTCCTAGAAATATAGATTTCAACACTTCTGTCTAAATAAAAAGCAAACAAAAAAAACATAAAAAAAATGTTTAAACCCCCTTTTTATTGTTTAAACAGATTATCAAAAAAATAAGTCAATTTTAAACCCGAAAATATTCAAAAAAAAAAAAATTTTTGGGAAAAATGGCAAACATTTCCTTTTTTCAATATGTCCCGGGCAGATAAAGGGTTGGGAAAATTTTTAAACTTAAAGGGAAAGTAGATTTTCCTAAAAAGCCCTTTCGGGGCTTTTTTTCAATTTTTGGCTGGGTTTAAGCATCAGTTCTTTTCCCCGGGAGGATAATTCATTGGAAGTTTTTTGTTTTTCGCCCCGATTAGAATAGGGCTATGGGTTTTAATGCCATTATATTACAAAAATTTTGTGCATATTTTGTTGTAAACTTTTTAATATTTTTCTGGGGCCTTTTTCTATGTTTTCTGCATATATTTGGTTCCAGTGACCCGGGTAACATTTGCATGCATGTTGGGAAAGAGAAACAGACGTTCTATCATTTAAGTCCACGTGTCTTTTGTTTTCCTTTCTAAATAATATACAGTCTGCAGTTTTGTGCATTACACATTAATCTATTTTAGTCTGGACTTTGATTGAGAAGGGATTCAGCATGTACTGGGAATTGATATACTATGAGTAAGTCATGTGGGGCATTCAGGGGGTGGTATGATTTAAAACAGCAGCCCCACCCCAAATTTTGTTTTTTCTTTTATAGCGCGCCCAACCCCCGGGTTTGGGCTTTTACTAAAAAACCCCGCCCCCTAAACCTATCTATCCATGTCATAATGAACTTTGTCTAATGTAATCCTATGTAGGATTTAAATATTACTTACCTTTTTTTAAAAGGGTATGTTTTCATTTTTTTTTAGGTGCTTATCCCTGCCCCCTATCAATTTAAAAAGGGGTTTTCTCACTACAAGGATTTCTTTTTTATGTTAAATTTTCTTGCAAAAAAAAAGTCATTTGCAATTTATATCCCATTTCATGTCCCACCTATTCCCGATATCCCCTTTGTATGGGGGTGTATCAAAATCCTTTTGGTCACTATAGCTAAGACCTGTTTTTTTTCCCCTAATAGGCTGCCAGGTTTGGGTTTCTACGCTACAGGAAACCCGGCTTCTACTGCAGCATAGTGGAAGCCAGGAAAAACGCGCCTGATTTCAAAGTGAAAAACCCTTAAAAAAGGACTAGGGAAGATGGAAATTTAAATGTTGTGAGAAGCCCTTTAAAAGAAAACTATTTCTTGGGATATGCCCTTTTAATTTTTTTCTTTTTTTTTTTTTTAATTTTGGTTTAAAATTCCTCAAAATATAGGGCTGATATTTTTGTTAAAATTTTAGAAACCCCCCCACTCATTACCCCCTCTTATTTTTCCAAAACATATGGTGAGCCTATTTTTTTTTAAATTTGATCGGGCTTTGAAAAATACTGATGGTTTATTTTACCAATAAAAATATCACATAAAGGAAAAACGCTTAAATTTTCTTTTAAAAAATTGAATTCTGTAAACTGGGGGGTATAGATTGCACAAAACCCTTCCCCTTTTTTTGTAGTAAAAAAAATGTCCCTTTCCCGTCAGGGTTTTATAGAAAAAGAATCCCGTTTTTTGCCCGGGACATTTTTTGCATCTGCCACTTTCGGCATGCCTTTTTTTAAAAGGTTGGGTAGCTATTTGGGAAACTCAGGCCAAAAAAAGGCTTTTATCATAAATGATTGTTTTAAAATGGTTTTTTCCACCCTTTTTATAACTTTAATGTATTGTCTTGTAGATGCCCTACTGCAAATTCTTCTAAATACATTGCTTTTCTCCTGTTTGATTTGTATGGCTCTGTGTTTCTCAAGGAATTGCAACAGGTTTTGTAACAACAATTTTCAAAAAAAAGGGGTTTTTTCCCCCCAAATTTTCTAAACCCATTTTCTTTTTTGTATTAAATTTGGTTGGGTTTTTTACCCCAAATTTATAGTTTAAAAGTTTTTAGGTTGAGGCACTCTCCCCGTTTTCTATAATTTTTGGGTTTCTAGGAAAATTTGGTGACAAACCCGAATCAGGGGTTTGGGAGATATGGTTAAAACTGAAAAATGCCCCCGTTCTTTTTATGTGCCCCCCATGGACTGTAATTTGGGAAATGTTTGGCCCCCTTTGCACCGCCTTTCATTTAGCACCTGGGCCTTTAGCGGGGCCCCCTTCTGTGGACTTTGGCTATATTTAAAATTTTTACTTTTTTTATGTTCCATTTAGGAAAACCACTTTACTATAATCGCACAGCTAATTTCATAAATATCACTACATTACCATGAAGAATGTAACCTAGTTCAGTTATGTTGTGGTTCCTTGAAGCTGGAGTCGTGAAGTTTATGCGGAAATAGTAGAAAAAATGTGCTGAATTTGTTATAATTCATCATCCTTATTTAATTTTGGTTTTGGGGGATGGTTTTCCCCAAAAAAACAAACAATGTTTCAATTTTGGGATCCCCTCTGGGGCCATTTGAAGAAAAAAAGGGAAAAACAAATTAAATGAGTTCTCTACTTTTGTAATAAATGTAAACCCAAACTAAAAGTTTACATTTTTGCAAATTTTGGGAATTTGTTGTTAAAAAATTTTTTTCCCCCAGCCACAATGATTTTGGTCAAGCGGTGGGGAAACCCCTTTTCCTTTTACCCCGATTTCCTGCTTTTAGTTTAAATTATGGGGGAAAGCCCCTTTTAATCCCCAAAGGGTGCTTTCACACAGTGCATTTTTGGTGCGTTTTTCTTTGAAGAAATGCGCAGCATTATACTGCCTTTATTGCTGTGTGTTTCTGCAAAAAAGCACAGCAAAAACGATCTTAGCTGATTTCTTTAGACTTTCCCATGATGTTACACACAGAAGCAGTGTGTTTCTGGTGTGCTTTAAAATACATCCACAGGTGTGTCTCTAATTAACTCAGATGTTGTCAATAAAGCTTCCAGAGACATGACATCTTCATATGAGCTGTCCCAAACTGTTTAAAGGCATAGTAATCCTAGTGTATGTAAACTTTTTACTTTGCAGAAAGTAATAAAAATGCCTTAAAAAATTCTCTCTTATTGTTCTGGCATTTGTCAAATATAAATAATTTTGGTTCCTAATTGACCTAAAATGATTCTGATTTCATGCCAGATAGTGAGAAAAACATGCATATGTGTCGTTTTAGATAGTTTATGTAAACTTCTGGTTTCAACCGTATGCATGGCCACGTTTAAGTTGTTTTTGTTGGCCCACTATAAAGTAATCATTGTGCATGCCAAATTTAATAGGATATCTGGTTACTGCAGAATCATTTCTTTTTGTGGGCCCTAGGAACTTCAGTCTGACACTGAATGGACCTCATAAATAAAAAAAAAAGTAAT
Organism: Phyllomedusa bahiana; assembly: GCA_025379985.1. Lineage (NCBI taxonomy): Eukaryota > Metazoa > Chordata > Amphibia > Anura > Hylidae > Phyllomedusa > Phyllomedusa bahiana. The sequence goes on from JAODAL010002332.1 coordinate 43,999, forward strand.
TTGCTTTCACAGTAACCAAATCACTTTTTTTCACAGTTGAGGCTTAGATAGGTAGAATTTAATTAATTGCCATGGACACTTTTTTGTAAAAACAGTTTTTAATCATGAGCACCATGAAAATTTTTTGGAAAATAGAGAACAAAAAGAGAGACGGCAATGTATTAAACACTACAGGAAGGCATATACAAATTAATACAGCTTGGTAATTTAGATGAGAAAAACGCTTTTCATGGTTTGTTTTTTTTTCAAAAGTTTATTTTGTTCTTTTTATTTTGTTCGTTTCGGATTTTTCTGCGGGATTTCTCCATTTTTGACTGGATTTGGCCCTATGACAGCTGTTACTAATGGTACATTAAAGCAATAGTGAACCACTGGAGCAGTTGTGCTTAGTGAAAAGTGTTTCCTCCTATTCATGCCACCAGCTTGTGCATGAACAAGGTGTTATTGGGCATTACTGCTATAATGCTTGTTTTGTTCGCTGCTGCATTCATTTCACATTAGCTAGTTTTCCTTTTTTTTATTTCGTTGTCTTTGTTGACAAAGGTTTGTACATCAACTCTCGATGTATGGTAACTGTTTACAAGTACCGATATATTATCTCAAAGAGCAAAAATTTTGTCTTATAGTAGTTGTTTTTACATGTCCCACAATGCATTAGAAATACCGAAACTATGCAACCTAACCATTGCATAGAACTATTACCACTAATCTACAGTATGTCAATTACAGGGCATGTCCATGTGATGTGATGTACACACTATACTTGGCAGTTTTGTTCTGTGTACTGTATGTCTGCCGGTACGTCTCAATTTGTGTGTTTTATTTCAACTATAAGATTCAATGTTTTCCTCTTTACCAGATGAAAATATAAAAATAAAATTGTGTTTATCCCGTGTGATGAACGTCTGAATATAGTGATTCAACCCGAGGATTTCACAGCTGATCAATGTCAGCGCTAGATAATTGAGTTCATGATATATATCGGTATAAGGTGATGCCCCTGTCAAATGCTCATCCGCCTGAATCAGCTCTGATATGTCGTACCATGAAGAGTGTGACTTTCTTTTTTTTTTTTTTTTTTATTATTCCCCATCGCTATGCTCGTATAGGTCACTAACCATGTGCTTTCTGTAGGCTTAAATCAAGTGATGCTTATAAAAAAGCCTGGGGCAATAACCAAGATGGAGTTGTTGCAAGTCAGCCTGCACGTGTTGTGGATGAACGTGAACAGATGGCCATTAGTGGTGGCTTTGTCCGTAGGTATGTTTTTGTCTCTAAAACATTGTGTTTTTTTATTTTTCATTTGATACTATGACAACTGTGGAATTGGTTTAGTTTTTATCTTCTTTCATCTTCTGTGGTTTTAGGTCATTCTGATGGAGACCGCTAGTATATATTACAGCCGGACATAGACTAATCTGGGCCACAAGACTTAGGGCTCATCCCCACGGCACTGGACAAATACCGGTCGGTTTATCCGACCGGTATTTGTCCGGTTTGTGCGCCGTACACATGGCCGCGCGGGGGGGGGGGGGGAAGGATTTCTCTACGATGACCAGAGAAAAGCCCTCCCCCTTCACATTGGCTTGCACATATTCTGTCCGAAAACCGGACGGAAGATTGTGCAAGCACAATTTTTTTCAGGCGGCCCACAACCGGAAAAATCGCCGGGTGGAAAACCTGTGCAATGGGGACTGCTGCACGGGATTTCCATCGAGCCCCGTTGTGCTCGTTTGCGGCCGGTTTTTCAGACGGTCTGCAAAACCACAAAACGTCTGAAAAACCGGCCGCAAACCCGTGCCGTGGGGACATGGCCTTATAGTATGTTCACAATTGGCGTTTTTTAGTTGTGTTTGGATCCGTGTTTCAGACCCAAACCGGACCCAAACACATATCTAACAGTGTGCAGCATGTTTTACATGCGTCTTTCTGATGCGTCTTTCAGATCTGTTCAGACATGTCAATTCTTGATCCGTTTTACACAGCAACGCCCTATTTAAAACTATAGGGTGTGTTTCTGCTGTACAGAAAAATGCATCCAAACACGCACCACACTTGATTGAAAAACGTCGTGTGAACATACCCTAAAGGCATGTTCACACGGCTTAAAATGGGCCGTATTTCGGTCCGTAATTACGCGCCGAAGTGCGCCAATTACGGGCCGAAAACGGCCATTCATTACGGTAAATTCACAGTTCTCATAGATACTTTAACTATGGGGCATATTGATCAAGTTCTAATGGGCCGGCAAAGTGCCGGCCCCGTTCACTCCCCCGCTCCCGCCCCCCGTCCACACGGCGTAATTGCGGGGCGTAATTACGTCCCGCAATTAAGCCGTGTGAACATAGCCTTACACTACAAACTGCTGTATACTACTCAGTATAGTTCATTACCTAAAGAGTTTTGTATTCTTTTTTCAACAGCACCACTGTAAATGAACTTTGTCTATTATTGCAGCTGAGCCCACAAATGTGATCTCGTACAACTCATTTAAAGAAATCTCATAACATTGAACATTCTATCTGATCTGCAGGTGATATATAATTTTGTTTGGAGAGATTCATCAGAACTTTTAGCTTATTCTTTTCATTTCCTGTTTATTCCAGGTTAAGGAGTCCAGTGGGCGGTCTTATCAGTAATTTACAGCTATCTTTGTATGCGCATTCATACCAGGAAGATGGTCATTAAATGATAAGACTGCCCTCTGGACTCTTTCACCAACAACAAGCATAAATAAGTGACTAAATTACAAGTTCTGCTGAATCTTTCCAAACAGGACTATTTATCAGTCTCCTTAGCAACTTAAGCTCTATAATATGCTGCCTGTAGATGAGAAAGCATGAGTACTGTGACAGGTTCCCTTTCATGTAAGAAATTCAACTAAATAAGTGACTGAGAATAAAAATTTCTGAGTACAGCAGAAAATAATTAAAAAGTTCTGAAGCATCCTTCCTTAGATCTCTAAGCTGTATAAGGGTATGTTCACACGGCGTGTTGGATCCATTTTTGGATCCATTTTTCATTACGTGAAAAACACATTGAAAAGTGCATCCAAACTGCATCCAAAAGACGTATCCAAAAGCGCAAATGTGTTTTTGGATACGTTTTGTATGCGTTTTTGGATGTGTTTTTTTGGATCCGTTTTTCACTGCCTTTTCTTTCAAATCAAAGACATTCAAATTTTAATCCAATGCATTTTTTACGGATGCGACAAGCACATCCAAAACATACCCAACACGTACCCAAAAGTGTGTTGCATTTTTGGATCCGTTATTCTGGCTCCAAAATGCACTCCGTTGTTTCCTATGGGGATTTCACTTTTGTAAAACGCAAGTAGAATTGACATGACAATTCTTTAAACAAATCCGAAAAACGCATCAAAAAGACTCAAGTAAACAGGCATCAGCGATCACTCGTCTGAACGGCGATGCGCGTTTTACATTGAAACTAATGTAAATCACACTACACATTGTTAGATGCGTTTTTTGGGTCCATTTTGGGTTCCAAATAGCGGATCCAAAAACGGATCTAAAAAATGCTGTGTGAACACACCCTAATTCTTTTGTTATTCCTATTAGAAATGTGTTACTAAATTGTCAACTGAGTGTTACCCGTTGGGGTGTGTCCCTGCACAGTCTGACATTGTCCAATCAGTGCTGGCACAGTTAGGCCGTGTTCACACGGCTTATTTCGCTGCGGATTGGCGCCGTACTGCGCGCCGGATTTGCGCTGCAGTACGGCACCAATCCGTCGCAGTAATTACGGTAATCCACTGCTCTTATAGAGAACAGTGGATTCCGTCGCTCCTCCCTGCTCGGCGAATCCGCCGCGGGGGGAGAAAGTGACATGCACATTATCCAGGCGCAATATGCGCCGTGGATAATGGAAGTCTATGGGGCCGGCGGGCCGCGCCTCCGCCTCACCCACGCCCCTTATGCAAGCCGGAATTGCGAGCGCAATCCGGCTCGCAATTCCGGCTTGAATAAGCCGTGTGAACCGGGGCTAAGTGTATACAGCAGAGACACACCCTTTTGATAACTGGAATGGTAACACCCAGTTGACGATTTACTATCACATTTCTAGAAGGAATAAAAGAAGAACAGCACAACACAGTTATAAGAAAAGATTCTCTAGAATTATTATTTCTTGTAGATTACATATATTAAAAAAGATATGTCGGGTGATGTCAAGGATCCTCTGTAACTTCCCTGACCACTTTACCATGAGTCCATCACTTTGCCTTCTTGACATTCATTAAAGATTTTAAACTGATTGAATGGAACCTGAATAAAAAAAAAAAATTAGGATGTTGTAAAGTAACAAAAGTAGTAGTACTTAACAAATAGATTCCGATCTACTCCTGTGTTAGTACTTTCCTTGTCCCTCATTAGCCTCTATTTCTTGGTCCCTTTTAGGCCTCGTTCACACGGCTTATTTGGACACGGATTGGCACCGTACTCCGCGCCGGATTTGCGCTTCAGTACGGCGCCAATCCGTCCCTGTCATTACGGTAATCCACTGCTCTCATAGAGAACAGTGGATTCCGTCGCTCCTCCCCGCTCGGCGAATCCGCCGGGCGGGGAGAAACTGCGTACGCGCCGTAAACAATGCATTGTCTATGGGGCCGGGAGCGGCGCCCCCAAGCGCTCCGGCCCCGCCCCGTCCCGCCCCTTATTCACGGCGGATTTGTGAGCTCAATACGGCTCACAAATCCGTCGGGAATAAGCCGTGTGAACACGGCCTTAGACTACTGCAGCCAGTCCCTGGCTGTAGAAGGTTCCTGCTGCACCTAAAGAGCCGGACAACCTCTTTAATACATTCAATTCTAGTTCTAAACTTTGTATTGGATTGTTTACAGAGTAACAACTCACGCTCGAGAAACTGAAATGGAAGAGAATCTTGAGCAAGTCAGTGGTATCCTTGGAAATCTACGTCACATGGCTCTTGATATGGGTAATGAGATTGACACACAGAATCGCCAGATCGACAGGATCATGGAGAAGGTCAGTGGAAAATTCTTAAAGGGAAATAAACTTGACTCAGCTGTTTTTCTTTTCTTTTTTACTAAACAACGAGCGTCATGTAAGTCAGATCAGTGCTAGTCCTGCATCCAGGATCTAGAGTTGTCACGTTCTCCATTTTCAGCATAAATTAGGTCATGCATGAGCTGTTATTATTTATTGCATGTATGAAAACTTACTAACGAAATAACTAATAGTATCGGGAAGATAAAAAAACTGTGTGGTTTTCCAATGATCACTCTTTAATTAGTTGTCCACTTCGGATAATCCCTGTTTCTTGGGCTGTGTCCACACGTTGGACTGAAAAGTCCACCATGTTTCAGACATTGTTTCATTGGCAGAAATCGGAGACGACATCTTGGATTTCTGCTGAGGATTTTTCTTTTTCAGAGGTGTTTTTCTTCTCTGGTTCTGATATGGGTTAGCTCCATTGCAATGGGACTAATCCGCGTCCCTCCCTCCATGAGAATCCGCTCAAAAGAATGAACATGTTAATTCTTTTTTTTTTTAATTTTAAATCCATGGTGTGGAAAATCCATACTGTGATTTACTGTGTGAACTACAATGCAGACTGACCATGCAATCCTCGGCTTACACGAGGATTTTGACAAAGAAATCAAAGTGGAATCAATGTTAAAATCTGTCATATGAACGAGCACTTACAGTAGAAAAAACGAAAATCAGCAGATTCCCTGCTACAGAAACCTCTGCCCAATAAGTACAGAAGTAACAAACATTAACTTGCCCCTTCAGGCATTACAGACTTTGTTGCAGCAAATTTTAAATCTACATTTAACATCCTATTGAAACTATTGAGTTAAAGGGAGCCTGTCACATAGATTATGACCCCCTTGTTGAGGACAGCACAAGCTAATAATAGACCTGCTGCTTCCAGCGCTGTGTCCCTTATTCTGTAAGATGCTGTAGTTTTAGAGCATTTAATGCTCAAATCTTATTCACGGGCAGGTGTTAGCCCCGCCCACCAAAGGCTAGCTCCGCCCACTGACAGTTATTCACATGTTTCTATCTATTCAAAGTAATAGTTTTATCAGTTGAGGTGGGCGGGGCTAGCCTCAGGTGGGCGGAGTATGAAAAATCTGACTCTTTTCATGACTCTTTTCTGGCTGAAAACTGCAGATTTGAGTACTAAATACTCTAAAACTACAGCATCTTACAGATTAAGGTACACAGCGCTGGAAACAGCAGGTCTGACACTAGCTTGTGCTCAGCAAAGGGGGGCATAAACTATGGGACAGGTTCTTTAAGTTTTTCTGCATCATTATCTGTAGTACATTAGGTATCAAGATAAAGTAGTTTTTAGATCTCAGGCATTTGTTTTATATCGATATGATATGCCATAAATGTCTAAAAAGTGGGAACCACACCTATCTTGAGAACAGGCCCTGAAAGTCTCAGTGCAGAACAGAGAGGTGGCTGCACATGCGCAGCTTTTCCTTTTCAGTTCTGAAAACAGCCAATGTTAAAATAAATCCTTGCAATATGCCATAATTGTCTGAGATGGGAAAACCTCTTTAATTTGATCCCTAAAGGGGCTGACTCAACTTGGTAGCTTCAGTTCTTGCACTGGAAAAGTGGCAAGTGTATTTTTAAACTCCAGGGAGGTTCAGGCAAGTGGGGCTATTCTATCGGCAGCGCACCACTACCCTGTATGTGTGTGCTCCTGGCATTGGGTTGCCACTATGTTCGGAACGTAGTGGGGCAGATTATCAATAGTGTCTTACACTTACAGTGTAAAGTTAGACCAGACAGTCTTACAATGCGCCACATTTATCATAGTATTGATAAATCTGGCGTAGGTTAGAACTGTCTAATCTAAGTTTGTACCATCTTTAAGTTGGCTTACTTTTATGCTAGAATTTGGTCGCAGATTCTGGCACATTTTTCGTAGCATTTAAGCCACACCCCTTTCGACGAAACCACGCCCTTTTTACGAAGCCACACCCCTTTTGTCGGACGAGGCACAAAAGCATCTGAAACTGTCTAAAACATAGTAAATGTGGCGAAAAGCTTGTTTTTGGCGCAAATTGAGCCAGAATTCTGGTGCAACTGCCTTGATAAATCTGCCCCGATGTGTGTTCGAGGTATCTAGTTTATCCATTTTCGCCACAATGGTAGGCACATACTTTTTGATAACCAAACCAGTTATTGGCTTTACACGGCTGTTTCTTGATTGGATATTGCTAAAACAGGTGGTTGTGCTGCTATTTATTGCCATTAACATAAGCTAAAAAACAACATATGCCCTGGAGTAGTTCTAATAGACTTGTGGAGTTATAGGGCGACATGTATGAAATTTGTCGTGGGGACGCCAAATTTCATGTGAATAAAAAAGGCATAGAATGCGCCTTATTTATGAACCTGTTGTACAGCGGGTCATAAGTCAGGCGCATTCCAGCGTTCGGGCGACAGTTTGGATCAGGTATACCACTTTGAAAGTGATATACCTGTTCCGACTATAATGTGCCCAGAAATACAGTAGCAAAGTTAGAAATATGTAGTTTCGCTATGGTTCTAGTGCGCCCCGTCTGCCGCACATGCGGGAGATTTGAAAATGTATGAACGGGGCTGTGTCTGACATCGGGCTGTAAAGATGCCAGATATCTGGGCAGCCCCGTTCATACATGTCACCAGGGCCGGACTGGGAATAAAAATCAGCCCTGGCACTAAGCCCCCACCGGCCCACATACAATATCCGTAAAAAATTTCACTTGTTCTCGCACATCACCACTTTCGAATATAAACTACACTATAAAGGTGCTTTCAAACAGAACATTTTTTATGTGTTTTTGGTGTGTTTTTGTGCAGAAAGGCAGAGCAGTTAACGCTGTACATTTCTACACAAAAAAACGCATCAAAAAATGCACCGAAACCGCTCTTTGTGAGAGCTCCCTAAACACAAGCAAGAAAGAAAATGTGGTGCAGAGAAACCCTAATCAGGTCAGGTGTCAGGTGTGCACTTGCTTTACAATCAGGAACAAGCCCACACTGACACTACATAAGCAGCAACATAACCTACAACCCCACCAATCACATCCCCAGTAGTCAGGTCACCATCACATGAATACAGCACTGATTCAACATAGAAGTAAAATTACCCCTGACAGCAGGGACTCACAGGAGACGTCATCTCTGATGGGAGTTGTTCTCTTCTCCTTTTCTTCTCCATCTGCCCCAAACCTCCATGATGTCTTCCCTGATGAGTTGTTCCCTTCCATTTCTTTCTCTGTCCAGTACAGCATGCAGTGTCCTCTTCTCCCGGTCACTACTCGTCCCTGTAGAATTTACCACAAATACATCTTAGACTCCTCTCTCTTCCAGCACTTTCCTATCAGTTCCTCAAACAGCATATGTTAGACCCATAAAAATTAGAAATTAAAAAATGTCAAATAAGTGACATGTAAATAGGTAGACCCCCATTAGGCAGGCAGGACCAGTATATAGGCAGGGTCAGTAGGTAGGCAGGGCCAGTATGTAGGTAGGCAGGGCCAGTATGTAGGTAGGCAGGGCCAGTATGTAGGTAGGCAGGGCCATTATATAGGCAGGCAGGGCCAGTATATAGGCAGGCAGGGCCACTTATAGGCAGGCAGGGCCACTTATAGGCAGGCAGGGCCAGTATATAGGCAGGCAGGGCCTCTTCTAGGCAGGCAGGGTCAGTATACAGGAAGGCAGGGCCAGTATATAGGCAGACAGGGCCACTTATAGGCAGACAGGGTCAGTATACAGGAAGGCAGGGCCAGTATATAGGTAGGCAGGCAGGGTCAGTATACAGGAAGACAGGGCCAGTATATAGATAGGCAGGGCCACTTATAGGCACGCAGGATCAGTATACAGGAAGGCAGGGCCAGTATATAGGTAGGCAGGGCCAGTACATAGATAGGCAGGGCCACTTATAGCCAGGCAGGATCAGTATACAGGAAGGCAGGGCCAGTCTATAGGGAGGCAGGGCCACTTATAGGCAGGCAGGTTCAGTATACAGGAAGACAGTGCCAGTATATAGATAGGCAGGGCCACTTATAGGCAGGCAGGATCAGTATACAGGAAGACAAGGCCAGTATATAGATAGGCAGGGCCACTTATAGGCAGGCAGGATCAGTATACAGGAAGGCAGGGCCAGTATATAGGTAGGCAAGGCCAGTATATAGATAGGCAGGGCCACTTATAGGCAGGCAAGATCAGTATACAGGAAGACAGGGCCAGTATATAGATAGGCAGGGCCACTTATAGGCAGGCAGGGTCAGTATACAATAAGGCAGGGCCAGTATATAGGTAGGCAGGGCCACTTATAGGCAGGCAGGGCCAGTATATAGATAGGCAGGGCCACTTATAGGCAGACAGGATCAGTATACAGGAAGACAGGGCCAGTATATAGATAGGCAGGGCCACTTATAGGCAGGCAGGGTCAGTATACAGGAAGACAGGGCCAGTATATAGATAGGCAGGGCCACTTATAGGCAGGCAGGATCAGTATACAGGAAGGCAGGGCCAGTATATAGGTAGGCAGGGCCAGTAAGTAGTTTAAAAAATATAAAAAATAATACTTACCTGCGTCCCCTGCTCTTCTCCTCTTCTGCTGCTCCGGAGCGGCCGCTGGCTTCCTGGTACAGGCTGCGGAGCAGGTGCGCGATGACGTCATCTCATCACGCGCCTGCCCCGCGGCCTCCTGGGGGCTGAACGGCCGGGATCAGAGGATCCCGGCTGTTCTGCCTCGGCCGCTGCTTGCACCGCGCGGTGCAGGCGGCGGCCGTTATGGCTGGGTCTGTGACCCAGCCGTGTGGCGGGGGGGCCTGTTGGTCCGGGTCGCAGATGCGACCATTACGGCCCCTGTACGTGCACCACAGACCGTCTCCGGGACTCGGGGCTCGCCGGGGGGAAACACCAGCCCCCTCAGCGGGCGATCCAAGCCTGCGCTGCGGCCCGGACCCCAGTGGCCCACCGGGCGGGTGCCCGGTTTGCCCTATGGGCAGTTTGGGCCTGCATGTCACCCATACTTGCTGTGGGCAGGGTCAGGATAAATAGCACATGTACTAGTATACCCGTACCCAAGATCCCAGCCACAAGCAACGTCATAAAGATGATACATTCCGGGTCACCAGTGAAAGCAAATATCGGTGGTTAGGAATCATAGAGACAAGAGAGGAAGCCAGCGGTGGAACAAACACCTCTAACAGGTGCACTGCACATATTTTTTAACAACAGTCAATTAGAAATATTCTCATTTTCAGGTAAATGAGCTCCACAGGTCTATTGTCATGAAAACACCCCTTTAAGAAGTTGACTAATAAAGTCTGCAGCACTATTCCATAGAGGCATCTAGTAATCCAGTAAAAATAAAGTGTAATGCTGCAAATACATTTTTTGGGTGATGAGTGCCACTGTATGGCTTAATGAGAAGCTATAACAGCCACTACAAAATACTTCCTGACAAACAAATCCCCTATAAAGAGAAAGAGTGGAGCTACCTCAGGTCATGGACCTACACTTCACTGTACTCCTCTATGTTCTAGAGAAAACCAGCCCATATGGCCTCTTAGACCCTAAGAAGTGCACCGAATGTAATCCTGTCATTTGTGAGAGATTTGACTGCTATTTAAAGTGCGCGCTCCAGATAAAGCAGTAGATGACACCAGAGCAGTTCTTTTTAACACTTCCAGGTTCGATTTTGGAAGCCAACAGTCTACATATATTTATATACATATATTTATTGCAGTATTAATTGATAATGACATTATTTTATTTGAGACTGTGTACAACAATCTATCTAACATATTGTGGTGGGCTTCACTGCATGCGGTATTGCTCTTAGGGGAGAATAAACCTGTAATACAGTAGTGCATGGTACACCCTCCATATATTGCTGTGTGAGTGAAGCTTTATAATAACATATACATTTTACTAGTGTATACTCAATATATAAAAAAAAATTGTAGCAATGTACAGTACACATAATGTTGCCGTACACATAAATTATTCCACCATAGACAGTACACAGAAATAACACTGCCATGGACAGTGCACTTTTTTGCTATATACACTACTGTATAAAGAAATAATGAAACTACATAGCATATACAAATATTGCTGCCATAGACCGCACAAAAGACATAACTATATGACTGTGTCAGACTATATTATATATTATTTTATAATATATAATGCAGTGGTAATCACAGGGATAGAAGTTACACAGCTAGAGAAGATATACAGTGGTAGTAGTCACATAAGTGGGGAATATATACAGTGGTAGTAGTCACACAGATAGGGAAAACATACAGGGGGAATTAGTCACATAGATTGAGGACATATACAGTTGTAGTAGTTACATAGATGAAGGATATATACAGTGGTAATAGTCACATAGATGGGAAATATATACAATGGTAATAGTCACATAGATGGGGAATATATACAATGGTAATAGTCATATAGATGGGGAATATATTCAAAGGTAATAGTCATATAGATGGGGAATATATACAGTGGTAATAGTCACATAGATGGGGAATGTTTACAGTGGTAATAGTCATATAGATGGGGAATATATACAGTGGTAATAGTCATATAGATGGGGAATATATACAGTGGTAATAGTCACATAGATGGGGAATGTTTACAGTGGTAATAGTCACATAGATGGGGAATATATACAAAGGTAATAGTCATATAGATGGGGAATTTATACACTGGTAATAGTCACAGAGATGGGGAATATATACAGTGGTAATAGTCATATAGGTGGGGAATATATACAGTTGTATTAGTCACATAGATGGGGAATATATACAATGGTAATAGTCACATAGATGGGAAATATATACAGGGGTAATAGTCACATAGATGGGGAATATATACAATGGTAATAGTCATATAGATGGGGAATGTATACAGTGGTAATAGTCACAGAGGTGGGGAATATATACAGTTGTAATAGTCACATAGATGGGAAATATATTCAGTGGCAATAGTCACATAGGTGGGGAATATATACAGTGGCAATAGTCACAGAGGTGGGGAATATATACAGTGGTAATAGTCACATAGATGGAGGATATATACATTGGCAATTATCACAGAGATGAAGAATATATACATTGGTAGTATTAACAGATGTAAAATATACATATTATTGGTCACCCAGATGGAGAAATTACCACCAGTACACAATATATATGTATTTTATATTTATATATATATATATATATATATATATATATATATATACACACACACACATTAACCCTGCTATAACATCTTAATTATTTGGAGGATTTTCATAACATAGTTGAGGTTAAAAGTACATTTGCAAGAAAAGGTAAGTGCTGTTGAAATTCCATGAATTTCCTTATTATTATCTAAGTCACAATTTGACTACTCCCCCCACCACCCTTACCTGCCACCCCCACACAAAAAAAGTAACAAAAAGAAGAAAAATATACCTATGATATTCCGAGGTTTCTACCTTGATACAGTGGGATATAATGCCATCATATCAAATAACCGTGGTGTCCAACCAGTTTTGACCATGGTGAAGTATTGTCGAGTAGCAATTAAGTATTTTCTAGCAACTTCACCTATTGTCAGTTCATAATATGTAACGTGAAACATGTAAAAATGCATATAACCTTTTTTACGACATTGTTACCAGTGTCCATGTTGCATTTGTCCATTTTTCTTTGTTTTTCTTAGGCCGACTCCAACAAAGCCAGGATCGACGAGGCCAACACACGTGCCACAAAGATGCTGGGCAGTGGCTAGAGGACACAGACCTTTCTATTATGCTCCAAACTGTCCTGCTAGACAGTACTTTCATGCTTTTATCATGGTATTTACATACTAGGTTTGCACACATGCACATATCACCCTCCCTTTACCCTATTGTAAATGTCGTCCTGTGTAGTATGTCAGCTTTCCAAAAATATACTTGTAATTATGATTTTTTTTTTTTCTAAGTATATTCCTTTCCAAAGGTTGTATATAGTGATCTATGCTGGCTCACTATAACGTTTATTTAATTTTTATGTTTGATCATTTTTTTTTTATGATGTTTGCTGAATGACAACAGTGTAGGAATGTTTAACGTGCTGTTATCCTTACTCTATACAGTATTGTTCTTGTAAATCTGTGACATTCCACAGAGCTACTGCCTATATCCTTTTTTGGTGTCATGATACTTAAGCTGTGGGACTGTCCTGGGTTCAATGTTGCTTCCATCTGTTATAATTTCATGATTAGAACGTGAAACTATATTACTATAATAAGCATTGCACTAACAAGTGATGTGAGTTATGCATTTATGCATGAGAATAAATAGACATTTTAGATGCCTACATACAAAGACCTTTCCCGTGGCAGTAGCACATTCAATAAAAGCATGCTGAGTATTTGGACACTGTTGGGACTATGTTATACCAGCAAGTTTGCAGTAGTGCCACTTTTCTGTCGATATATTGTTCTATTTAACCATTATCATGCTTTTTTATTTCAAAAGGACAGACTTGGCACACATATCCAGCAAGAAAAATGTTGGTTTTTTTGCTGGCAATATATAAAATACAAAAAAATATATACATAAAAGGTTGTAATATAGGGTTTGGGTACTGTTTATGAGGATCCTCTTTTGGAGGAAATGACTACAGTCTAAAATGGTACAAAGATATGTAATTTTTATAAGGCTGGGTCTCGTTAGCCACTTACCCCCACGTGGATTTTTTTTTCTTTTGAAGGTTTCGTTGCTTACCTAGAGCTATGCACTCCAAATCGCTGAGATGTTTAAGTAGATTTAAATTAAGACAATAATCTAAATGAATGAACTCTAGATAAACTGATATCAAAATCATTGCAGCATGTACTATTAAATTCCTTCTGTCTCCTGTCAGTTTGTGACGTGATTGACATTTTGTAGCTAGTTTAAAACAATTAAAAATGATAAATCTATCGTCTTTGTTTGTTTGGCTTTCTTGGACGCGTGTCATTACTTTACACCCACATTAAGGATCAAAGTGTTTTTTCCTCTGTGGCTGCAACCAACAGATTGTCAAATGTTCATCCAGCTTCACGAACGCCTTTGGGTTGTGAATAACATGAAATGACTAATGTACTTTTAACTCCAATGAAAATGATCAAGACGTTAAATTCAGTGTAGGGTGTTACAAGATGTCATAGTAATATATAGAGCCAAATATCACCTAAATTCTAAAAACACATACCATAGAGTGTGTAGGTCCCCAGTAAAACCAAAGAAGCTTGGACCCATCAAGTCACATTCTCCATAAGACGTCTGAAAGGGTCCTGTGGAATCTAGTTTCAAGGCATTAGCAGCAGAAGTTGTAAAGGGGTCGTCTCACCATGCAGTTTAACTTAGAAACTGCCAGCTTCAGACTCACACTCTCTGATCAGGCTGTGGTGGGTCTACAGCTCTGCCATTCCTAGCTATTCCTGTTATACTGACATGACTGCAGGAGATTTATAAAGTGTACTATGCAGGGCTAGAGAGCTCTAAAGAGTGAACGCTTTTCATTTAGATAGGTAAATAAACTTTGATGCTAGAGATAAGACTCTGCAGGGAGTGACTCACCATGGATGAACTCATTAACTGCAGGTTGGAGTAATGAGAGTGCAGGGAGAAGTAGGGAGAGAAGTTCAATAGCCAGAAAATTTTTAACTCAAAGGGGAGATAAAATCTTATTACTCCTGAACAAAGCAAAATCAACAAAGCAATGTATATGGTAATATTCTTCATTTCCTTTTCCTTTCATGTTAAATGCTAAGAATTGTGGTGAGAAAACCCCCTTAAGTTGTGAAATGGGACTTTATGAATCTGACCTATTTCCAAAAGCAAATCCTTTAGATGCTCAATCAGATTGAGATGTGGCAGTTTTGGAGACCAAGCCAATGACTTGAACTCATTGTCATGTTCCTTAAGACCATTGCAATAACGTTTTCAACATTGCAGGAAAGGGGCCCATTTTCAAATACTGTTGGGTCATGTCTGGATTTTTTTTTGGGATATTCTATCCCAAATTTAAAATGAACCTACCCTTAAATATATAGACTGTTCATGTCTTTGTTAGTGGGCAAACTTACAAAATCAGCAAAGGATCAATTTTATTTCCTTCACTGTATTTAAAAAAAAAAAAAATACCTTTCCCTTCATGTTGAAGGCTAATCTTTGTAGTTAGCAAACCCCTTTAAGTTTGAGGCTGTAATATTTAAAAATGGTTAAGAGTTTAAGGATTATGGATACTTTTGCAATTCACTGTATGTGACAGAGGGTTGCAAAAAGCCTGAGTCTCCACTACTAAAGTGTGAGAACAATATTGTCATGGAGATCTTGTGGCTTCTGGACACTTTTCACATCACA
Organism: Phyllomedusa bahiana; assembly: GCA_025379985.1. NCBI lineage: Eukaryota > Metazoa > Chordata > Amphibia > Anura > Hylidae > Phyllomedusa > Phyllomedusa bahiana. The sequence continues at coordinate 59,398 of JAODAL010002332.1, forward strand.
CCCAGACAGATATGCAACATAGAATGAAAATACTGATGAAAAACCCGGAACCCGATTAAAGGGGAATCAATGAGTATTTTTTGTTTGAACCCATTTGGGGAAAAAACCAAACAGTCAATGCAACCATGGCACCTGAATGATGAGACAGTGGGGCTCCGGTACCCGATCAGTACCCTCCATATCCCCCCATCTCTGACTCAATCACCAGGTACCACTCAACTGCTGTGGCAGCCAGGGGCTTCATAAAGGTCTCCATTGCTGTCCTGATTTTACTCCTTACCCCTTTGCCGTGCTTAATCATACTGTTTATAAGCAAGTTGCTTTCAAGTCTCCTGATGGGGATGTCAAAGAAAACAGAATTGTTTTTTAGTCTCCATGCCTTTCACTAAAAAAGAGAGGAAGGAAGTCACATACAATGCAAATTGGTACCGATAAAAACAAAACTTCCCCTCTCTAAAACGAACCATCACACACCTCTTCCCCAGAAAAAGTTAAAACATTATTGGAAGATGGCAATGCAAAGCACATTTTAAGTCTTTTTTTTTGTAGAAAGACATTATAAGAACTATATGAATTGGATAACATTGGTTTAGTACCTACCTGGCACAATACAGATGACTTGTCAACCTTAAAAAAAATTTTCCAAGTTTTTTTCCCATTCCATGCCACCATATATTATCTGGTGTGTACAATGGTACAATTAAAAAGTACATATTGTTTTGCGAAAAACAAACCCTCAAACATCTATGTAGGCAGAAAAATAAAACCGAAAAAATAGCTGCATCCCTAGAGGATAAATGGGCTAATTTGTGCCTGTCTACCGGGCTAAAAATTTTGTGGAAATCGATAATTTTGTGAACCGATAAATAATTTTTTTTTTTCGGATTTCACAACCGCTGACCTACAGTGTGGATTGCCATTAGGATACAACGGGATGGAGATTTCATCCATGTGAACGTCCGCTGTGTGAACAAGACCTTAGGGTGGATTGTGATTCACTGTTTAATGCAAGCATGTGGAAATGTGTTGCCAAGTAACTGCACGTACAGGACTGAATGACAGAATAATGCTGCATTCTGATCACTCATAAATCATTCACAAATGTGTGTCATTGCTGGGAATTTTTAAATTATAATTAACTGGTCTAATTCAATCTTTTAAAAGGGACTTTAAAATTTCTGATGCGTGATGTTTGCCTGTAAAAAATTTAAAAATTGCTACAACATTGAGTGACTTAAACTATTTCTTTTATCTTCTATTTTTGTTTGGTTCCCGCAGTTACCACTTTGACTAAGGGTGTTTATACATGAATTTATCCTGATTGTCAGATTGGAGTCAGGAAGGAAATTTTTTCCCTAAAAAGAGTACAAATTGCTTCCACCTCATGGCGGTTTCTGCCTTCCTATGGATCAACACTATAACACAATAGGTTGTACTGGATGGACGTCTGCCTTTTTTCAGCCTTACAAACTGTGAAACTGTGTAACTAATATTAGAACACTCCCAATGCTATCAGCAATAATTCTATAATTACACATTATAAAGGTTATTACAATTAAAGTCTTCAAAATACACTCTTGTTATAGAAAAAAACAATGTAATGTTGGGAGATACATGACTAGGTTGGGATTGCAGTGAATGATTCTCTATTAGGTTCTGCTGACAGTAATGTCCCGAACCATAAACTATACTACTACTCATGATATATTAGTGCCTACTATTTCTGCCCCTCGAGGCTTTGCCTTACTAGCAGTAGCCCCAGACAATTTACAGTAGATGGAGACACTGTGCTGGTCATATGATTTATACATGTCTGGTTTTTAGTTTTGTATTGATCTTTTTCATTGGCAGAAGAATATTACATTTTACATTAGAGCCCTGATGTGATTTATCTTCTCAACCCCCCATTTCTTTTTGTTCCACATAATTTAAATTTTTTTAAAACCCATTACAAATCTTACTGATTGTGTCTCAAAACCTCAGCTTGTTGCACTGTTCCATCATAAAAAGAATGAAGAGGGCCCACCTATTTATACATTCTTTTTTCATTTTATATCTTCTCGCCCTTTTCTATTTCCGTCTATTACAGAAAAATCATAAGGGACAACATGGCAGATGAAATTAATTTGTTTGGAGGCTTTAATTATATGCATAAGTATTGTCAAAATCCTGTATTATAACATCTAGTAGTCTAGCAATGGTGTGCATAGCAGTGATGAAGCACACAGCAACAGGTCCCATAGGAAAGATCAAGATGAACGCTCTATGAAATTTCCATTTATAAAACGTCCAAACTTTGAACACCCTTTCTTTTAGCTACCAACCAATTCCCTTTATTTTCTAGGAATGCAGTTGTCCCGGGAGAAGAATCTGAAAAATTTATCACTAACCTTTGGCAAATGGTATGAGACCAACTAAGGCTTTCTGAGAACCCTATAACAGCTGCTTGATCTGCCACTGTAGATATCAATTAATTGGCTGCACTAAAAAATTTGTTGATGGAAAAACAAACAAATTTATTTGTGATTTCTACAGGCTCCAGTAAGTACGTGATGCATAACCATGACTATACAGTCATATGAAAAAGTTTGGGCACCCCAATTTAATCTTAATCTTTTTTATTTCTAAATATTTGGGTTTTGCAACACCCATTTAAATTTGTATATCTAATAACGAGGACACAGAATATTTACGGATTGAAATGGGGTTTATTGTAAAAACAAAAAATTGCAATATGCTTTAAAACCCAAAAAATTTTGACTGGGCAAAAATTTGGGTCCCCTAATCATTTTTCTTTTTTTGAATACTCCACTACTTTTTACTGATTTCTGAAGCACAACATTGGTTTGTAACCTCACTGTTTTGAACTTCATAGCCGGTGTATCCAATGATGAAAAAAGGTTTTTAAGGGTAGCAATTGAAATTTGTTTCCCTATTTGAATCTCCTGTGAAGAGTGGCATCAGGGCTCCTCAAAACAACTCTCAAATATCTAAAACAAAGTTGTTCAACATATTTTTTTGGGGGGAAGGATACAAAAGTTGTCTCAGAGTTTTAACCCTGTCATTTTCCCACGTGAGGAACATATAAAGGAAGGGAAGCCCACAGGACAGTTCTTGTTAACCCAAAGTGGGGGCCAAAAAAAATATCAAAAGGCAAGAAGAAGAAGGGTAGAAGATAAAGGACAATCCACGACCCCTCCAAAAGCTGCAGCACATCTGCGCAGAGGGTCATGTGCACGGTAAAACAATACAGCACCTTTCAAAGGAGAAGCTGTAGGGGGAGAGTGTGCGAAAAAAGCCATTTTGAAAGCACGCCACAAAAAAGTCACCTGAGGTATGCAAAACACATTTGGACAACCAGTTTCACTTTGGAAGAAGGCCCGTTGATGGATGAAACAAAGATTGAGTTTTTTGGGTCATAAAAAAAGGCGTTATGCATGGCCCCAAAAAACACAGCATTCCAAGAAAAACACTTGCTACCCACTGTAAAATTTGGTGAGGTTCCATCAGCTTGGGGGTGTGTGGCCCTGCCGGCCCCCGGGGTTTGTTAAATTTAAGGGGCGCATGGTTTTAACTCAGTATCAGCAACTTCAAATAATGTACGAACATGAGAATTTGAAGTTTCGCCGGGATGGATATTTCGCAAGACAATGATCCCAAACCAGCTCCAAATCTATCAGGCTTTATGCAAGGAACAATTACAAAAGTTCTGGAGGCCATCCCGTCCCCCAACCTAATATCTTGAACATCTGTGGGGTACTTTGAACGGCTGTCCCCTGCTCGGCGACCATCAAACTTAACTGAACTGAATTGTTTTTTAAAGAGGAAAAGGTCAAAAATAAACCCTTCACCCGGGTCCCGGGAAATGATTAAAAGCTACGGGAAGGACAAGGCTGTTATTTTTTTTTCAAAAGGGGATCTACTAAATATTTAAAGTCACTTTTTTTTGGGGGGGTTATACTTTGCACCCCGGGCAAATTGGTTTAAAACATATTGCACATTTTGTGTTTACAATAACCTCATTTTTAATCTGGAAATATTCTGTGCCATCAGTTTTAAAATTTTCAAATTGAAATGGGTTTGCAAACCCCAAAAATTTGAACAAAAATGATTAAATTAAATTGGGGTGCCCAAACTTTTTCTATGACGTATATAATTTTTTGGGCGTTTTGGTCTTCGAAATTTCTCAAAAAAGCAAAAGGGGGAAATGTGTAGAAAATATAAAGGGACCGTAGCCCAAACATAGGAAGGAGCCAGTCTGCCACTGTGGCATGTATGACGTTGAGTAATAAATAGTGCCCCTTTGAGCGATTAATGAAAGAAAGGGAAAGACGGTAAGAAAAAGATGCCCCCTCTTTTTTTTGCTTGCACTGCTTTCTTTTTTAGCAGACTACAGCTGACACATAAAGGGGGGGGGGAAAAGGGTAACCAAAAAAAAAGTGCTAAACCCTTCAGAGACTGTATGTTGGCCTCCTTGAAGTTATCAGCAAAGTTATAGGACTGAGAATGGTTTAAAACTCACCTTAAATTATAATACAATTTTCAATAAATCAACCGTCCAAGCAAAATTAAGAAACTTGGTAAAATATCTTATTAGAGGAAAAAAGGGCTTCCTTCTTTTATCAGCATTCTTTTTTACCCCCTCCTGCATTTATATCTGTTTACTAAATCATAAACAATCTTTTTCAGCTATACTGAAATTTCAGGTTACAGCTATAAAAGTCTATGGAGAGGGGAAGATGAGGAGAGACAGAGAGACACACAGAGATTGTACTGGCTGTACAGTGAGTGCTTTTTCTTACTTCAGGCGGCTCACAGTTAAATGCTCCCTTTAAAAGGTTTTTCGCTACAAAAATTAGCTTTCAAATGTGGAAACACTAAATAAAGAATTTCCAAATATATTGCGTTGTTCATTTTTTTTGTTCAAGACTACAAATGATTTATCACCCTTTTTTTTTGTGTGTATTTTTTCCCCCCTGCTGTTTGTTCTTCTGATAGCAGGGAGGATTCATACACAGGTCACACAGCACAGAACTCCGGATAGTGAGAATTGTTTTTTATTGACTTCAGACAAACCAGAATTACTGCTGTTTACTTTAACTCAGAAGCTTTCCCGGTCCCGACACATCAATTTTTCTAATTACAGGGCTGTATACACGGAGTCAATGCTAATTACAGACATGGGCCCGAAGTGACAAGCAAACAGCATTTTTTCATTCAGCATCCAATGAAACTTTAAGTGGACATCCCCTTTAACCCCCCTTTAAAGGGCCCGCCTGTTTTGACCTTCCGACAAACCCCGCCCTATTTTTGAAATCTGCATTGTCAAATTTTTTTAGAAAAAATTTTTTTACACTTTTTACCATCCATTGATTCAAATTGTTTTTTCTGAACATTGTGCTTTAAGTTAGAAGAAATTTTTTTTCCTACAATCCTTGTTTGTTTGTGAAAAATATTAAAATTTATGAAAATTTGGGAAAAAAAAGCGATTTTGAAAATTGCAAAATTTCTGCTGCAAGACAATAATTATTCACCACAAAAAAAAGTTTAAACTACATCTCCTATTCCCTAAGGTGAAAAATTTTTTAAAAGTTTTTTTTTTTTTTCGACATAGAGGGTTAGAAATTTAGTAAAATTTTTCAAATTTTCAAAAAAAATTTTCAATAACTTTTTTTTTGGGACCACTCCATTTTGCATGGGTTTGAGGGGGCCCGTTTTTTGATACCCCCATAAGTGAGCCATCTGAGAAACTAGACCCCTTAAATATTTACAACACTATTTAGGAATTTGATAACCCTTTAGATATTTCACAGAAATTAAAGCAAAGTGAGGTGAAAATTTCAAAATTTCACTTTTTTTTTAGATTTTTCAATATTTATCCCTTATTTACTGGAATACGGGAAAAGTGACAGGGGAAAAGCAAATTAATATCAATTCCACCAGGGCGCTGTTTTTTAAGAATCCCATAGGGCCCAGTCATTTTTTGGGTCAAAACCCAAAACCCCCGAATAGGAGGGGGCACCTACTATCCTGGGGTCTCATTTTCAAAACGATTTTATTTAGGCGCCATTTTAGGTTGGGGACCCTAAGGTGCAAAAAATTAATAAAAACCCCCCAAATAACCCCATATTGGAAAAAACACCCCTTAAGGAATATATCCGGGGTGCCTTATATATAGACCCCACAGGGGATTAAAAAAATTTTTTTTAGAAGGCTGCAATTTTAGCTTAAAATGTTTCATAATACAAGGAATCCCGGAAAAAAGAACCATAAAACTTTGTTTTTAAACAATTTCTTTCCAATTCGGCAATACCCAAAATTTGGGGGGGTAAACTGCTGTGTGGCGCAGGCAGGGCTAAAGGGGGGGAGCGCTATTTGGCTTTTGAACCAGATTTTTTGGGGGGGCCATGTCGCATTTGCAAAGCCCCCAAAGTGGGAGAACGGGAAACCTTTCCAGAATCCCCCATTTTTTAAATTTAACACCCCCTCAGGATCTCATCTAGGGATGTATTCTGCATTTTTTGGCCACAAGGTGTTCCCTATTTTTTTTTTTGCATTGGGCAATGAAAAAGGGGGGAAAACGCAGTTCGTCATTGTTTTTTGAGTTTTAATTTTACAGCTTCGCCTGCAGTGTAAATGAGTTAACTTTACTATGGGGGTCGGTACAATTACAATGAAAATTTTATAATTTTTTTCTGTTTTTTACTTTTACAAGTAAAATAGTCTATAAAAAATTGGTTTTTTTTGTTTCCTATTCTGACAGCCCCAATTTTTTTTTTGCTGTTGCAGAGCTGTGTATGGGTTGTTTTTTGCGGGATAGTTTGAAGTTTTTTATTTTACCATTATGGGGTGCAATGATGCTATGTTTATTAAGGTTTTTTGAGAGTTTTAAAAATACAGCAATCTTGGGAGTGTTTTTTTTTTTTTTTTTTTTAGCTCACTTTTTTATTACAGGTAGCTTTACTCAGAGGTCAATACGATTAACCGATACCCAATTTTTAATTTTTTTTTTGTTTTTCTGCTTTTTTTCAATAAAAATAATTTTATTCAAACCCGGAAAATACTTTTTTCATCGCCCAAATCGAGAGCCATAACTTTTAAATTTTTCGTGCTTGGGGCTGTGTAGGGACTTGTTTTTTTTTGCGGATGAGTTTTACGTTTTTATTAGATCTTTTTTGGGGGGGCAAGGGTTTTTGTCGCTTTTAAATCCATTTTTTGGAGGCCAGGTAAAAAATACTGCAAAAACCCAGTAGTGTTTTTTATTTTTAAAAAGCGCTCACCGTGCAGTTCCTGATAAGTTAGCTTTTCTTTTGGGGGCTAATTTTGGCGAACCCTATTTTTTATGTTTTTTTATGTTGAAGCACTTTAAAAAAAAAAAAAAAAAAAAGTGTTTTTAGTGTGTAAAAAAATATTTTTGCTCGCACTTCTGAGAGCTATACTTTTTTATTTTTTCCCTATACAACTGATAAGGCTTTTTTTTTTCGGGGGGGAACTGACGTTTTTAAAATTGTAAACTTTGGCGATTCTAGGATTTTTGAACGCTTTTTTTTCCATTTTTTGTGCTGCGGGTTAACAATAATCTTAAATTTTGTGATTGTTTTTTTGTTTTTTTTTTTTGACGGGTTTCACCTACGGGTTTTAAAAAAATGAAAATTTATGGGGAGGTCGTTAGCACCGGCGATACCAAATATGGGTACTTTATTTAATTTTTTTTTTGGGGGATTGGCTTTTTTAAAGGGGAAAAAAGGGGGGTGTACTATTTTTTTTTATTTTTTGTGTTTTTTGTTTTATTGTTTTTTACTTTTTTTACTTTTTTTTTTACTTTTTCAGTTTTTTTTACATTTCCCCATAGGGGGTTTGAAGAGAGATCTTTTGATCTCTCATTCAATGGAATCAGACAAGTTTTACTATGATGGTTTCCCATACAACTGCAGTCCGATGCGGGACATGCCCACAGGGCACGGCCGGGATCGGACGCCAAAAGAAACCCGGAAGGATTCGGGCCCCCCGTGCTGTCTGTAGGAAGGGAGGACTGCCGGTCGCCCGATCCTTCGCGCTGCCCCCGACAGAGACGCAGAGGACGATCTCCTCCCGCGTCTCTCTTAGTTATTGGACCCGACGGCGTAATTAAGGGGTTAACCGCCCCCCCCCCCCCCGGGGCGTTTCCGGGGGGCGGGGGCCCCGTGCGGATGTCGCGTAATATCAGCTGAACCCCGCGCCGATCGCGCGAACTCTGCTTTAGATTTGCGCGATCCTCAGGACGTTCCTATCCAGGGCGTGAACCCCCCAAAACCTGGACGTTTGGGTACCCCAAAGGTCGAAGGGGGTTTAAAGTTGCAAGTTAAAATGCTGTCCAAAATCAGCTGCCGTTTTCGCATCACTGTACCACACCGCACCGCTGTTTGGTTTGTTTTTTTGCAAAATTTTGCAGCAAAAAAATGTGATTGTATTTCAGATTCCCAGAGGCCCAGTACATTGGGGTTCCGGGAATCTACAGCATATTCTATATTCCGCCAGTGTTTTGGGTTTAGGAAACCCTCAGTAAAAAAATCGGTGCTGTGTAGACTACAGTACGGATTTTCTATTGAGGGCTACACAGGCAGGGCGGCGGGTTTTTTGACGATTCTAAAACGAATCCTCTGAAGAACCGACCAAAATCCAGTGCTATGTAGGCGTAGCCTTTTGATCTTCATTCTGCTGCCCGTCTGTGAAAATTTCTTACTTTTACTTTCACTTCCTACCCCCTCCCCTCTCCATAGACTATAACTTGGGCTCTCAGTGAAGCTAAAATGGTCTTCTCTGCAAGACAGATTCTGTTAGTGATTTATGACTGAGTGAATACTCAGAGTGCAGGAGTGGGGGGAGGTGGGAGTTCAAGGAATCCGAGAAGTGAATAAGGAAGCATTTTTTTTCTCTAACAAGATGTATAACATTTTTTACTTTTGCTTGTTTTGCTCATTTAAGTGTAGTTGTTTTATAATTGATGGTATGCTTTAAAATGTTACGTTTTATGCAATGTGCCTTATGTTTCAGTACTGTAGTGTTGATGTGAGGTGTTACATTTATCACTTGCTTATTTATTGTACTTTTGTGCATAATTTTTGTGTATTTTGGCAACCTAGCGGTGGGGAATTCCACTCTTGTGCACCCTTGCAGGAAAAACATATTCAGGTGGGGTTAGCATGGAAAGCCTGTAGAAGGAAATGATTGATGAGTGAGAGGTGATGTGACTAGCTTGTGAGTGAGTCCACATAAAACGGAGCATCAAAACTGGGCAGAGCTCAAGTGGAGTGTGTGTGTGACTAGGAAAAGAAGTCCAAGGCTGCAGTTATTTTTTTGGAGGGTAAGCCGCAGTGAGGGGTCTGGGAGGTATGGGTTTAATGGTGGTGGAGGAGTGTAAAATTCTGGAAGGGGGGGGTAGATTATTTAATTGAGGGGGGCAGCTTGGGCTGGTTGGTTAGGAACAGCGTGCTCAGTCAGTGTGAAGTCCAGCACACACTATTTAGGGGGGATGTGGTAGAACTGTCATGGGAGCCTAGCATTAAAATAAGGGTTCCTTGGAGACAGTAAAATGGAGACGATGCAGTTCACAGAGAACCAAGAGTGTGCACAGGTTTGGAATAAGGTTGTAAATCAGGTTCCTGGGTAATTCTACTCAGGAATAGGTTTAGTTATTTGGTGCCATTGGGTTGGTGATAGCGGCCAAGGGTAAAATGGCATGGTTTAATATAACAGGGCAATATTGCTGCCTTCGAGGACCTGATTATTCCCATTTTAGGAAGGGTTATGTATTTGTACATGCTTTATTCAATGAATTTTCATTGTTGTTATGGAAATGTTAATACTGTAAATTGCTGCTGTGGCCTTTTCCACCATAAAATGATGTGTGAGTCTTTATTTGAGGGATATGGTAGAAGGTTATAGCCAAAGATCAATCTTCTTATCCGATACTCACAAGCAGGTTCCCTCTTCATGGTATGTTGTGAGTGTAAAGCTAGAAAAATAGCAACAGTCTGAGTTTTCCTGGCCAATGTCGGGCTTACTGGTTCAGTAGCATGCAGGAGAGACAGCAACAGTATTGTTGGGCCACAAGAGATACTGAAAAAGAGAGAGAGCTATGACCGCAGGAGAAAGACTTAAAGGGGTTTTCTCGCTACAAAGATCATATCTCAAATGATGGGGACAGTAAAAAAATAACACTTTTGTAATTGGTTTGCATTACCTAAGTCCCTTACTATAGCAGATATGAGATTTTTAGGGCATTATATAGCTATTTCTGCAGCAGCTGGACGGGACACGGCCCTTTTTCTGTGATTGGCTGACTGATATGTCATTCAACCTGTTCAGACATGCCCCCAGATGGGAAACACCCCCTGTGCTGTGATTGGCTGCCTGCGCTCTGTGCTTACTCCCCTCTGAGATGTGAGACCCTTCATCACAGAGACTAATTGACAATGTGCCCTTGACTCTATGGTCACAGCTAGAGACTATGGGCCTTATTTATCAAAACTTTCTAACAGTCTGACAGGAAAACTGTCCTTGTTGCCCATAGCAATCAATCAGAGCCCAACTTAAAAAAAAAAAAGAACACTACTCTGGAAAAATAAAAGCTGAGCTCTAATTGGTAGCTACGGGCAACAAAGGCCATTTTATTGTTAGACACTTTTCATAAATTAGGCCCTATATAACTTTGTGCCTTGGTATAAAGGACTAGGAACAGAGTCTGTTTGTGTCAACTATGGAATCAGACCCCCCCAGTTGCAACTAAGTAACTAAGACTGCACCTCTACTATATGTGAGAGCTATTAAGCATTCTGTATGTTGTAACTCTGAAGCTTGAGGTGACTCTTCTAAAGTGTTCTTGTGTTTGGAATGTAGTGAATGGTGTGTACTTTTCTTTTGTCTTCTCAAGCCTCACACAATCCCAACATCAACCCATAGAGGTCATCTTCCTGCACAGAAGGGGTTGATACTACCACTCCTGTTTGATCATTCTTTTAGTCATTTTGATTTTTGGCCCATGACACCACAGTCTATGGATAAAATAGGGTGAATACTAGAAATTTATTTGGCAGGTCTTCAAACCATGTAACTGGCAGGTTATTCAGCTGCTTAATCCAAAGGTGCATATGCCATCTGTCTGTGACTACATGAGGCACAGGAGTATAGAGGAGGCAAGAGGAGGACTCCTGGAAAATTTCAGCTTCTTCCTAATCCATTGGTAAGGATGAAGTACAGTACACAAAATAGTTGCATAAAAAAATAACGGTTGTCAGGTAGCTTTTGTAGTTTATATTAATGAACTTCAAAAAGAAAAAAAATTGCTTTATATCCCATATAGACATTAAGGGGGACATGTCTGAAAACTGTCTTGGTCTTTTCTTGTTGCCCATAGCAACCAGAGCGCCCCTTTCATTTTTTCAGAGCTCTATATGAAATGAAAGGGGAATGCTGATTGGTTGCTATGGGCAACAAGAAAAGTCTTAGACCACGACAGTTTTCCGACATGTCCCCCTAAATGCTGTGCAAAACTTGACTAGAAGACAGGATAGTACATAATCAAGTAGATTTCCCTGTTACAGTGCTGCTTATAAGTTTTCAAACCTCTCAGAATTTTCTGAAAATATAACCTAAAATTACATCAGATTTTCACACAAAAGTAGATAAAGAGACCAAACCGTATAAATGAGTCACAAATAATAGATTTTACCATTTATTTATTGAGGAAAATGATCCAATATCAAGTCTGTGATTCTCAAAAGTATATGAAGCTTCAGGGTTAGCAGATAATTTGAAAATTAAATTAGTGTCAGGCGTTTTAAATAATTGAGATGACAATCAGCTGTGAACGGGTGACCCATTTTTTTTAAAGGAAGTGTATCATGGAACAAAGCAGATTTCTGAGGATCGCAGAAGAAGCTGAAGAAGTTGTTGATACTTATCAGGCTGGAAAACGTTATTAAACCATTTTTTAATAGTTTGGACTGCACCAATCCACAGTCAGACAGATAGTGTACAGATAGAGAAAACTGAAAACCATAGTTACCCCAGGAGTGTTTGACCAACAAAGATCACACCAAAAGCAAGACGTATATTAGTCAAGGGCACAAATGAACCCAAGGTAACCTCTAAGCAACCAAAGGCTTTTCTCAAATTAGCAAATGTTAATGTTCATGAGTTCATCATCAGGAGAACACTGAACATCACTGGTATCGAATGTACACCGCCATGGAATCAATGGCGCGTTAAAATAAATAAATGAATAATAATAATACATGGCAATATTGCAAGAAGTAAGCTGCTGCTCTCCAGAAAGAACATTGCTGCCCTTCTGCAGTTTGCCAAGGATTATCTGGACAATCCATAAGGCTACAGGAACAATGTTTTGTGGATGTATGAGACCATAATAGAGCTTTTTAGATTAAATGAGAAGTGATATAGTTTGGGAATGGAAAACATTGCATTTCAGCATAAAAACCTGGACCAGGAAGGTTTACCATTATGGATTGAAAAGTGAATTCTGAATTATGTCAGCAAATTGTAAAGGAAAATATCAGGACATTTGTCCGTAAGCTGAATCTCATGAAAACGTGGGTTATATAGCAAAACAACGACGGCAAGCACAAAAGTCATTCTACTAAAAAATGGTTAAAGAATAATGGTAACGATTTGGAATGAACCAACTGAAAGTCCTCCCCCTAATCCGATAGAAATGTTGTAAAAAACATAAGGCGATCTGTTCAATGGAGGAAACCCACCTACTTAACAGAGTTGAAACGGTTTTGTACAGAGGAATGGTTAAAATTCCTCCAAGCCAATGTGCAGGGCTTATCAACAATTACCAGAAATGTTGAAATGCAGTTAATGCAGCACAAACAGGTACTAACAGATACTGAAAGCAAGGTTCGCTTACTTTGCCACTTAAAATATGTAATATTGGATAATTTTCCTCAGTAAATAAACAACCAAGTGTAAACTTTTTGAGTCATTTGATTTGATTCCCTTTTTCTACTTTAAAAACTTGCGTGAATATCTGATGCAGGTCAAATTTATGCAGAAATACAGTATCTCACAAAAGTGAGTACATCCCTCACATTTTTGTAAATATTTTATTAGAACTTTTCATGGCACAACACTGAAAATATGAAACTTTGATGCAAGGTAAAGTAGTCAGTGTACAGCTTGTATAAATTTTGTGTGCCATTACAATAATTCAACACAACCATCAATGTCTAAACCGATGGAAACAAAAGTAAGTACACCTCTTAAGTTAAAATAGACAAATTGTGCCAAAAGTGTCAATATTTTGTATGGCCACTATTATTTTACAGCACTGCCTTAACCTTCTTGGGCATGGAGTTCACTACAGCTTCACAAGTTGTAGCCACTGGAATCCTCTTCCACTCCTCCATGACGTCATCACGGAGCTGGTGGATGTTAGAGACCCTGTGGTCTTACTCCTTCCACCTGAGGATGCCCCACAGATGCTGAATAGGGTTTAGGTCTGAAGACATATTTGGCCAGTTCAGCGCCTTTACCCTCATTTTCTTTAGCAAAGCAGTAGTTGTTTTGGAGGTGTGTTTGGGGTCGTTATCACATAGAAATATTGCCCTGCTGCCCAGATTCCATAGGGAGGGGGATCATATTCTGTTTCAATATGTTACAGTCTATTTTGGCATTCATGGTTCACTCAATGAACCGCAGTTCTCCACAGCTGGCAGCACTCATGCAGCTCCAAACCATGACACTCCCATCACCATGGTTGACTGTAGGCAAGATACACTTGTCTTTGTACTCCTCACCTCATTGCCGCCACACACACCTGAGACTATCTGAACCAAATAAGATTATCTTGGTCTCATTAGTCCACAGGACAGGGTTCCAGGAATCCATGTACTTAGTCTGTTTGTCTTCAGCAAACTTTTTTGGGGCTTTCTTGTGCATCATCTTTAGAAGAGACTTTCTTCTGTGATGACAAAATGCAGACCAATTTGATGCAGTGTGCCGAGTATGTTCTGAGAAGTGACATATGGTATCTCCCCACCCCTGTGACCTCTGCAGCAATGCTGGAAGCACTTATACATCTATTTTGAAAAGACAATCTCTGGATTTGACACTGAGCATGTGCAATCAGCTTCTTTGGTTGATCTTTGGTTGACCATGGCGAGGCCTGATCTAAGTGGAACCTGTCTTGTTAAACTGCTGCAGCTCAGTTTCAGAAAGTTCTTTTCCATGAGGTGCCATGTTGAACTTCCAGTGACCAGTATAAGAGAGTGTGAGAGCGATAACACCAAATTTAACACACCTGCTCCCCATTTACAACTGAGACCTTGTAACACTTACTAGTCACATGACAACATGAGGGGAAAATGGAAAATTGGGCACAATTAAGGGTGAACTCACTTCTGTTGCCAGTGGTTTAGACAAGATGACTGTGTGTTGAGTTGTTTTGAGGGCACACCAGATTAATACTGTTATACAAGTTGCACAATGACTACTTTAAATTTGTTCAAAGTGTTATATCTTCAGTGTTGTTCCATGAAAATATATAATGCAATATTTACAAAAATTTAAATATAAATTAGTGCCCCAAAACAAAAGTGCTTTGGTTTGTAGCCACTCATCTTATTGCTACTATGCAAAGCCCTCAACACCTTACTATCTTGGTACCATGACTTATACTGTTATGTACTTCTTTTCTGTTTTATATTGTTAAACTCAGCTTAAACTATTATAATATGTTTTGTTTATGTGCACTATCATCTGCACTGTGGGAAGGGTTAACACATTGCCAGCTAATTCGGACCGGATCTGAGACTTTCTATGGACTGAGAAGTTGGTGACTTTTCACTTTGCTAGAACATGCCCCGTGACCCTTGCACCATCTGCAAAAGCTGCTCAGTCATTCCCATAGGCCAGAATGAAAGCTCTATACAAATGTATGAGAGACTGAAATTGTAACAATGTTGTTGTAAGGGTTGTGCTTCTCCACTCGACTCCTCCCATTAGAAGATTCTAAATAACCTAGAAACTGTATAAAAGGCTAGCACTCAGAGCCCTCAGGTGTTCTGCAGATAGAGACCAGTGGTTAGCGGAAGCGGCTCAGGCAGACTGCCTATGTGACCAGAAATAGTTTGTGAAAATCCCCAACCACAGATTCTGGGTCACCCTTTAACCAGGAATCCAGCCAGATGACTGAGCCACAGACCTTGAGACACCAGTGCTTTAGCCAGAATATCAGCCTCCTGAGTAAGAGGGGGACAACTAGCCCAGGCCTTTGTCTACCAGGGAGGAGACTGTAGAAGCCGCTCAGTGTTTTGCCTATATTATGTTGCACTTAAGTTCCTCGGTCAAAGAAGTTCACTGGTTTACTGCAGACCCATGATCATGGGCTTATTTCCCATTGGAGTGCACCACACCTTACCAACCCTTTCAGAGAGCAGTGACCTGTGGTGACACCTTGACGGTGTCCGGGGAATCCAGTGTAGAGTTCAGACCATCCCAATCCCGGGCACTCTATATATCAAAGATATGCCTGGCAAAGCAGAATATCATCATACAGTGTCTTTTATATGCAGATGCATTCAGTATTTGCTGACTACTCATAAGAGCTGCAAAATTTCACCGTAGCTGTGGCCACAAATCTGCATCCAATATAGTCCAGCTAAGCACTTCTAATCGGAATCTAAGCATATGAATGTAATAGATAAGGCTCTCACTTGCACATATATTGATTTGTTGCTTTCAGGGAAGAGCATGAGACTCAGGTTCATTTGTTGGAGTATTTGAAAGTGATGTATCATGTTTTATGATTCCTGTTCTTCTGTAAATGTCTAAAATGAGGTGATGCCAAGTATCAGATGTACTGCAATTTCTAGTCCCAACTCATATTCAGATATCCTGACACATTATTTGTACTTCCAATGCTATTAAGAGTTTGTCCTCCTCATTAAATAAGAGCTACAAAAATAACATTCTTAAAAAAATATTTCTTAAAATTATCTTTGGTGATAGCTACAGGTCCCAGATGTAGGAACCTGCCCCTGAAAAGTGTCGGCTCAAAATAAAGGGCCGGTTGCACTTGCGCACACCTCTCCTGTCTGTTTTATGGGAGTTTTCAGTACAGGTAAGCGGTGTATTCAGCTGTACTGTGAACTCCTCTAAGACAGAATGGAGAGTTATTCGTAAGCGCAAACAACTCTCCATTCTGAGCCAGCTCTCCAATCCCGCACTTATCAGACTTTGATGACATATCTTAACAATGGTGTTACCTGCCTGACCCTAGCATTGCCTTCATATATAGCCCTAATTTGACTGTGCAGCCAATCACCAACCTCAGCTGTAGCTGCTCCCCTGGTTAGTACGTAACCGCGGAGGTCAGTGATTGGCTGCATTATAACACAAGCGCTGTACAGTACTATGCAAAAACTTTATACAGGTGTGAAAAAAATTCTTCAAAATAAGAATGTTCCAAAAATCTTGGAGAAGTAATCACTGATCATATGTGCATTTAGACTCAAACCTACCTGCCTCTTTATCTTATACTAGATAGATGATGTGGGTGCGTCATGTGGGTAATGGTGATTTTTTTGTTTTATCTACCATTGTACTGGCATGTAGAGGGGTTCCAAAACACCTCAACAGTATTGTCCCACTGTAATGTAAGAGTATACATATTTATTAGGTTAAAGGGGTTTTGCCACAAGGTGAAATTGATGTGGGAAGCTTCCAAACTAAATAATAAACATTTTCACCATTCATCATTATTAAAAATTCTGTACCATTTTTGTTTTAACTGCTACCTTTGTAGTACAACTCATATCCAGGGGATACGACCAGTGATAAGAACTCATCAGTCCTGGCTGCACATGCTCAGACATCACCTCTCCTCTCAGGCATCTACTGTCAGTCTCCTCTCTGCTTAGTAATCACACACTTACTGCAGAGCAAGTGTTCAAACCCAGATGCTGTCAATCTACTCCTGTCCTCTGTACTCCTTTGTATTTATTCAAAAAGTAAAAAGAAACCTAAAATCAGGTATGTGCATTGAGATTAAAAAAAAAATGTGTTGGAGAGCAGAGTTGCCAACCACTCAGCTACATTGTAGCTACTCACAGTTTTTTTTACATAAACAGACCTTTGTTTGACTAGAGTGAGCACACTGTGGGGAAAGGTATGTTGATTTCAAGCTTGCTGGGTCACATGATAAGCTGTTCAAACGCATCATAAACACCCTCCTTTTGAACACACTGAAAGTTGAAGCAGGACAAACCAGATATGAAATGCCTTTGTGGCAAAACCCCTTTAAATAGGCAGTGTAATGTTATAAGGAATCATTCATTCAGCCCTTCTATACGGTATACATATCATATCAATGATTGATGAGCAAGTCTATCGCTCATTTGTTATAGCATGATTACCTTACCACCCCTGCAGAGAGTTTCCTGCATGAAATGATGTTTTGTAGGCAGTGGAGGACTCAGCTTGTAGACTTGCAAGCAAACAAGAAATATTCTTTTTGGACACAGATTGTCTTTAATTAACCCACTTCATGACAGCCGGTCATAATTTTTTGGCTCTGTATTCTGCAGGTTGGTACTATACCAGAAAAACCCAATATGTAGGGTTTTCGTTATGTTTTAGTACAGTTAAAAAATACAAACATTTTCTATTTCTTAAATTTGCCATGCAGCACAATTTTCTTGTACCAATAGCTTTTTTCTTTTCCTCCTATGGACCTAAGTGGGGATGTATTATTTCTGGACTGAAGTGTACTTTTTAATGTAACTATTTTGAGATAAAGTAAAAAGTGAGTACACCCCTCACATTTTTGTCAATATTGTATTATATCTTTTCATGGGTCAACACCATATCAAAGTGTCATATCTTCAATCTAAAGTAGTCAGTGTACAGCGTGTATAACAGTGTACATTTGGTGTGCCCTCAAAATAACTCAACATAGTCATCAATGTCTAAACTGGGGTGGCAATAAAAGTGAGTACACTCCTAAGTGAAAATGGACAAATTATGCCCAATTTGTAACACTAACGAGTCACATGACACCATGGAGGGAAAATGGCAAAGTCTCAGTTGTGAAAAGGGAGCAGGTATGTTAAATTTAGTGTTATCACTCTCACACTGTCTCATACTGGTCACTGGAAGTTTAACATGGTACCTCGTGACAAAGAACTTCTTGAGGATCTGAAAAAAAGAACTGTTGCTCTACATAACAATGGCCAACATCTTGAAATTGAGCTGCAGCACGGTGGACTAGACCATACAGAAGTTTAACATACAGGGCCTTGCCCTGATGGACCAAAGAATTTGAGTGCACGAGCTCAGCGTCATATCCAGATATTGTCTTTTCATACAACTGCTGCCAGCATTGCTGAGGTTAAAGAGGTGGTGGTGGGGGGTGAACCTGTCACTCCTCAGACCACACCGCCGTACACTGCATCAAATTGGTCTGCATGACTATTGTTTCAAGAAGAAACCTCTTCTAAAGCTGATGCTCAAAAAAGACTGCAGAACAGTTTGCTGAAGGCAAGCAGACTAATGACAAATATTTCTGGAACCATGTCCTGTGGTCAGACAAGACCAAGATAAACTTAATTGGTTCAGATGGTGTCAAGCGTGTGGTGACAACCAAGTGAGGAGTACAAAGACAAGTGTATCTTGCCTACAGTCAAACATACCTCCAAGACCACCAATGCCTTGCTAAAAACAATAAGGGAAAAGGTGCTGGACTGGCCAAGCATGTCTCTAGACCTTAACCCTATTGTGTATCTGTGGGGCATCCTCAGGCAGAAGATGTAAGACCACAAGTCTCTAACATCCACCAGCTCTGTGATGTCGTCATGGAGGAGTGGAAGAGGATTCCAGTGACAACCTATGAAGCTGTAGTGAACTCCATGCCCAAGAAAGTTAAGGCAGTGCTGGAAAATAGTGGTGGTCACACAAAATATTGACACTTTGGGCACAATTTGTCCATTTTCACTTAGGGGTGTACTCACTTTTGTTGCTAGTGGTTTAGACATTGATGGCTGTGTGTTGAGGGCCCACCAAATTTATACTTTTAAATAAGCTGTACACGGACTACCTCACATTGCATCAAAGTGTTATATCCTCAGTGATGTCCCATAAAAAGATATAATAAAATATTTACAAAAGTGTGATGGATGTACTAACTCTTGTGAGATGCTATTTATGGGACTTTTTGATCAGTTATAATTTAAATTTTTCAGGGGAAAAACCAGACATGGCAAAACCAATTCTGTGTAACTTTATTTTTTTATGTTTGTATTCGTGAAATGGCAAAAACAGGTGTGATTTGAACCATTAATATTTTTTTATACTTTGACCAGTACAGGGTGCAATCGTTAGTACACCCTTGTATATTCAATTACTTTTGTCATATCATCTTAAGGGTTACACAGCAATTAGCAGCTGACACTGGCCTCTACTGCAGCAGACTGAGTAAGCCCGTAATACAGGACCTTATTGGCATCATGACATACTCATCATGTGTCAGTAAGGGGTTAAATAAAAACATTTTATTTTGAATGTCTCACAGTAACATTTTTTAGTGAATTTGCATCCCCCAAAAAATTTGCTATTTTGTTGGGTATTTCTTTTTTATGGTGTTCAGTGTGTGGGGAAAAGTAATGTTCTATTGTTTAGATTGAACTTTCATGGACGTGGTGATGCCAAAAATGTTTAACTTTTTTAATTTTTTTTTTATTTGTAAAATGGCAAAACTAAAAATACTTTAATTTTAATTTTTTTTTTTTTTTTTTTAAAAGCAAACCGGTAAGGGGGTTCATGCTATTCTATCCTAGAGCAGGATGTGATAGAGGTCGAGAAGCTGTGCTCAGTGATATACACGTTTATGTGATTTGGAGTAGGATTTCCGACTAAAGAGCAGAAAAAATACTGGTAGGACTCCTTAAGAGACAATAGGAGTCCTGCCTACCCCGCCAACATACAATGATTGACAGTTTTTCCTGTATCAGTGTGTACAGAGCATGCAGTGAATCACTGTATGTGAGCGGGGTTAACAGTAGTTTCACTTTTGTTTTTTTCTCTGTCTTCTAGTCAAAAATCCTAAAAACCTGCATATCACAGAGCTCAGCTTCTCTCCTCTATCATATAACCCTACATATCACAGAGCTCAGCTTCTCTCCTCTATCATATAACCCTATATATCACAGAGCTCAGCTTCTTTCCTCTATCAAATACCCTATAGATAACAGAGCTAGCTCTCTCTCTATCATATAACCCTCTGTATCACAGACCTCAGCCTCTCTCTTCTATCATACAAGCCTATATATCACAGAGCTCAGCTCCTCTCCCTCTATCATATAACCCTATATATCACAGAGCTCAGCTCCTCTCCTCACAATATCCTAATATTACAGCTCAGCTCTCCTCTATCATATAACCCTATATATCACAGAGCTCAGCTTCCTCTCCTCTATCATATAACCGTATATATCACAGAGCTCAGCTTCTCTTCTCTATCATATAACCCTATATATCACGAGTCAGTCTCCCTCTATCATATACCCTTAATCACAAGCTACTCCCTATCATATAACCCTATATATCACAGAGCTCAGCTTCTCTCCTCTATCATATAACCCTATATATCACAGAGCTCAGCTTCTAACCTGTATCATATAACCCTATATATCACAGAATTCAGCCTCTCTCCTCTATCACAACCTGCTCTCAGACAGGGCAACATAAACCACTTTTAATACAAGTCAAGATACTTGACCACTAGGGCGCACTATTGCTTGTACACTATTCTGTAATAGGAATATATTACAGAGTAGTTAGTACAATAATGACTCTCCTTTGCCTTAGGGTGTAAGATGAGTAGTAGAATGTAACTGTATGCAACATTATCAGAATAATTATTAGGACAATTAGAAAGAAAAATCTCTGATATGAAGCTGGAAACAGATTATAGAATTGCACCACCGACAGTAGATAATGAGGACAGCTCGTGCACCCTCTTTCATTACAACTAAGCATGCTCACTTCTCTCCCCTACATATGTTAAAATGGTTGTCACATCATGCTGTTTTACAGAGCCAGCATCAGATTCACACTTCCTGACAGGGCTGTGCATTGGTCTAGAGCAGTGATTGACATATCAGCTCTGCTATTCCTAGTTTAGTCTGATAGAGTGACAGGAGTGCTGGAGGTTTGTAAACTGTATTGCACAAGGCTATAGAGCTCTACGGGGTTAAAGCTTGTCAGTAAGTAATGTAAACAAGCTCCCATCTTTTGAGATAAGGAACTAGGGAAGCATGTGTTACAAAAGCAAAAGATAAGATCTCCTCCTAACTCTGAAGAGGAACATAATCAGAAGAGCAGTATATTTGGTAATATTTATCTACATTTGCCTACATGTTAAAGCTACCGTATTTTTCGGACTATAAGGCCTCGTTCACATGGCTTATTTCGCCGCGTATTTGCCGACGGATTGACGATCGTCAATCTGTCGGCAAATCAGTCAGTAACAAGTCACAGGCTATTTTCTATTGATTTCAATAGAAAATACGGCTCGCCGTTCACACGACGCGTATTTCCGTGCCGGATTGCCTCCGCGGATTGATGACGGCAATCCGGACGGAAAAACAATTCACATGTCAATTATTTCCGGACGGATTCACCACCTACAATGATTGGAGATGGTGAATCCGTCGGGAAATCAGTTACAAATACGTGCCACACTTAGTGACACTTATTTGCAACTGATTTTCAACTGATTTCAGAACGTATTTACGATCGGCAATCCGTTGTAAATACGTTCTGAAATAAGCCGTGTGAACATAGCCTAAGGCGCACATAAAAGCCTATGATTTTCTCAGAAATCGAAAGTGCGCCTTATAGTCCGATGCGCCTTATATATGAATAAATTCTTCACTTGGGTTTTTAGGGTTTGTTCAGAATGTATTAGGTACAGCTAATTTAGTGACACTGATTTGTAACTGATTTGCAACTGATTTGCAACTGATTTACAATAGTAAATACGTTCCGAAATCAGTTACAAATCAGTTGCAAATATGTGTCACTTAGGCCTCGTTCACACGGCTTATTTGGGCACGTACTCCGCGCCGGATTTGCACTGCAGTATGGCGCCAATCCGTCCCTGTCATTACGGTAATCCACTGCTCTCATAGAGAACAGTGGAATCCGTCGCTCCTCCCCGCTCGGCAAATCCGCCGCGGGGGGAGAAAGTGACATGCACATTATTTACGGCGCGGACGCGCCGTAAACAATGCATTGTCTATGGGGCCCCGCTCCGGCCCCGCCCCTGTCCCGCCCCTTATTCACGGCGGATTTGTGAGCTCAATACGGCTCACAAATCCGTCGGGAATAAGCCGTGTGAACACGGCCTAAGGCTAAGTTCACGCAGCTGATTTCAGAACTGATTCACATCGGATTTCCGATGTAAATACGTTCCGAAATCAGTTGCAAATCAGTTGCAAATAAGCTTCACTAAGTGTGACACGTATTTCGCGATACAGCACGGAAATATGTACATGTATTGACTTTTGTTACAAGTTTACAAGTTGAGAGTTATTGTGAAAGTGTTGAATGAAGCTTGGCTTGCGGTCTGAGCTTTGTTTCATTTAATGTGCCGCGCCTTATAATCCAGTGCGCCTTATATATGAACCAAGAAGACTTAACAGGCGCTCATTGATAATGCGCTTTATAATCCGGTGCGCCTTATAGTCCGAAAAATACGGTAATTAATGAAATGGGAATACCTCTTAAATAAATTATTTTTGGTCTTAGTTTTCTTATGTTCAGGCACTAAGGTAAAGCAGATCTCTTTAGTGGCTATTGATTCTTTAAATATTTTTAATTAGTAAAAAAAAAAAAAAAAGTGATACATTTCCTTTTAGATTCCGTTCACAAACTGCAGATTCATTGCAGCAATCTCTATGACTGTCTAATTTCTGCAATAAAATCAGCGCACATGAACATACCCTGAACCTTAGTTTCTTATTTCTCTTTTGGATTAAATATCGTCTAGGTTTTTATGCCATTGCTGTGGTTATTTTTTAAATGCCTTTCATTTGCCTTTTGTGTTCATGCTAAACAGATAGCTATGTTATTCTGCTATAAATCCTGCAGTGACATCTCCAAACGCTTAGATCTCCTTGATATCCTATTCACATAGTATTCAATAGAAAAATGACTGCCTCTGTTCACTTGCCAATTACCAGAGCTACAAGCTACAAATAGAAATGATTTCCTTGATGTGGATGATCTATGTTGTCCTTGAGTTTCCAGTGAGAGTCTGATCAGAAGATCCGCAATCTCATCTACTGTATATCCAAATACATCAATGTTTTAGTCTCTGTAAAACCTAATGAGTTATTACATAATGAGAGCAAAAGCCTTGAATGTAAGATTGCTGTATCTTCGATTATTTTGCATATTTGCCTGTAACAAAAATATAATTAGATAAATTCTACATTTAAAATCTCTTTGGATGCCAGGCACAGGTACTAAACCAACAACCTGCTTCAGTAACAAACCAAAGCTCAATTTCCATTATCTAAGCTGCGCCTTCTTCAAGTTCTGAAGCTGCAGAAATACAGCATTCTTAATACCCTGTTTCCCCGAAAATAAGACAGTGTCTTATATTAAGTTTTGCTCCTAGAGATGCGATAGGTCTGATTTTCAGGGGATGTCTTATTTTCCATGAACAAGAATTCACATTTATTCCATGAAAAAGAATTCACATTTAGAGCCACATGTATGAACCTGTTTAGGTCTAAAATTCACTTTTTTGTCCATGGGTTACTATGGGCAAAAGAGTGAGTTTTAGACCTAAACAGGTTCATACATGTGGCCCTTAGTGTTGAACAACAAATCCACATTTATTAATATACTGTAGTATTTTCATTACAAACATCAGCATAACCAGACAAACTCTGAATTCCAGCAAGAATTTCTTATGAATCTGTTTCCATGTACAACAATCTATGGTACATTTACCGATTCCAGTGTTTATGAACAAAAAGCAACATTTATTCAAAGACAATCATGTCATCATCATCAGGAACATCATCATAACTCTCCAAACCCTGAGTTTCATGGTGAATTTCTTTTAGAATCATTGGCCCCAATCTCTTATGTCTATCAACACTTTCCGTAAATGAGCAACTCTTGCTCAGATAGCCTCCCAAACAAGGTATAACCTATCCAAATGATCTGCTAATGTATGGCAAGGGGGGAGCTGTAGCAATGACCGCCACTAGCTCTTATTTTGAGGGGAGGCCTTAAATTTCTAAGCTTGAAAAAATGACACTAGGTCTTGTTTTCAGGGAAACAGGGTATTTCTATTTAATCATTAGGATTAGAGACATTTTGGGTGGCAATATCCTTCTTACTGTGCATCTGACACATGGCACTACCACAGCACTGCTAGAGTCAGGTAGGTCGGGTGCAGATCTGTGTCAGAGGCTTTAGAAGGAGCCTCCATTGTAGACTACATAAAAAACAATGGAAAAAATAGCACAGTTTACAGCACTATTTTTTCTGTTCAAATGACAGACACCATTAAGGAAACCTAACAGACCCCATTAAAGTCAGTATCAGCTGTTGGGTGCCATTGGCATCCATCACAAAATGGATTCAGCACCTTAGATGTAACAGAAAAATGTCAAAGGTAAATCAGCATTACAGGCAGCAAAACAGGGAGAAGACCACAACTGACAAATTGTAAGAACCAAATACAAGAGTGTGGAAGGTACTCTGAACTGGTTTGGGTATTAAACAAGCATTGCAGATCACAAACATCCATAAACGCTAATTGTCTGCACTTGGACAGATAGGATTTACCAGTCGGATAATGCAAACTGTAAGGCACAGTTCACACTATGGGCCACATGTATGAAAACTGTCTAGGTCTAGGTCCACATGTTTGAAAACTCCCATAGCAACTAGTCAGGGCGCCCCTTTAATTTTTCCAGAGCACTATATGAAATAAGATGGGCGCCCTGATTAGTTGCTATGGGCAACAAAGTGAGTTTTAGACCTAGACAGTTTTTATACATGTGGCCCTATGTTTTTTTCATGTATTTTCAAGCAGTATTTGTATGGCAAAACCAGCGGGAGCCTACATAGAAAAAGTATAATAAAATGGCTTGTACTTCTGTGTTTTGGATCCATTCCTGGTTTGGGCTTACAAATACTGCTGCTAAATAGTCGTCAAAAAACATCGGGAGACATGTATGGAACTAGGTCCATCAAAGTTCATTTTCTCAACTTTTTTTCAGCGTATAACGTGCCGGAATGTGTGAAAGTGGGTTTTGTGCGTTCAGAAATGGTGTCTAAAGTTCATCACGATTCGCCTGTTTGTTTGGCGCATTATGGAACATGCCCCAACATGAATAAAGGCTATAGATAGGCTGGAAATAGCATATCAGTGAATAGAAACTGATCCCAGCAAGACCTGAGGTGTGCTGGCTTTTGCTGTATGTAGAATAAAGGGTGAGGGTAGCAAAAATAAACTTCAAATTTAATGTAGTAAAAATTAAAAATGTAAAAATCTCAACAACATCAGTGGGTTATTTAATGTAAAATTAGTCTTAGGTTCTGTTAAATTTAAATACATTTTATAGGAGATACTTTTATATTTTTGGGGTATTATATATTTTATATTAATTTTATATGGTAAAATTTTTTATTAAATTTAAACAATGCACCTAACACGTTTTTGTTGCATTACACATCACAGCACACTCATGTTTTGGTGCATTTTACGACAGAAAAGCTTTTCATACATGTCTCCCATAGAGTGAACTCAGCTTTACACAGCTAGAAGTTTTCCATGCTGCATATAGCGGTTACTCGGGATATTAACCCATTACAGATAATGGACATATGGGTACACTCTATTGTCATTAAGGAGCAGGCTCACTTAATGTGTCCATTCTATAGGTGGTGGGTGCCAGCTGTTATATAGCCGATACCCGTTGTAAAAAGTAGGGATAGGAGCCAAGATCACAGGGTGGCAGCTGGAAGCCTAATGAAGACTTCCATATCAGGATGTTAGCGCCTTTCTTATTTTGTGTCTTAGGCAGGAAGTAATAAAACCATCTTGGTACACCCTTCTGCATTATTATATAATGTGGAAGTATGCACAAGCGATCGAGTGCCCTAGTGGTCAAGTAGTTCAAATCACCCCAACCCCTCCCTCCTTTTGACATTTTCAAAATAAAAAAAAATGTAAAAGTTATATATAACTGGCATCGCCACATCCATAAAAGTTTGATCTATTAAAATATAATATTACAGTTTTTGGTCATTTCACATACCCAAAAAATTGGACTAAAAAGTGATCAAAGAGTCACATGTGCCCCATGGTCGCAGTGCAAATTTAAGAAATTGAAAAGGTTTTTTCTTTTAAAAAGTACTAAAACATACCAAATACTTAGGGATTGTTATCATCAGTATCATACCAACCTGCAGAATACAGATAGCACATCATTTACACTAAAGATTGAACACCATAATAACAAAATTTCCTTAAAAAATGGCATAAGTAAGTTTTTTCCTACAGTTCACGCCATATAGAATTTTTTTTTTGCTTTCCCAGTACATTCTGTTTTATGGTCAATGGTACCATTAATATGCATCTTGTTTCACAAAAAAACAAACCCTGATATATCTATGTAGATGGAAACATAAAAAAAGTTATGGCTCTTTGAAGGCGGGAAGGAAAAAATGAAGAGCCAAAAAATTAAGACCAACCATTAGAAAGGGCCTATAGAAAAATCAGATAGCACATGTCCATACTGATTAACATAACTGACATATAGGGTGAGAGTCCATTGGATGAATCAATCACAGTGGAGCTCGCAAGATCGCAACATGGGACCATTACCGCTAGCAGCATGCTGTATCACCCGCACGGCTGGAGTGAGCTGGGCGCCACTGCTGGTCTCTACAATGTTAATTACCCCGCACGGTGAATGCTGTGAAGAAAAAAAAAACAGTCACAGAATTGCAATTTTTGTTCATCCCACAGCACGTAAAATGGAATAAAAAGCAATCAAAAACGCATATAAATGTCAAAGTGGTGCCAAGCAAAACATCAGGTCATCCAGCCAAAAAAGGTCATCCGCCTGAGATCCCGTTGTAAGCCGGGGGTGGCTTGAGCATTTTTTGGCCAAAAACATGCGAACTAAGAATCTCAACGTTTTTTTCATATATTGTAGATAGCATAAATGCTTCTTTGGAGATTTCCATGTGTTTTTTGCCCTTTTAGCAGTGGCGTGCCACTGGTATTGGATTGTGTGCATATATTTATGTGCCGCAGCCATGCCAGTGGCACCCAGTTTTGCATTGTTTTTTTCAGAAATGTTTTTCTGTGCAGGACTATACGTTGTATTTGGCACATATTCCTTTTAAGCTATATTAGGAGGAATGGATACCTCCATCTTGGTTTCCTGCACCCGCCCACCTCCACAGGCTGTTATATCAATGCACTATGCTTTGAAGGTTGGTGCTTTTTTTTATTTTTCTCTCTGCATTTTGGAGGCCGTTTGGCACAGTGAGAGGTCTGAAGTTGACCCTAGTGAGAGATAAGATAGAGTAGGACCACCCAACTGAGATCCCGTTGTAAGCCGGGGGTGGCTTGAGCATTTTTTGGCCAAAAACATGCGAACTAAGAATCTCAAAGTTTTTTTTATATATTGTAGATAGCATAAAATGCTTCTTTGGAGATTTCCATCCAGCCAAAAAAGCCCTTACACAGCTCTGTATACAGAAAAATAAAAAAGTTATGGCTATCAGAAGATAGCGATGCATCAATATTGTTTTACACAATAAAAACTTTTTTTTTTAAAGCGCTTCAGCATAAAAAACTAGTTTTTTTATTGTATCGACCCACAGAGTAAAACTAACTTGTAACGAATACTGCACAGTGAGCGCTGTTAAAAATAGAAAACACTACTAGGATTGCAGTATTTTCTTCACCCTTCCTTCTTCCTTCCAAAAAACGAATTTAAAAGCAATCAAAAAACCTTGTCCTCAAAATGATAACTCATGCTGCAAAAAACAAGCTGCTATACAGCTCCATACACAGAAAAATGAAAAATTTATGGCTCTCAGACTATGGCGATGCAAAAACGTGTTCTCCTCTTTGAATAAAAGTGTTTTTATTGGGTAAAAGCAGTAAAACATAAATAAAAAATATACAAATTGGGTATCGCTGTAATCGTATTGACCTGCTGAGTAAAGCTAGCATGTCATTTATACCACACAGTGACCGCTGTAAAAAAATTAAAAACACTACTAGGATTGCGGTGATTTGTTCAAAACGCCTCACAAAAACCTTAATAAAAAGTTATCAAAGCATCATATGCACCCCATAATGGTACCAATACAAACGTCAACTCATCCTGCAACAAAAAAGCCCATAATCAGCTCTGTACACAGAAAAATAAAAACGTTATGGCTATCAGACTATAACGACATAAAAACACAATTTTTTATAAATGTATTTCTAATGTGTAAAAGTAATAAAACGTAAAAAACTATATAAAATTTATGTCATTGCAATTGTACTGACCCACATAGTAAAGTTACTATGTCATTTATGGTGAATAACTTTTTTCCCCCCATTTTCATGGCCCAATGCAAAAAAAACTATGGAACACCTGTGCGCCCAAAATGCACAATACATCCCTAAATGAGATTCATGAGGGGTGTTGAATTCAAAATGGGGCAACTTCTGAAAGGTTTCACCTGTTCTGCTAATTTGGGTGCTTTGTAAATGCGACATGGCATCCACCAAAATCTGCGTTCCAAAAGCCAAATAACGCTCCCTCCCTTGTGTGCCCTGACATGCGCCCAAACAGCAGTTTACACCCACATATAGAGTACTGCTGAACTTGGAAGAAATTGTGTAACAAAATTGTGTTTTTTTTTTTCCAGGATTGCTTGTAAAAATTAAACATTTGCAGTGAAAATTGCAGATTGTTGGGGAAAAAATAATTATTATTTTCATTTTCACAGCCTAACTCTAAAAAGATTTGTGAAACACCTGTGGGATCGATATACTCACTGCACCCCTGGATATATTCTTTAAGGGTGTAGTTTCCAATATGGTGTCTTTTTAGGGGTGTTTATTAAGTTTTAGCACTTTAGGGTGTCCGTAAACCTGAAGTAAAGCTGGTAGGGTTTCTGTAGGTAGCATGGCTGCTGGCAAGCAGACGATCCGGGTCAGTTTTTTACTTGAGCAATCTAAGAGCTGGGTGTGATGACTGATCCTATGCATCCAGGCCAAATTTTGCCTGGCCTATATAGGCCTGGTAACTCAGGTGAATTAGGGGATGTGGTTCCTAGTCAGAAGGGTTTCTGACTGTGTGGAAGATGGTGATCCTTACTACAACTGCTCACCTGCTTCTTGCCACATTCCCGTGATGCTGTTGGGGAAAGAACCCAAAAGGGTGCGTTCCCACGGCAAAGACTAAATACCGGTATTTTGTCTTTTTTTGGCACGTAGAGGGACAGCTTTTGCCCGTGGTTTGTGGATTCGCACCCACACGTTCTTGTTCTTCCCGAAAACCGGGCAGAACAATGAACATGTTCTAAGTTTTTCATTACGTCAGCGTTGTAAAAAAACTGCCGGCAGAAAATCCGTGCAGTGTTAACTGCTGCACGGATTTTCAATTTAAATTAATGTAAAAGGTTTACACTCACTTTATAGACGGTTTTCAAATACGAAAACTTTTGCCATGGGGACAACTCAAAGGGTAAAGAGACTTAAGATGTACATACACGAACTGTGTTAACCTGGTTTTGTTTATTGACTATAGTTACATAGTTTGTAAGGCTGAAAAAGGACAGACGTCCATTCAGTTCAGTATTTTGTCATTACCGTGTGAACACACGCGAACTGATAAATTGTGGCTGCTTCCCAGGTTTTCTTTAATCCATGGAAGCTGATAATAGTTTTTGTGACAGAAACAGACCAAAGAAATGTCCATATTCTGCACTGATGAGAACTAAAGAGCCTTTGCCCAAGGTATATGGCACAGACAAAGATAAATCTTGTTTGACTGCTTTCAGCCATTAGTAGAGCAAACCAAGCAACCTTTCTGCTTACTTACTTTTTCGCTTAGTTTGCGGCAAACTGTTAAGCAGGGTATAACAGAGGACTAACATGGAGGATCTGGGGCCCTTCACTAGGCTCCTGGCTACCATCCTAACCACTTGGCCCTCCGCAATTGCAGTGTGGGGGAGGCATTGCATCTAAGTGCTTAATTGGTTGAGATTGGAGTTCTGGCCAATTCTAGCCACTGACAGCAAGGGTCACCTGTAATTAAGAGCCAGAACCTGCCATATATGAAGCACCCAAGGCCACTTTATAGCTCCCACCCGACATTCATCTTGCTCAGCGAATTTCTGTTTGTGACTGTACAATAATCCAGTCTGGTGTTGTAGTGTTTCAATATGGTTTTTCTCTACTTGTCAGACTAGTAAGTAGAACATGTGCAGTTGCACTCTCCTCTGACAAGTAGAGAAGAAACATATGCAAATTACTTTATCATATCACTAGACTGGATTATTGCATAGGGCTGAACTGCACCTAGCAGACCAAGATTAGGTAGACACAACCATTGCATGGTGGAAAACAAATTGGGAGCACTCTCTGCCATCAGTGTAAGTTACCTCAGCAAAGACATAATCTTTTAAGTACAATTTAGATGCTAAATTAATATTTTAGCTTTTCTTTGCTTTTATTAATATTTTATTTTAAATACAGTAACTTCTTTTTCAAACGTTCATAGATGTCACCAATTATATTGGTCACCAATATTCTAAAGGAAATCCCCTTTAAATTTACATTGATCAGAAAGGTTTCTAGATTGTTTCCCAGCTGTGTGATGTTCGGTTATGGTTTACTGTAAAATAATGTGAGATTTGGCTGACCTGCAACTCAAGGTCAAGCAGGAACATGAATCATCATTTGTCAAGTAATAGAACAATATTCATGACTGCTGAGCTATTCCCCAGCCACTGCAGAAGAACAGCAGCATGCAAGATTGTTTTTTTTCTAGAATGTTTACCTAACTCAGCATTAAGACTGCAATGAGGAGCAGTTCCTCTATTATTTCATACTGTTGTTTTTCTTATCTGGATAGTCTAAAATACCTGACCAGAAAAGAAACCTATTTATATCCCTTGACTATATCCTCCCAAGTATTATAGCAGAATGTTCTCTAAATTTGTAATCTACAATATGTTGCAATTAGTTCCCAAATTGGTGCCCTCTACCTCACACCGCGCACACATTGCTATGGCAGATATATGGATGCTTAAGAATCGTTACGTTCGATATACAGATGGTGTTTATATACTGCGTCCCGTTACTGTATAAGTAAATGAACACCCGTCTCCTTGATGCTGCAATCTTTCAGATCGGGTTTAATTTCAGAATACAGTTTATTAGACATGAACTTGAAATTTTGGGCTGTTTTATATGTACCATTCTTTAAGCCAAATGATGTGAAACTACTGCAGAATATTTACTCATTTGAAGATGCTATGACATCAGGAGAATCATTGCTCAAATCAGAGATGCCATCAGCAAAGTGGAGTCAATCACTGTAGGGCAGTGTTCCCCAACTCCAGTCCTGAAGGCCCACGAAGAGGTCATGTTTTCAGGATATTTCACAGAATGCACTAACAATAATTAAAACACCTATGCTAAGGAAAGTCAGAAAACATGATCTGTTAGTGTGCCTTGAGGACTGGATTTGAGGACCCCTGCTGTAGGGGATCCCCTGAAGAATTGTACACAACACGCATGGAGGGGTGTCAGACTGGTGCAGTCTAAATATTTGTTTTACATACTGCTCTATAGATGACCTATAACCATAGGTGTATTTTTAGGGGGGAGAAGGGGACTGGTCCACCCCACTTTTTTCTGGGTGGGGGATGGTCCCCCCACATATTAGGCACTTCAATAAAAAATAATCTATATGAAAGCATGAGAATACATTAAGTAAAGAGAGCAGAGCACAGAGAAGGAAGAAGTTAACCCTTTGCCTCCTATATTTCTGTGCATCTTGGGGGGACAGAGTAGGTAGCAGCCACAAGTGTCAGTGCAGAGTGAGAGCAGCGCTGATTGGTTTAGCAGGAGTCAGCAGGGGCTGCTTCACCAATGAGAACACTGCTCACAGTCCAGCACACCCTGTATCTGGGGCTGTGTGGTATCTTTCCCTCCCCTTATATACCACTTCCCCTATGCTCAGCCTTTATCAGAAAAGAAGAGAAGCTCCTGCCAAATGAAGCAGTGGCCCCCCTGCCTCCCTTATCTGTAGTGGGAGGAAGAAGCTGCCGACAAGACTACATGAGACAGGTAAGGAGTGGACAAGGATACTAGGTGTGGTGTGTGCATGTGAGTAGGGTATGTACTGTATTTATACTGTATGTACAGCCATGTGTCTAGTGTATATATATACAAATTTGCTGATTGTGAGGTGGGCTTAAGCAGTTTGTGAACAAAGCAGTTTTGTGAACTAAGAACCTCGAAAAAATTTTATGTATTCTAAGTAGCAGAAGAGATTTACCAAAATTTCATATGAGCCTGTTGTTGGTGTTTAAGTTTTAGTAGTATGCTAGTGATATTGGATTGTGCAGGGGCGTCGCTAGGCTGTTTTATTCGGGGCTCGGGCCCCGAATAAAACACCCTGTGCCCCCAGTTCCGGGTCCAGGCCGCTGCCATGGGCTTGGGGGCACCCATGGCCCTTCAGCTGCATGTGCGTCCGCTGGACGCACACTCAGCTGAGGGCTTCTGCGGAGCAAGAGAGGGGGAGCGCTCCCCGCCCCGCAGACAGTGTCGGACCCGCAGGTCTGACACAGCGGGGCCGCGGGTCCTCACAGCGCTGAGGACCCGCCGCGGCCCGTTGCGCCTCAGCCGGCAGCGTCGCGATGATGTGATGTCATCGCGGGCGCTGCCCCTCCTCGGGCGCACAGCGCGTCATAGGCCGTGCGGCCCGAGGGTCTGCCGGAGGAAGGGGCGCGGCTGTAAAGGACAAGGGGGCTCGCGGGGGAGTTAAGGTGAGTATGAATGTTGTTTTTTAACGCGTTTACCTGTCTCAGTGCCCCTATATACTGCCTGTGCCCCCATAAATGCTGCCTGTGGCCCCCATACGCATGCCTGTGGCCCCATATCCCTGCTGTGGCCCATATACTGCCTGTGCCCCTATATGCCTGCCTGTGGCCCCCATATCCCTGCCCGTGGCCCCCATATATGCCTGTGCCCCTTTATGCCTGCCTGTGGCCCCATATATGCCCGTGGCCCCATATATGCCTGTGTGGGCCCCCCTATCCCTGCCTGTGGCCCCCCTATATGCCTGTGGCTCCATATCCCTGCTGTGCCCCTATATGCCTGCCTGTGGCCCCATATACTGCCGTGGCCCCCTATCCCTGCCTGTGGCCCCCAAAATCCCCGCCCGTGGCCCCCATATATGCCCCAGTGACCCCATTTTTCTGCCTCAGTGACCTATATTCTGCCTCAGTGCCCCTATATACCCTTTTTGTGGCCCTATATACTGCCTCAGTACCCCCATATACTGCCTGTGGCTCCATATACTGCCTCAGTGCCCCTATGTACCTGCCTGTGGCCCCCTATACTGCCCGTGCGCCCTATCTACTGCCTTTGGCCCCATATACCTGCCTGTGGCCACATATACCTGCCCGTGGCCCCATATACCTGCCTGTGGGCCCATATATCTGCCTGTGGCCCCAAAATACTGCTTCAGTACCTATATACCTAACTGAGGGGACTGCTTATACCCATAATTTAAGGAGTTGCTGGGAAATGTGAGGATTCTAAGATATTTGTGTCCCAAAACCTCAGGGACGAGTATTTCCGGGAGCAATCAGCATGAAGGTGTGAACCCGGGTGGAGAAGAAAAGGGAAAGTGAACGACGCTGATCAGAAAAGACGTCTCGGTGAGTCACTAAATGTAACTGCAGTGTAATCACTTATATGTCTGCAGAGCCTACATACAATAGTATCTACCACTATTGGTCACTGTATGGCGGTAATATATGTCTCTAGGGCCTGTGTGCAGTGGATAGTCACATGTGGGGGGTTGCGTTCAGTCAGGTCTGGCAGGATTATTTGAGCCTTAAGTAGTAAAAGTTTGGGGTCTTGGTTTTGTAGGAGGGTTTTAGTAACAATCACTTGGGCTGGTAGATTTGCTCCATGTGTAGGTGGATGTTTTGGTGACTGTTTAGGGGTATTGTCATATGAAAGGTGAGAAGTTCTGAAAAGTAAATTTGTCATTGGTGATTTTTACTGTACAGTGACTGCTGAGGAGATGGACGGGATCTGTGTGGGATGTGCAGAAATTAGTGACAGGAAAAAGAAGGTTTTTCTCTGTAAAAAAAACATCCGCAGTTTTACAATGAGGTGGGAAAATGTTGTGTGAACCCAGCCCTACCAGAAAAACACAAGGGCCCGAGCCCCGTATGTTTTAGGACCCTAGCAACGCCCCTGGGATTGTGTTTGTATGTTACTGCCATATCAGTGTGCACCTATGCTGGATAACCAAGTCAATGTCTTGGAGTGGCCATCACAAAACCCTGATCTCAATCCTATTAAAAATTTATGGGCAAAGTTGAAAAGTTAGGTGCGAGCAAGGCAACCTACAAGCATGGCTAAGCTACACCAGTTCTGACAGGAGGAATTGGCGAACATGCCTACCAACTATTGTGAGAAGCTTATGGAAGGATATCCAAAATGTTTGACACTAGATTGTGCTGTCCTCAGCCAGGATGGCATAACCTATGTGACAGGTTAACTTTAAGGGCAATGCTACCAAATACTAATGAAATGTATGCAAACTTTTGACTTTACAGAAAGCAATAAAAATTCTTTAAAAAATTCTCTCTCTCTCTCATTATTCTGGCATTTGGTAAATATAAATAATTTTGGTTCCTAATTGACCTAAAATGGGTAAGGTTTATTCTTATTGTATGTCAGACAGTGAGAAAAACATGCATATGTCTCTTTTTATACAGTGTATGTAAACTCCTGGTTTCAACTGTATATGTGCTTGATCATGTAATTATGAGTGGTGGGGCTTCAGGTTGGTAAAGGAAATGAGTAGGAACACCTGTAAAGTTAACCTTAGCTAAGATTAAGGATCTTTTCTGATCTGAAATACGTCAGTTAAAGTTGTCTATCTTTCTGTGGGATACATTTAGTTCCATGTTGGGATATTTTTGTATTTTTATTGCTTTCTTCATGAACCAATATAAAATTATGGAAAGCTGAAAGGAAGCAGCATGCGGTCTGGCACACAAGGTAACCCGTTTCCTACTTATGTTATTATATTTAATTGGTGGCAGAGCGCTCGGATCGCCAAAGCTGGAGCGTGGCCGCGGTTTGGAACAGGAACCGTATCGCGCATTTTGACATACATCCAAGGAGTAAATTATAATAAATATTGTGAAATTAATACAATAGTTTACATCCTTCGTTTTGATACCACCATTATGATTAGAGATGGGCGAATTTCTCAAAAATTCGATTCGGTCACTTCGCCGAATTATCCGACAAATTCGTTTCGTTCCGAATTACTTCGGCACGAATCGCGTTAAAAAGCAGCTATTTCCAGGCTGCACAGAGCCTGCAGGGTGCTGTAGAACGTTGTGCCATGCTTAAATATGCAGAGGGAGCTTGGTTTGTTCTTCATACAATGTTGTGTTTTAGTATGACACGCAGATGACTGCCGCCGCTCTTAGAATCGCTTCACTATAGGGGGGGCATGGCCTGGACGAGCATGGAGTAGGACGCTAGTCAGAGGAGCTCCGAGGGACCCGTCTCTAAAACGGCACCACTAAACCCCTTTCCACTGCCACCGGCACCAAACTATACTTGGAAGAATCTACTGGCCTTTCTGCAGCCTCCGGGAAACAGCCCGACTCCTGAATCGCCCGCACGGACCGGCATTCCGCCATCGTTTCCAGCTCCTGCTCTGCACATCTTGGCACTCCCGCCTCCATCACGGTCCTGCTTCCCTGCAAGACAGCGCGACCCATCATCGCTTCACAGCGGCACGCAAGCAGCACAGGGCGTTCATCCCTCCTGCCTACTCCGGTCCCAGCGTCAAGTCCACAAACCCAGCTGCTCCTTCATCTGTGGCTCCGCTATTCAACGAGACCGCGGCTGCCGACCGGGGACCGGCGCACCTCACCTCAACTGCAGATAAGTGCCTCCTCACCTACATACAGGGGCTTTCTTGCACTGGGGGCTGTGATTTGAATTACCCGGCCTGAAACCGGGCTCTACAACCCCCATTGCTTCCCCTATAAGTATCATCTGATGCTCCATCTTAACTAACACTTACCCGGTCCCTTACCAGGACGCGTGCATTTGTGATTGGGGACCCGGGAAGTCTCGGCCCTAGGCGGTCGCATCTATTGCGGGCATAATGAGGGCTCTAACATAAAAACCCCCCCCCCCCCCCCCCCTCCCCCCACCACCCCCCACCCATGTGCTCTACTCAGCCCGGCCTGAAACAGGGTTTTACCGGGGACCCTGCATCCACTCACTGACACCACCTGTATATAGCCAATAACCACGCTCGTGGACTGAGCCATCTTAGCAACCTACCTAATACCCTGGCTCACACACTGACCTCGGGGTCCTTTTGGGAGCTGTCAGCTTTTTAGCTCGGTGCCTTGCTAGCACTATAAAGACTTTACGCAGATCAACCTGTGATACAGGATATCCAGCCGCACACCGAACCCCCTGCGCTTCTCTAAGTCCTGTCTACACCACGCAGGGACATACACGTGACTGCAAACCATCTTAGCCAATACATATAACGGATCTCATAACACCAGTCTGGGCCTTTAAAAAGATTAAACGCTCAAATATCTCACGGAGTAGCCTTTAAATTGGCTACAAAAGGGCTTATACTCTTCCTCATTGATCCAAGCACACATGCTGTGCCCTAATTGGAAACCATAGCAAACTGCCTTCCCCTGCTTCGACCATCTTCACTTAGGGGTTCATCCCATGTGGGACAATACCGTCCCTAACCAAGGACTCTGAGCCCCTAGGCGACTTCATTACACTCTCAGTGTATAACTGCACCCTGCTTCCCCAAAAAAAGCAAAAAATAAATAGAATATCCCCTGCGTTTATTATTTCTTGCTTAATTTTTGGGCCTCACTACTATTTCCGATACACAGACCATACACAAAGTCAGCTCTCCGCACCTTGGTTAACTACGGTGGTTCCAATCCGATATGGGTTGGCAAGGTAGAAGAAAACCTAAGGCTTAAACCAACGACAATTACAGGTTTTCTATCCAATCTCCCCCTCACTACCGCCTCCCACAGCAAAAACGGATGGCCCCTTTCTACCCCCACCACCATCAAGTGTCTACATATACTTCTAAATAAGACAGATAATGGACTATCAATACATCACTGTCGCCGACCCTCCATATGCGGAGAAAACACTCCAAGCATATTCTCCTCCTTGAAGGGAAGATCTCCAAGCCGACTTCACAAAAACATGGATCGGACGACTTTTTTTTTTTTTTTTCCGTACGGACTATTCAAGCTCTCATTTGATCCAGGACTGATCACCTAGAAAAAAAAATGGTCGGAATCTCACAACTTCCACAACAACCTCAATTATCACGGACGCTAAACTCAGTGTTAGAAGAAAGAGGTTCAGAGGCTCTCTTCTAACACTACTCGACCTAGAAGGACAGTTCACGTAGGGAAAATACCCGCATCCTGCAGGGCATCCCGGAATCGATCACCCAAGGACCTTATTTCAACCTTTCCCTTTATGAACCTGATGGCTCCTTGTGCTACCAAAAGCATCACGATTAGACTAACAATAGGACGCATTCACCGCCTACCGAACGAGACACCCTGCTTTCTCCGTACACATGGGCCATGAATATCATCAAAAATTAATTTTTTCCGCACAAAAAGATGACTTCTTAAGAGCCCTGAGCGACAAAACCATCTATACACGGACCGCACATCACGGAAATCGACCCATCACTTCCCGGACTTAGTCGGCCGGCAATACGATGAAAAGGAGAGAATTTGCTCATATTTTCACAAAATCATACGTTATCCACGGAATCAACTACCAAAACTGGGCTTCCCGGTGGAAACTGAGTTGTCACAAATGAAAATTCCAAACAGTGGTTCATAACCCTTCTATGGTTTAATGCGCCCTTATCGCCTGGAATTTCCGTTATACCCCAATCCGGATACGCACACACTGAAGACCCCCCACTGAAATCCGCCCCGAGGCTCTGTCCCACCTCTGGTCGGAGAACGCCAACCGCCAATGGGGGGGATCAGGCCCAGGACACAGGTGGATATGAACCATGGCAGTAGCATCCAATCCGGGTCCCCCTCTTATTTCTCCTCCTCTTTTAGGACTGTCCGCCGGCCATTCCTCCATGGGCCTTGAGTTACTTTGCTCTATGTTCTTGCCCTGCCAAGTGGACTGTTTCCTCCATGGTTACAATCTTCCCATTATTATGGGATAACACGGTTTTTATTTTTCTTGAAATCTTGTTATGGTGTTACACTGTTTATGTGTTGCTTGCCAATGTCTAGTCTTTTTATTCTCCATTGACCATGCCATCTCGTTGTTGATCGCAGTCACCCTCCAACACGAAAAAAAACGGCTTCAGAACATAATTTTTCCCCACTCAGCCTCAGGGTATTAAAATTATGTCGCTAAATACACAAATGGGCTTAATTCCCCCCTTCTAAGCGGTCTAGACTGTGGAGGTGACGCTATTGAAGGCCGAGGCAGACATATTTGTTTAACAGGAGAATCATTTAAGGCCTCAAGAATAGTGGTAGAACTTTAAAAGCAATAATAATTCCCTCTAAATGGTTTTACTCTGCCCGATCGGAAGGAAATCCTGGGTGGCAATCTTGGTAAAAGACTCTGTTTACCCTTCTCTATCAAAACAATCCTTTAGTGACTGACAAAGGGGTGATCTTCACATTCTTCTTGCAATAAAAATAAAAAAAAATTATGCTCCTTATAATTCCGTTATTATACACACTTAGTCACGATATATGCCAACAAAATAATACACCAACAGAAATTTATCTTCTCGTGCTTTTAATAAAACTGAAATCACTACACTAAAAGCATACAGCCTTATAATATGTGGGGACTTTAACGTAGTAGCCACCCTCAGTTTGATAGATCCCGCATTTTCCTGAAACCTGATTCTTAATCTTCAGGAATTTATGGCCATGGAGCAACTTCATGGGTCACTGGCGATATTCCCACCCTATCCGTTAAAGGGACTATACGATTCTCTCTGACCCAATCCATTCCTATTCCCGTACTAGTTTCACTTCACTAACACAATAGGTAACACTCTCTCTAAAATTCTGTCTATGGACATAGGGCTATAGAACTTGGTAGACCACCGCGCCTATCTATTCACCTCTTCGTAAATAACCTCCCCTCTCTCTACCACCCTCCTTAGAGCAGGGGCGTAATAATTTTCTTGCTAAAATATGATCCGAAAAATTCCAAATAATAAAAACCGGTACTCAGGAATATTTTGAACTCTAATTCCCCCACAAGCCCCCCTCTCTCTCACACATTATGCGTGTGAATCACATAGCTGTGATTTAGGCGGGTGGTATTCAATTAATGTTCGCTTAAGCTGCAAGAGAAAGAGAGAACGGGAACTAGACTCCCTGTTGGAAAAAATCCCGAATCCAAGAGAAAAATACTAAAGAAATTTCCCAGTCAGCGCTCAATCGAGTGTACTCCCGTGAAACAACAATTAAAAATTTTAAGCTCCACCAAATATTGAGTCTTCCCTGTCACAAGTTAAAGTGGATAATTTATCTTACGCACACGGAGTCCGCCCGGAAAAATCTTCTGCGACAGAAGGGTATAAAAACAAAAATCCTAAGCTAAATCCCGAATAGAGTTCTCTGAGGTTAAAAAACACAGAAAGTGTTCTGAACCCCGATAAATTGACAGGAATCCTTTGAACCAATATTATGAAATACCTGACAAATACCTTATGGATGACCCCTCCCCTCCCTCCTTTATCCCCCCAAGGTACGTCCAATAGTCCCCTACAAACTACACCGACTGTCTCTAACGAGGATAATCTAGATTTCTCTGCAATGCCCCTATCCTCCATCAAATACAAGAATTTCGACAGAACAATCACCCCAACTGAAGTCATCAAGTCGCTGGTCTGACGGATCAACCATGTATATTATAAACTTATTTTGCACCGGGTCCTATCTCCACATATCCCTCCACCTCTTAACTCATTCATGTCAGGCAATGATCCCCATCGGAGATGATCGTGTACCTTGTCACTATACCCTAAACCAGGGGACAGCCGAAGGATTTGATCACGAATTACAGACCGATTTACTTCTTAACTAGCGATATCAAAGTTATTCTCAAAGATTTAGCAAAACAAGACTCAAACATAGTACTCCGTATATAATCACATCCAGAACAAAGTAGGGTTTGTCAAGTATAGAACAAGCTTAGACGATGGAATTCGACGAGTGCTTGATATCCTGCAGATAACCCAAAGGGATTAAGGTTCCAAGTAGCTTTTTCTCTCCCTAGAAAGGAGAATAACTGCCTTTGACTGAATAAATTGGTTTTCATGAAAAAGGTCCGTGACCTAATTGTCGGCTTATCAGGCTCCTTCTCACATGCTATATTATCATTGTGAACTAAACAACCCCTCATCGACTACTGTTTTCTCATCATGGCTTAATACTCACAAAACCTTTCCATTTCACCAACGGATCAAGACAGGGTTGTCCCCTATCCCCCTAAATCTTTGGATCTTTGCATTGAACCCTTAGCGGAGAAAATGGATTTAAGGTGTTCCCTCAACATCTCAGGCATTCTGTGGGCCCAACAACTCTCAACATCGCTCAGACCTGTATTGCGGTCGATGTCCTAATTCTATGTAAAGACCCAAGTATTCATATGTTCCAAAGCTTTATTAGATATTCTGCCACTATATGACCTCAGGTCTCTTATTATAAGCATCATCACATCTCCAAATCCTCCATTCTCCAAATAAAATTGTTATTCTATTACCGGAACTTCCACTTTCACAACACGAATATTACCTCAGAGCCAATCTGCTTTTTGAATAAATCTTGGTATCAAAATTTCTTCAAGGAGGTCTCTCAAATACAATGAACACGGCTCAATTGGGAAAATCATAATTTCAACTCTTTCGGGAGTACATAAATAGAATTACCAGCAGGCTTCTCTCTTCTTGGATTTGCGAGAATCAATTTTGTAAAAATCGATTGTTCTACAATATAATTCCTTTATATTGTTAAGATTCTCTCCCCATTCTTCAATTTTCCCTCCCATTATTGAAAAAGACTACCCAATCACTTATTCTGCGTTTCCATAATTGCGTTACTCTAGAATCCTAGATTTAAGAAGAATATTTTTACACTCACTGAAGCTCAATTTGGAGCGCTAGCTGTCCCTCGATATCTCTGCTTTTCATATAACATACAGCTTCAATACTTAGAACCGGTGTACTTCTATGGACAACCTTACTCTTCCAACATTGGTCACATATTGAAAATTATTCGATGTCCACAGGTTCTACAAAATGAACCAACGTGTTGGCACTCTTACAAGGTTTTCAAATGTTACCTAGTACCCGCATATAAATTTCAATGACCAACTCAAATCATATGGTCTCAGTTTAGGACTAGACAACATTGTTCAGTTCACAAAAAAGTCAATTACTATAAAAGAAATTATAAATTGCACTCTGTTCTATGTTTTATGGGTGATGATCTTATCATTCACTAACCATACTGATTCGCTAACAGGGCTATGGGTCTAGTAGGAGAACTGTTATTAGATGGGGTATTATAGGTCTTTCCAAGACCTATACATCTCCCCTATGCGAATCGTAAAATCACAATTCTTTATCGTACTTGAGGTGCGAACATGCAACTAAATGCTATACCACTCGCCATACCCGCTTCCCAGATCACACTCCCCATCCTCTCTGTCAGCTTTATTTTAATGTTCGGACCAGAACAACCATTTACGGTCTGTCCGTCCCTCCACTGCTTACTCCACTTTATCTTCAACAAACACCTAGACACTAAGCAGGAATATATGGTTAAATGGGGAATACAGAGCTTATCCATAACACTTCTCATTGGATGGAATGGTGGTTAGCAGCCTGCACTCAGTTTCTAGGGCACATTCTCACTATCGCATTAACCATGTTAGACTAACCACGGAAATCAACATTTCAGGTTGGTAACTAACCCCTGCCCGTACAGCCACCAACATGTTCCCAGACTCCATCTAAATATGTGCTGGAGGGCGGTTGTGGCTCGGTTGGATCACCACTAATTACATAATGTGGTGGTCCATGCCACTATAGTCCAGTATCCTCTGGAGGAGAATCGGTACAGCTTATTCAGAACTTATTCCACTCTGACTTTACTCCGCTCCAAAAGAAATAGAGCCCTCATAGATAATATAATATGGGTGACTTACCCTACAAAACCAAACAGGTATCCAGCAATTATTCTTATAGCGTCTCGGCTCACTATAGCGAGACATTGGCAAATCTACTTCTTTATTAAACTTCAATGGAGGTCTCAATTAGAATTCAACTCCCAGTTACATAGTGAAATATGTTTAGTCACACCCCTACATTAGTGGCTAAGAGGAAGGCCAAGATGAAGATTTAGGTCGGGACTAGCCATTTCGCACAATATAGTCTCTTTAACATGCTTTGCAAGATCTCTACGCCATCGGACGTTTATTTTAAGGGATACCCTAGCAACTCACGGTGGGTTTAAAGGATGGCTAAAAGTTTCATAGCAACTCTATTGCTGCAGGTCGTTGTTTCATTTAAAGCAGTAACCTACT
The DNA here is from genome assembly GCA_025379985.1 of Phyllomedusa bahiana. Classification (NCBI taxonomy): domain Eukaryota; kingdom Metazoa; phylum Chordata; class Amphibia; order Anura; family Hylidae; genus Phyllomedusa; species Phyllomedusa bahiana. The sequence goes on from JAODAL010002332.1 coordinate 102,383, forward strand.
GTTATTTTATATGATCTAGTCTTGTACATGGCATATTTTTTTGTTTTATTCTTTTTCTTCTTGTTCTCTTATTTTGCACATGGTGACTCTCGAGTCAGAGTTTGTATTTCTTGATTGCCTATGGAAAATCTTAAAAAAAACTTCAATGATTAAAGAATCGCTTCACTATAAAATTCCCTGAGCACTTAAGAGGGCAAAACTGACCAAAAAACTGAAGGGAAGAATGTATGCTGATAAAGTCATGGCCAGCGACTGCTGAAAAAAAAAATAAGCTGAGAGTTCAGGTGGCAAACATTAGTCGACCTGAGTGTAGTAGGTGACGGCGGCAGCCACAGCAGCATGAGGTCAGGCAGTGGCACACATGACATTCTGGAGGGTGGGCAAAACTCGAGCGAAGCACAGAGTGGCACAATGACCTCGAGAGCGGAGGGTCACGGCGGCAGCAGTATGAGGATCAGGCAGTGGCACAATGGACATTCTGGAGGTGGCAAAACAGAGAGGAAAAGCACAGAATGGCAAAATCACACAGTGTGGAGGTCACGGGGCAGAGTATGGGGATGGGGCAGGGGCCCACAATGAAAAATTTTGGAGGCGGCAAAAAGTTTTAAAGGCCCAGGGGGGCCCACAATGATCCCAAGTGTGGAGGTCATGACAGCTCCCCCCGCGGGCCCCCCCCGGAAAGTGGCAAAATGACATTCGGGAAAGGCGGCAAAACAGTATTGGGCCCACAGAGTGGCACAATCCCCAAGTGTGGGGGGTCCCCCGGCGGAAACCCATTTATGAGATCAGGCAGGGGCCCAAAGGGACATTTGGAGGGGGCCCTAAACAGTATTGGGCCCAAACAAGTGGCCCCAACCCAAAACAGTGTGGAGGTCAGGGCCCGGAGAGTATGAGTTTGGGAAGTGGCCAATGCCCTTTCTGGGGCGGCAAAAACAGTATTAGGCCAAAAAAAGTGGCACAATCACACAGTGTGGAGGTACGGGGAAAGCAGTATGAGGTCAGGATTGGCAAAGGGAATTTCTGGAGGCGGCAAAATGTATTAGGCCACAGAGTGCCCCCAATATACGGGTGTGGAGGTCAGGGCCCGAAGCAGCTTTTGAGATCGGGCAGTGGCAAAATGAAATTCGGGGAGGCGGAAAAAAACGTATTAGGAAAAGGAGGGGCCCCCAAATGATCAGTGTGGAGGTCAAGACACGAAAGCAGAATGAGATCAGGCAGTGGACCAATGCTTTCCCTGGGGGCCCGGCCCAAAAACAGTATTAGGCCACGGGAGTGGCACAATACCCGTGGGGAGGTAAAGGGGGCCCAGCGTAGGGAGTTGGGCCCAGTGGCACAATGCCCTTTTTGGAGGTGGCAAAAACAGGGGGAAAAGCCACAGGTGGCACAATGAAAATTAGGGGAGGCCCCGGCGGCGGGCAGAGGAGGTCAGGCATTTGGCAAAAATGACAAGTTGGAGGATATACCCAGAAACCCAACCCAGCGCATGGGTAGACGTGGCACAATACACAAGTGTGGATGTCCCGGCAAAAAGCAGCGCAGCATGGGTTCATAGAGTGGCACAATGGAAGTTTTAAAGTGGGGGGAATACCAGTAAATGGAAAAGATTGGTGGTAGGCAGATGGAAAAAAACCTGCCCAAGATGTGGGGAAATCAGGCGGGGGGGCGGAATCGAATAGTGGTGAGGCAGGTAGTTTAAACCCCCGGGACGACGCCTAAGGCCTTGGTGTGTGGAAATCCGGGCCCATCCACGCACTGATTCATTTTGACAAAGGTCATCTTTCCCACCCTTTTTCCTGTGGCCCAAGGGGGCGGGTTCCCCTTTGGGGAGTAAGGAGGGCCCCCCGCCCCCAATAAAACCCCCCCCCGCTTGATGCCAAACAAACGGGCCGGGCGGGGGCCCAGCTTCCCCACTGCAAACTGGGAAAAGTTGGGGGCCACACATCCAGTTTGGTCCCAAAGTGTCCAGGGATCTTCAAAACTGAGGTGGAGATTTGCGGTCAAGTAGGCCAAAACCCGGGTTGGTTCAGGGGATTTGCCCCAAAGGCCCTTTGTGTGGCGATGCCCTCCTCACTAGGCGGGAAAAAGGAAGTGCTTTTCAGTGACTAGACTCAGGTTATATGATGGAGGGGTTTCTGCCCTCCTCCCCCCACCTTCCCCAGACCCGCAGCAGAGTACATGGCGCTGGGGAAAACCCCCCCGGTCAGACCTGTAGGGAGGGACGAGGGCCGCACATAGGCAGCAAGCCAAACTGATTACGGAGGTTTTTCCTATGTTTTTTGAGTTTGTTTCCCTCTCAAAGCTGGGAAAAAGGGGGGGGGTTTCCATTTTGGGAAACCGGTTTTGGGACGGGGGGAAAAAAGGGGGGGAGACCAAGAAGTCTTCCTCTGCCGGATGGGGATATTCGGCTGTATTACCCCAGGCAAATAAGTTTGTTCCCGGGCCCATCTGCACAAGTGACCCCGGGAGGGGTCCCTGCTTTTTCCCACTGTATATTTGGCCACGGTCGGGGGGTCATCTCCCTCGTCTTCCTCATCTAACCCAAACCTCCTAAAGCTGCTCCTGCTCCCCCTCTTTTCCCCTGGGTAAAAAATTCCTTCATTTTCCCCAAGACAATGTTTTTGCCCTTTTCCCCCTCCTCCCCCAATTTCAGTCCCCCCCCGGGAAATCTGGGGCCCCACGAGATGTAGTCCCCCCGTTTTCCAGCCCCCTGCCCCAGCCCAGTTTTTTTCGCATTGTTCCAGGAAATAAAAGATTTGGAAATGATGTTATTCTTTCCGTGCCCCGGGCGACGAAAAATAACTTTCCCCAACCGTATGGCCAACAAACGTCGGGGTGCCCACGTTTAGCTGCCCCCTGGAAAAAATCAAAGTTCCCACAGGGGAGTATTTCGGGTTGCTGGATATCAAAAAATCTTTAAAGGGCCCTGCTCGGGTTCTTTACAGTCGGCCCAACATGTGAAGGTGGAATTCCAGCGGGTGGAAACATGGAAAATTCAGAGTGTGTTGGGGGGGGGGCCCCGTTTTGCGGGGGCTGCAACTCGGGAGGGTTTCCTGGTTTGTACGAATGGTTTTAAAAGTGATGCACGGTTTCCTGGCCATTTTCCCAGAATGTTTGAAGATGGGTTTGAAAAGATTTAAAGGCCCTTTTCACAAACATTAAAACACGTGCCCCCAATCCCGGGGCCCCGCATGGACCATCCCCCTCGGTGCAGGGGCGGACCCCATGTTCCCCCAATTGCCCGTCACCATGGTTGTTTTGCATTTTGGCGGGGGGAAAGCCAAATCGATTTTTGCTGCATGACGCGGAGCAGTTCCCCCCCTGTGTAAATTGTTCGTTTGAGGAAAACCCAGGTGTAGAACTGCGTGACACCGTGTCCCCTACCCCATGTGGTATGATGGAAAGTACTTGTGGAGGTGAGATGGTGGTGGTGGGGGAGGGGGGGGGAGGAGGGGGGAATTGGCGCAGGTGCAGAGTTAAAAAACGTGGAGGAGAAAGTGGTGTTCCTGCCCAAGTTGTTGGTGTGCCGGGGGCTGGAAGCACATTCACCCGGGGGCCCCAAAAAGGGACTTTTAGGGCCCGGGACGTAGTTACAGCTCAGAAATCCCGCGCCGGAGTTTCCCCCTTGGAAAAAACCGATAAGTCAAGGTTTACCCCCCTTCTGTTTTTACATATTTATGAAGTGTGGTACTTTCCCTTTTTTGGGAAAAAAAATTAAAGGCTTGGAAATCTCCATCTCGGCTCGGCACAAGCCCCTTGTTCTTGAACGGTTTCAGAGTCTTTCCATTTGGAAAGGGAAAGGGGAAAGCAGTTTTTAAAAAACTTGGGCAAAGGGGCCGGTCAAACCGGGTGAACCCTTTGGATGGTTTTGGGCGCTACTGTTGTCTCTTTGCAATGCCCCGCTGAACGAATGCTGGGGCATGAGTAGCGAGGGCAGGGGCATTGGGACCGGGAGGGTGATGTCAAAAAAGAAACAAAATCCCTTCTGCAGAGGTGGGGGCCTTGATGGGGTGTAATGGCATGCATGCCAAAGGGGGCTGGGCCCCGCTGTGGGTTGTGGGGGGGGGCAGGAAAGGACCCCACATTGAGCCACGTTTCTCCAGGCCAAAGGGGTGGTGGGGGGCTGGGTGTTTTTGACGAGGGCGTGGTTTCCAAGTTTGCTTTCCCGGCCCCGCTTTTACTTTTTGCCAAGATTCTAATTTTACCCCTATTTGGGTCCCCCGGGTCTTAAAAAAGAAAATGCCCCAAGCCGAGTTTCGGATTTTACAAACCCAAAGCTTCCCCAAAGAGTGAATATTGCCCGCCCCGCCTCGTGAGCCCCCGTGCTGCTACTTTCTTGGCCTGCGAAGGGGTTTTTTTTCCCCGTGGCCGCCCTTTTCTCCGACCCCCACACTGCTGCTATCCTTGACTACGGCCCCACGACCCACTTGCTGGTGCGCTGCTGCCCCGACGCGCAACTGGGGCCCTATTCTCCCGAGATGATTTAAAACCCCTTTCCCCACCCCGGGTCCCAAGTTCGGTCGGTATATCATCATTATTTGTGTTTCATGTCATGCGTCCATCACACGGGCTTGGTATGCCCAGGCTGACCTCTCACAAAATGACCTCCCATGCCCCTCTCCCTATCTTTACTTTGCCGCCTACTGAAAGAAGCAGGCCCATATTGGCCCCATTTCTTTGCTGCCAAAATAGCTTTCTGATTTCCCTCCCCAAAATTTTTTCATCCGTATATAGTGGAGCTGAGCCCAGAAAACCCCCAAAAAGTAGTTTTTGGTGAGGGAAAAGGGGTGGGGGGAGGCGGGTGGGGAAGGTGAGGGCCCTGGGCCCGCTCCCGGGGCCATGCCCAAAATAATGGTTTTTGTTGAGGTTTTCCCCCGACTCTTGGCTGGGGTTGGGCAGATGTCATTGGGAGGGGAAAGGATGAACCCCCGTCAACCCAAACAAGAAAACCCCTTTGGGGTTTTTGAAACCAAAACATGGCCCCTAGATGACAGGGCAGTTTTGGCCTCAAAAGAGTGACCCCCCTGCGACCGGGCCGCTTGCTGTGCTGCGACCCGGGGCCCGTTCCCGGGTTTGTTTGGGCCAATGCCACCGAGGTGCAGAGCCCGCCCCCTCTCTGTTGAATTTCTGTTTGTTCTTTAAATTTTACAGGACACTGTTTGATGATGTTTTCTGTATATGATAAAAATTTCCCCCCTGTTTTTTAACTCCCAAAAAAAACCAAGTAACCCAAGGGTTGGGGGAAAACCCCTTTGGGTATTAAATTTCGCTCCAAAAAAATGGGGCCCGGAAAAAAATTTTTTGTTTTTTTTTTTTGGGTTTTTTTTTTTTAAAAACACTGTGTGTTTTAATAAATGTAAAAAACACAAAAAAGGCTTAATTAAAACCTTTTGGAATGGAAATTTGGCTAAGGAAAAATGTATATATTTTTTGGGGGTGAAAAAAGACGGTTTAAATTTTTTTAGCCACCCCAGCAAAAAAAATGCTTAATTAACCCCGGGTGTAAATTGGCCAAAGAAATTTAGCCCCACAAACTAAATAGCTTTTTTAGGTTTACAATTTTGGGGTTTTCTACGCCAAAACCAAAAAGAGATACAGTTGAATTAACCTTTGGGTTGTTGGGAAATTTTGGTTTCAGGAAAAATTTATATATTTGGCGGGTTTAAAAAGACGGTTTCTTGGGGGCAAACAACCCCCAGCCCAAAAAAAACGCCCCTTTAAAAAACCCCGGTTTTAAATTGCCCAAAGAAATTTTTGGGCCCCCACAAATAGTAGCTTTGTAGTGTGTTACAAATTTCGTGTTTTTTTACGCCAACAACAAAAGATACAAATTGTAATTTTAAACCCTTTGGGTTTTGAATTAGGCTAAGGAAAAAATTTTTATATTTTGGGGTTGAAAAAAGGCCCGGGTTTTTTTTTGTTTAGACCCAGCAAAACAATGCTTAGTTAACCCCCGGATTAAAAATTTCGCCAAAGAATTTAGTGCACAAAATTTTTTTGCTTTGTTTGGTGTTTTCAATTGGTGTTTTCTTCGCCACACCCAACCCAAAAGATACAGTTTTTAATTAACCCTTTTTTGTGATTTAGGTACAGGAAAAATTTTTTTTTATTTTTGGCGGTGAAAAAAGAGGTTTCCTTGGGGGGCGCACACCAGCAAAAAAAACGCTTAATTAACCCCTGGATGTAAATTGGCATAGAAATTGGGGCGCCAAAAAAAGAAGTGGTATTTGTATTGTGAAAAGTGTTTTCCTTTTGGTAAAACAAAAAGGAACTGGGTTAGGTCCCTTGGAAATTGGGAAAGTTATGCGTGCAGGGGGACGCCATGGATTTCAGATCCAAAAACCCCCAAAAAAATTTGGGAAAAAGAACCCTTAAGGGGGAAAAAGTCTCTGAGACAAGCCCGAGGAAAACCACAGAAAAACGCTGTATAAAAATCAATTCTTCGTAAGAGCTTTCGCCGCGGCAGCACCCCTTTCCCCGATCCCGTACAGGTTTTGAGCCGGGATGAGCTCCCCGGTTTTGCGCCCCCACTTTTATAGTGCGGCCGGTTTTTCTGGGGTCCCCCCCGGGCTCTGATTTGGGTTTTAACCCCTGCAGATGTATGCAGGGGAAAGTCCCTTTTTCCCCCCAGAGGGGTTTGCCCCATGTAGGCCATGTGTCGCAGCCAAATTTTTTCCCTTTTAAAAACAACCCTTTGTTTTACCCCAAGGTTTCCCCAAAATTTGACTTCGTTCCGAACCCAAAATTTTCCTGAAAAATTTAAAAAGAATTCCCCTTGTTTGAATCTTTGGCCCCTTCTAATTATGATATTTTTTGCAATTCCAAAAAAGTTTAAGGGAATAAATACACTATTGTGACATCACCACAATAGAACATAGCATATAAATGATGAAACAGTCTATTATGATATTATGAAAGCAGAGCTCCGTTTATAAGTTAAGACATAGGCAAGGATGAAATCATTGCACTAGATTACAGTTTGTAAAGAATATACATTATGGGCAACATGCATGAAATTTGGCGTATGAACGCCAAATTTTGTGCGCATGAAAATGGCGTAGAATGCGCCTGATTTATGATCCCACTCTACCGCGGGTCATAAATCAGACGTATTCCAGCACTAGGGCGACATTTCTGGATCAGGTATATCACTTTGAAAGTGCTCTACCTGTTCCAGCAGTAATGCGCCTACAAATGCCGTAGCAAAGCTATTAATATGTAGCTTCGCTATGGTTCTAGTGCGCCCATCTGCCGCACGCCCCTGAGATCGGGCGCATTACAAAGCCCAACAAGTGCTATGTAATGCGCCCGAGAATGGCGTGTGGGAGATTTAAAAATGTATGAACGGGCTGTGCCTGATATTGGGCTGAAAAGATGCCAGATATCTGGCTCAGCCCCGTTCATACAAGTCGCCCTATATTGGCACATAATCACAATAAACAGTTCTCTTTAGACTTTTTTATTGAAAAATTTACAACCCAAATTCCCAAAAAGTTTTGACAGTGTAAAATGTAAAGAAAAAAGGGGAATTAAATGATTTGGAAATCTATTATTACCAAATTTTACTTTACAACCAAAAATAGAACACATATCAGAAGTTGCAGAAGTTGAAAGTTAGACATTTTCCATTTCATTTAGAAATTGGGGTTTGCAAAACGTCAAAAAAGTTGGGACAGTGTTAACAAAAGGCAGGAAAAAGGTGGTTCTAGTGAAAAACAATTGTTGGGTTAATTTACTGTCACATTACATTACTGGGTATTAAAAAGAGCATGATAGAAAGGCAGAGTCTCAAGAAGCAAGTACGATCATAGATTCAACAATCTAAAAATTGTGGTACAATTTCAGAAAAATGTTCACAACAAATATGGAAATAGTTAGCACCCAATATTAAAAATAATAATTTAAAACTAATTAAAGGTAATAGAACATAATTATTATAAATTCAACACTAGGGTGTAATGAATTCCCAAATAATATGCTGACTTTATTAGCATAAAAGATGTGACTGATAAAACAAATGCAATGTGTTTCCTGTGCTCTCGTGGCACACTTTATCAGGCATAAAGAAGAACAAAATCAAACCATGGTATATACTGCTCAGGTACTCAAAGTTAGGCGGTCTCTTTCCAGTCTGAGAACAAGTCATTCTAGTAACCGGTGACAGTCATAGAAGCACAGTAACAAGGACTTATAACCACTTTTTAAAACATACATAATGAATAAATTATGAACTATAAATATATAGGAAATTCTTGTTAAAATAAAAACTTGTATCATTAAACTTTATTGAAACCTGTTCTTAAAACATTATGGACGAAATAAAACTTATTGAAACTTATTGGCAACTGTGGAGCGCACAAGGTCCAGACTGCAAGCAGGTGAACATTACAATGGAGCGAGACCAGCAACACAACAGTCCTGTGGCTCCTAGGGATTAATCTTGTGTGTGCTGAGTAACAAAAATGAATGAATGAATAAATGAACGAATGAACGAGAATACTGTAGATCTGTATGAATAGTGAAAATTTACTATGGATTCATAACTAATAATCTAAACCGTAAGAGGAACTAAACAATTCTCATGAAATTAAGAATTCATACCAAATCTGATATGCCTCGGTATTGTGTGGCTATACTATTCTGAATATTATCATCTAGGTGGTGGAGATCATAAAGTTAAAAAACCAGCCAGTATGTTTTGAAGTCTTTTAGCTCTCCAATATGTTATTTGGGGCTTCTTAGGTGATAGTAGCTGCAGAACAGGATCGAGACTAAGTACATTCCAATGTTTTGTTAGTATAGACTGGAGTTTCTTATGTTGGAAATTATGTGTTGTTATAAAATTACATTTAGTCGACAGCAGGTCTTTTTTCAGATACGTTTCTCAATTATTTTTTATTGCTTGTTGAACTAATGGCTAGGGTAACCTTATTCAGCAAATTTCTCTGCAATATTGGAGACTTGTGCAGAAAAATGTTCCTCAAAGATGCAATTTAAACTGTCCATGTGGAATTCTGACCCACTTACGATGATGACCACTTGAGTCTACTTTTTTTAAGTGGGTCTTGGATTGGACAGTCAGGTTTTGATGGTATAAATTTAGGCCTAAGACTATGCTCTCTTAAGGGTCAATAGTCATCATAAAGGAAATTGCGCAAGAGTTGCTGATAGAACATACACTGACAAACAAAATGATAACAATGTTTTGATCTGATGACTTTCAGGCTCCATATCTTACCATCCACTACAGCTTTGTACCTGAGGTTACCATCATTTTATAGACAATCATCTTACCTTTCTTATACATATATTTGACTTGCAAGTATTAAGCATCTGCTTAGTTCTGCAGATTCTTGTCATGTAACTGCATTGTTACTGTTTTACACCTAAAAAACAAAATGTTATTTTTTATTATTTTGTTAGTTTTAGGTAAATCCACCTTTGGCTTTCAGCACGGCCTAATTCAAGCATGTCTTGACCAAAATCTGATCCCAAGTCTCTTCTAAACATTGCAAATGTTGGTGCAGACTAAACATGGGTACGAAAACAGATTTTTCTTCAACTCTATCCACAAGTGCAGCAACTCTACTTCATTGTCATTGAACCATTCCCTCTACAACCTTGATATACTGTATGCTTCAGGTCATTGTCCTTCTGGAACACTATGTCGTCCTTTTCATACCCATAGTACTCGAGTGTATGAAGTAGCTCATGTTGTAGGACACTCACATATAGCTCAGCATTGAGATCAATATCAATCCTGGTCAAGTATCCAACATCTTTGACTGTGAAACAACCCATATCCTCAGGCTTCCTCCACCGACAGTTTCTTCAATTTCTCGATCCGTTTTTCCTCTTTTCCCTTGATTCTTCCAAACCCATTTGCACCCATCAGAGCCCGGTCCATTGACTTTCATCTCATCGCTCCAAATCACCTGTTTCCAATCTTCCATTTTTTATGGTTTTTTTTGCAAACTCGAGCCAATGCTTCTTATGGCAAATTGAAGTCAAGGCTTCTTCACCTTTTTTGAGCCACCATTCCAGACTTGTGTAATGCACATTGCACAGTGCTTGCATGTACGTCTGTGAAACAAAGCATATGAGCCACCTTCACTGCCATGTCTGTCGCGTTAGAACTGATAGACCTTGTGATGAGCCGACGTTGATATTTTGCCTGGACGTCCACCTCTTGACTTTTGAATGGATGGATGGACATTTCATATTCTTCCAGCTGTCATGGTCTCACAAGATGCAGTTTGGCAATTTTCTTGGCCGAGAGAGCACTATCGATATGCTGGATGATAGGGATGAGCGATACTATTGCCAAAAGTTGAAATCGGCATGGTTTTTACGTTTATCGGTGTTTCACGATTATGCGATAGTTTACGTGAATATCTTAATGATAATCATTATCACGTTTACTATCGCGCCATTTTCGGCGTTTCCTGTAATTTTGGGGGCCAGTCAATCAGCTCAGACCATAGAGGGGGTGAGGGTTGTGTACGACATCAGCACTGGACGGTGTATGGATCTCTTTGGCTGATAAAATCACTTGACCTTGTTTTATGTGTATGCACTTCCTTATCAGCCTCATTCGTTCACTCGCTGACTAGAGAGCAACACATCGCTGCCCAATAGCTTTTTTCAAAGCTGCGACAGCTTTACATTGTCTATAATGAAAGGCATATTTAGTTAGAGACTTTTAAAGACATCTAGTGCTGTGTGCAGCTGCTGTCTTTGCAGTACAGTTTTTCAATAAGAGACTGTGAAAAAATCTTCTATACCTTTTAAATTTTTATCTTTTTGAACATGGAGCGAACTACAGAAGAAGGCTGTAGGACATGGAGATAGAGGTACGAGAGAAGGTGCCCTTTCCAATGCTGGGGACAACAGGCAAGCCAGCAAATCGTCGATTGCAGGACCGTCAGGCCTGTCATCGCTCGGTCGGTTCCCTGTGAATCTCAAACAGTGTCGCCAATCTGTTCTTCAGTGGTTAACGCAACCAGCAGTTTTACCTCTTCGTCCTCCCAGTCACAGCCACATATGTCGTCATCATCAACATCAGCATCCATTCAACCTGAAGCAAACGTAGACCAAATGTCAACTCATGTACACACCACTGTGGATAATCCATGTTCTGAAGACCTCTTTGATGACACAATGCGGTGGGGGTCCGAAGGCATTTCAAAAGATCAAGAGGCCACTGATGATAATTTTATCTTCTCTCACGCCCAATCAATTATGCCATCAGAGGAGGAGAAGGAAGCTGGTCAGTCAGCACAAATCCCGAGCGGTGGTGGCATCTGAAACCCCACTACTTGCTTATAACTGTCGAAAATGTCTAGGACCTCTGAAGCCTCGGCCTTTTTTGATCAAGCCACAGATTCTCCCAGTGACGTCATATGCCGCATTTGCCATTAATGCATCAGTAGAGGAAAGAATCGAAAGTGTTTAACCACCAGCAACATGTCAAGCCACATGCAGCGAATGCATGAGTTGAAATGTCGGGATCACTTGGCGAAAAAAGGCCACACTGGTACTGGGCTTCCAACCACTGTCACACCCTCTGTCTCCACCTCCTCCTCTTCCGCCACTTCCAAGACCAAGCGTTCCTCTGCTGCCCATGTCCTTCAGCGGCATGAGCAAGGATCAGCCTTCGCTTCAGCCTCCACCATCGCCCGAGTTCCACCAGCACCACCAGAGACACAGCCTACCCCTTCTCCTTCCACCAGTTTGACCTGCACGCCATACAGCGGCCAATCTACCAGCCAGCCTTCCATGGAATTTGAGACCGTGCTCATTGATCAACTGGAGACATCTGTTGCGTCTGCTTCACGTTCTTCAAATGTCACGGTGGAACAACATCAGCAACGTGACTGCAGTAGTGTGGCAAGTAGCGATAGCAGCAGCAGCAGGTATTGTGGTAGAAGCTTAATGGGTGACCTCTGGCAATCTTCATTTACCACCTCACCAACGCCTGTAATGCAGGGCACACATACAACACACAGAGACCGGCTTAAGATCATGGTGTACGACTATCTGCGTCTCAACACCAATGTTTTTCGATATGTTCCGGACTCAATTGACTTCTGTGTATCCAAAATGGATAACTGGCCCACGCCATAGAGGTGTTGTCCTGCCCAGCAGCCAGTGTCATATCTGAGCGGACCTTGAGCACAGCTGGAGGATTCATTACAGACAAACGCATCCGGCTTTCCACAGATAATGTGGATTGTTTGACTTTCATCAAGATGAATCAGGCGTGGATCTCTGATGATGTTGTGGCCCTAGTTGCCGAGGTCACCGATTAGTTGCCGGTCTACTTCACATTCCTCTTCCAAAAGAAATGGTCCGCTTGAACTTTTTTTTTTTTTTTAAATGATCATTTCTTACTGAAATTTTTATTCTGAGTGCCCAAAATGTCATTTTGCTGGTTTTGCGGTTAGGAGACTTTAAAAGACACCAATTGTACTCAGTTTCATGAAAAAAACGTATTTCATTTACTCATTTCTTCATGAAAATTTTAAGCACTGTCAATGGTTTTGGGGTCACGGTGATGTGAAAAACAGCTATTATCCAGTTCCTTTGGAACAAAAATGTGGCATTTCTTCCTCAAAAGTTTTCACAGTGGCTGAGAGGTCATTTTTTATAATTTTTGGGGTCATGATGTGGTAAAAAAACAGCTATAACCCCTATTGTAAAAAAAGGGGTTTGTAACAGGCATTTGATCTTCACAATTGTCAACATTCACAGAAAGGTCATGTTTTGAATTTTTGGGGACATGCTGCTGTCCAAAACAGCTACAATACAGGTCCTGTTGTAAAATATGTGGTTTCTAACAGGCATTTATTTTTCACAATTGTCCTTTTTTTTAATTTTTCAACCAGGTTTTATAGGTTGGGTGATCAGTATACAGACACTATGAACAATCTTTTCATTTTAACCTTAAACTCTAGTAGAATGGAAACCTATGAATAAAAACATGAATAAAAAAAATGAAAAATCAGAATTAAAAAAACTAGCAGCTTTTTCAACTCGAAGTTCAAAATACAAGTTGTTTTTATTGTAAAAAATAACAGAGCACCCCTCATACGAGTATTTGTAATGCATTAGCTTAACCCGTTCTCTTCAAGGGAGATGGTGAAGAAAAAAAGAATCCTGAACACAAAAAAACGATATGCATCCACCTGGAGTAACTGGTTCAATAACCGTTTTCGTAGAATTTTTTCATGACTTCCCAGACTCACATCACCTCCCTACCACTCGAGGTCAAAGATTACAGCATTTACATTTTGAAATGAAAATAAAATACCACTACCCAAAAATAGGAAAAATAGGGTAACATACTTAATTCAATTGAAAAAACTGAAAAACAATGACGTAGTGGGATTCCCTCATATTTTAAAAATGTGTTTTCGATAATTAAACTACTAAAAAACTTGCATTTACAAAATAGCTGATAAAAATATTCCTCTAAATTGTACAAGGGAGATACAGAAAGACTTGAACAGATGTAAGTAATTCAGAGGACATGGAGTATGGAGCACATTCTCCACCCCAAGAACAGAGACAATTTCCTTCAGCACATTGAGTAAAACGAGAAAAAGAAAGCCAAGAAAAAGAGCACCTGGGTGGAACAGGAGCATCAACCACCAGCGTTTCCAAGTGAAGTTCATTTGGTCCGCACTCATATGGAGGGGCAAGCGCTCTCGTAGAGGCAGAAATTTCTCAAGCGCTACCCAGGTATTGACTGTCTTCTGAGGAAGGATTGAGTTCTTAGCTCACACTTCTAATTCCGCACTCTGCTTCAGCACGACTGTTTTCGTTGCTGCGTCATAAGGGCATTTTTGCCGTGTTAGTAGATGACAGACGCCAGCCCTGGCTCTCACCACACCCACTATACGTCTGGCACTGCTAGCTGAACCTGTGTGTTAATAGATGACGGGCGCCAGCCCGGGCTCTCACCGCATCCACTGTAAGTCCGGACCTGCCACGTTCATAGCCTCACCCTCCTACTTCAACCCACTTGACAGTAGAATGCAGGATTTTCAGACAGTCCTCGTTGACCTACTGGGGACATCTGTTTTGTTTGCTTCACGTTCTAATGTCACGGTGGAACAACGTCACCAATGTGACAGCAGTAGAATGGCAAGTAGCTCTAGCAGCAGCAGCACTGGAAAACTATTTTTTTTAATATAGTTTATTCCTTAATGCAAACTTTTCTGCTGATGGTCCATAAGGGAACCTGTGCGGCTTTTTGGGTCATGCTGCGTTACAGGATGTGGGTAGTCAATGTCCATTTCACTAAAATACTGGTTCAAATACTACTTTCTTCCGGCACTTTGTGATCTGTGCGTCATGCTGTAGTACAGGACAGGTATAGTCAATGTCCAGTTCAACTAAAATATTGCTTCAAAGACTACTTTCTTCCGGCATCTTTTTAATCTATGGGTCATGCGGGTTTTAGGGTCATGCTGTGGTACAGGACAGGGATAGTCAATGTACAATTCAACTAAAATACTGGATCAAATACTACTTTCTTCCGGCACTTTTTGATCTGTGGGTCATGCAGGTTTTTGGGTCATGCTGCGGTACAGGACATGGATAGTCAATGTCCAGTTCAACTAAAATACTGGTTCAAATACTACTTTCTTCCGGCACTTTTTGATTTGTGGGTCATGCAGGTTTTTGGATCATGCTGCGATACAGGACATGTTTAGTCAATGTCCACTTCACTAAAATACTGGTTCAAATACTACTTTCTTCTGGCACTTTTTGATCTGTGGGTCATGCTGCGGTACAGGACATGGATAGTCAATGTCCAGTTCAACTAAAATGGTGGTTCAAAGACTACTATCTTCTGGCAGTTTTTGATCTGTGGGTCATGCAGGTTTTTGGGTCATGCTGCGGTACAGGACAGGGATAGTCAATGTCCATGTCAACTAAAATACTGATTCAAATAATACTGCCTTCTGGCACTTGGTAATCTGTGGGTCATGCAGGTTTTCTTGTCATGCTGCTGTAAAGGAAATGGATATTCAATGTCCAGTTCAAATAAAATAGTGGTTAAAATAGTACCTTCTTCCAGCACTTTTTATTCTAAGGGTCCATAAAGGGCATCTTTGCTGGTTTTGGGGCATGCTACTGTAAAATAAACCAATAGTAAAGGTCTTATTGAAAAAAGCTTATTTTCTGTGCTTCAAGGCCATCAAAATGAACAGTGGTTACTGAGTGTTCTAATGTCACAGTGGAACAAGGTCAGCAACATGCCAGCAGTAGAATGGCAAGTAGCCGTAGTAGCAGCAGCAGCAGCAACAGAGGCACGATTGGAATTATTTTTTTTTTTTAAATTGTCAATTTCTTATTGCTACTTTTTATTCTGAGGGTCCATAAGGGCATTTTTTGGTGGTTTTGTGGTCAGGCTACTTTAAAATGTATGATGGCAATAGGGTGGCAATAGGGCAGTGTTCCTGCCAGGGGCCAGAATTAAAAAGGTGCCCTGTGATATGTTAAAAATAGGAAGTAGTAATGAGTGGGCACTCCATTTGATTTAGCTGCATGTGGACATGAAATGGTTAATAGATGACTGATGGCAGCCCTGGCTCTCGCCGCACCCACTGTAACTAAGACCCTGTGAGCTGAACCTCCGCGGTCCCCGTTGGGACGTTCTTGCTGCCACCACATATGTGACGAGTTGTTTTTCCCTGGTGCAAAAAGTGATAGGGGTCTCCTGCCAGTTCCCATGTGCCATTTCCAATACCGGTGGCTTGTTTTGTGTGAAAGGTGCCCCGTAGTAGCTGCTACTGCTGTACCTGCTGTGGCTATGCCGTCCTCATCCTCTCGGTTAGCCATGGAACATAATGAATTATTTTAACACATCGACAAAATAACGATAATTGACACAAACGCTCATCACTACTGGATGATGCTGCCTCTTTTTTCATGGGAAATCGTCTTCATGGCTGCTCAAACCAGTGACCTATTGCTTGGTAATCAGCCTAATAACACACTGAGCTACTAGGGAATGTGAGAACAGGTTGTAATTTGCAGTATACAAGAAGAAAAAAATTGTCCCACCACCAGGAGCAAAACAGTAACAATGTAGTTACATGACAAAAATATGCATAACTAAGCATATATAGTTGCAGGTCAAAGTTATGTATGAGATAGCCAAGATGATTGTCTATAAAATGATGGTAGTCTCACATTGAAAGCTGTAGTAGGTGGTGAAATATGGAGCCTGAAGGTCAAAAGTTCAAAACATTCTTACCCTTTTGCTTGTCGGTATAAAATATTTTTATTGGATACAACTTTATAACACAAAAAACTTTAAAAAAAACTGTAAATACGCAAAACGCTGCAGTAAGTGGGAAAAAGACAGCTTTCAACAAAAACGTCCTGAATAACATTTGTTAGTGAGTCTATGAATTTGTTCTGAGAGATAGTATTGCCTCTATCAGATCCTCCTTCATAGAAGACCTCATATCTGATCTCATTATTTCCAGGCTAGAGAACAGTCTCTCTATACTATCTTGCGGTGGTGCCAAAATGGTGACCACTTGGGCAACATCTCTAACAATTTCAGGGTATAAAGGAATTGCCTCAGACACAGTCAGTTTTGATGAATGGTTAAACTCTTCTACTTCTTCAAAAGCAAGTGAAAACTTTTGCTGAAATCTGGTCAATTTGTTTGCTATGGGATCGGAATCTTTTCCCCTGCGGCAATGCTTTGTCTGCTCCAGGTCATCCAAATACTTTTCAAAATTAAACTCTTCATCTGATGCGGCTGAAGATATGGGAGCAGTAGCACTGGCAAGACCAAATTCCTCCTGCTCTTGGCACTGCATTGAACTAACTGTACCAATTTATCATATATCCAACTCCACAGCCCTGATTGCTACATTAGAAAACAGCTTATAAATGAAGACACAAATTGTTGCTGTATCACCACAATAAACACAGCTTATAAAACAGACCCAGACTACTGTGACAACATGAAAATAGAACACAGCCTAGGAATTAAGACATTCTGTACTCTGACACTATCGCAATGGGATGTGGCCTAGTAATAAAGACACATGCCATTGTGGCATCATCACCATAGAGCACAATGAAATATAAGTACTTTGACACTATCAAAATAGAACATGACAATGCAACTGTGACAATCACAATAGAGAACTTTCAGTGGTAAAGAAAATCATTACCACACAACTACAATGAAACACAGCCCAAAAATAAATGAACTTTGTCAGCCCCTCCAGACAATGGATGTAGGTGCACATTACCATCACTGCAATACAAATGTAAAACACACAAAAAAAATACAGAAGCACAAAAATGCTAAGATATATGTGAACACAGACTATATAAACTATGTTAAATTGCATTATTGCTACATCTTGTATACATGAAAGTTTGAGGTTCTTAGTACACATTTTGACCAAATTGCGTGAGCCTATCCAAAGCACCAAGAGAAGAGTCTATTAAGAAATAAGGATCCATCTGAAATGAGATCACCTTACTGTTAGTGCAGGGATTCACACTATTTGATCACAACGTGCACTAAGATTACTAAACTTTCACTAGATATAGCATGAAATTTACAATAATTTATTTGTTCTACAGGTCACATGTACCTTAGGGTTTGCAGTTTGCTGCTGTATGTTGTATGTGTTTGAGCTTATCAAAAGCTTAGCATTAAATACAATACCATCTTGGCAAACACAAAAATCATAGTCTCATTATAAAGACAAACGCTATTGGGACAGCATGAATAATGTAAAAAAAGAAAATATCCAAAAAGCAATTGCGTAGTGTGTCTCTCCACCAAAAATTGGGGGAAAAAATTGTTGAAATTGTACAGTATGTATCCTAACATGGTTTCATTGAAAACATTATGCCTTGCAGAATGTGGACACACCAAAAAAAACAATTTTTTCTTCATGAGAAATTGTTTTAGTATGGAAAAGTAGTATCAGATGAAAATATTTTATTACATACATATTTGGCATCACAGAACTAGTGCTCTTATAATATAGTTAGTAAAATATTAGGCTAAACAATCACAGGATCGCCACCTTTTTTCCCATCTACTTTCCAAAAAAACTGTTAAACTATACAACTTTTATGTTGCTCATGTGTAACCATAAATTCAACATAAAAAAATTGCTGAGAGTTCATAGTATGTAGGATACAAGTCTGCTACTGTAGTTTATATTCCAGCCAAACTTGCTATATTTGAGAACAAGCTGTAAGACAGGTAGTCTTGAAGTATAAGTCAGTTCATACAATATTTTCATCTGCTGCTGATTAGTTTCTGTTCATTGGTATTCAGTGCATTTTGTGCTAGAAGGGAATTTTGTCAAGGATTTTAGGCAATGAAAAAGATCTTCATGACCCAGTTACACCTTCTGAGGCTCAGAAATATTAGTGTTTCATTTCATACAATCCAATGCAGATTTACTCATGTGTCTTTGTTCTGTCAAATGCCAATGAATAATAGAACATAGAAAACACTGAGTGTCTGATATACATGCAGAACCCAAGTGGCACTCCAGTCTCTCTCACAACATTTAAATAAATTTTCCAAGATTATCTTATTGTTTTTTCCATCATTGTTCTTACCATTATGTATTATTTCTTAGTTATCACACAATACAATCACACAAATAGGTTTTATAGGCAACATACAAAAATATAAACTTTAAAGTTATCAATTTGTTCCAATTTTAATTTTAAGCATAGAGCTTGAGGATCAAAGATAAATGCTGGGTAGAGCAGAGGAGAAGTGGCACGGTCGTCTCAAGGGTTGGCTGTATATGAATGCATATCTTTTGCAAAATATAGGAACTGTGGTCAGAGCTGGCAATTCATCCTTCTGAAAGCCGATAGCGTAGGAATGTCGTGGGGAAGCAGAAGATGGAGAAGTCTGCAGGAGGAGCTGGGAGTGGAATCAGTACACAAGTAGAGAGTGAACATGAAAGCAGTCTGCCAGCAGAGAGAGAGTAGGGCATTATAACTTAAAGGGGTTTTGCCAGGACGTGCCTTATCTGCTAAGAAGCAATGGTAAACAAGCCACTCTGAGCTAAAAGAGAGAGAGACACAGCCTGAGCACAGAGCCATGCATAAGGGATCGTGTGAAATGTTCACTCAAATAATCAAACTACAACTAGTGGATTCTGTATACAAAAGACAAAAGCTTTTCTCCAAAGCAGCTTGAAAGCTTCTTCATGGTCTCTGTCATCAGATAAAGCAGGGATCTCCTAAGATAATCACACTAGAACTAGTGGATTCTGTATACAAAACACAACATATTTCTACCCGGTGCCTTGAAAGCTTCTTCAGCTCCCTTTCATCAGATAAGAAGTGTTCTCTGTGCAAGCCCGGCCAGCAGCTCTTGTCAGGTCGTATCTAATAGAAGCTTTGAAGTAACTAAGGGCAGGTAAGGCAGCCTGTAGCTCTCTCAGACTGCAATTTTTGTAATCACATATATTTAGAAAAGTGATTAAATACACATTTTTTAGGATCCCACGTCAAACATCGTGGCAAAACCCCTTTAAGAGATAGAAGGTCAACAAAGCATATCAATAGATCAACACGTTCACCGGGAGTAAAGGACTATGGAACGATCCCAAAGAGAAGACATGAGAACAGAGAGTGATACTCCTGTCACACAGACACACCGTTGAATATCAAGCTATAAGCCATGCCAACATTCCCACGACAGAGAAAACAGACCGCCTAATATCGTGACCTGACTTACTCTGACCGATAATGCAAATTGTTCAAAAATAAAGTATGAATTATCAACGCAGGTGGACACCAAATAATAACAACCAACACAAAAAGTTCTCAAGCAGTCACATGAAAATGCAATACAAAGCATATCAATAAAAAGATTCACAGGTCGATGAATTACCAAACAGACATTGAGAGGACTGACGGAGAAAGGTGCATGGTTTGGTAGAGATTCAGATGCGCGTACACTTCAGGAATGGAAAAGTGATAGCAATAACTGTTTTTAGCAAACTGTCCCTAACGCTGTCCCTCAAAAGCTCACCCTATGGCTGCTCCTAACACTAGAACCTCTATCCCTGACATTAACCTAATGGGTTTTTCTCAAATATGCCCAGGCCCGGACTGAGAACCTGACCGACCGGGCATATGCCCGGCGGGCAGCACAGCCGGGACACATGTGGGCCGCCCGAAGTTAGGCTTGCGCAGCGCTGCTCACCTTAAAGCAGCACCGCTGCGGAGGGAATCAGCTGCCGGCCCGCCGCCACGGGCTGCTAAGGCAGTGATACGCGGCCGGCACTTTGACATGCGGCCGCAGATGAGCCGCACGCAGCAAGAAATATAAGTCCAGGCAGGATTCCAGACTCTAGCAGGCGCAGCACACAGTTTATTAATGGTGGCTGCGGGCCTGCGGCCACTACAGCGTACCGCCGGCCGCCGCGGCCTGCAACTGCCGCACTTGGGGAATCTGTGACTGCTGCCAGTGGTGTCACTCACTTATAGAGGCGGGCTGCGCCTGCGGCCAATACACAGGGCCGCCGGCTGCCGCGCCACAACTGAGGGCCGCCGCAGTGAGCAGTGATGCTCTGCAGTGGCCTGAGTTAGCAGCAAGTATATAAATCGGGCTGCGGCCACTACGGAGGGGCCGCCGGCCGCCGTGCTCGCAATTGAGGGCCGCTGTGAGCCGGCCCGGGATGCTCCGCAGCGGCCGTAGCTTGTCTCTCCTGGATGGTGATGTCACTGATGTGGTCACATGTCAGGAGGCGGGGCAGGAGTGCAGGCAGGGAGGGGGGAACGTGGAGGCCGCTAGCTCCCAGTGCATAATAGAGATGTTCACTGGCTCCACCTCCCCAGTCCTGCAGCCTTACCCACGCTGAACGCGCCTCTGCCTCTCCTGGGAGCCGGCTCAGCTCCTGCAAGATTGCCTCTAATAGTAAGTAGTTTGTAGCTTCACTGATTGGGCCCTTGCCACTTGTCAGCTTGGTAGTAGGAAGGCAAGACCCAAGGGAAGTAGGTACATAGCTACCAACCGCTCTTGGGCCTTGTTCTCCTACATACCTTCTCCTACATACCTCCCTTGGTGCCCGCCCGCCTGCCTACGTAGCTCCCTTGGTGCCCACCTGCCTACGTACCTCCCTTGATGCCAGCCCGCCAGCCTACGTACCTCCCTTGGTGCCAGCCCGCCCACCTACGTACCTCCCTTGGTGCCCACCTGCCTACTTACCTCCCTTGGTGCCCACCTGCCTACGTACCTCCCTTGTGCCTGCCCGCCTATGTACCTCCCTTGGTGCCCGCCCGCTTGCCTACGTCCACCACTGGTGCCCACCTGCCTATGTACCTCCCTTGATGCCAGCCCGCCAGCCTATGTATCTCCCTTGGTGCCAGCCCGCCAGCCTATGTACCTCCTTTGGTGCCCGCCCACCTACGTACCTCCCTTGGTGTCCACCTGCCTACGTACCTCCCTTGGTGCCCACCCGCTTGCCTATGTACCTCCCTTAGTGCCCGCCTGCCTGCCTACATACCTCCCTTGGTGCCCGCCTGCCTACGTACCTCCCTTGGTGCCCGCCTGCCTACGTACCTCCCTTGGTGCCCGCCCGCCTGCCTACTTATTTCCCTTGGTGCCTGCCCGAACGCCTATGTACCTCCCAGGGCTGTGGAGTCGGTAAGCCAAAGGTCCGACTCCAACTCCTCAATTTTCCTGACACCGACTCCGACTCCTGACACTGACTCCCACTCCCTCATACTCGGCGCATGTTTAAGTGGTAACTTTACTGTAGTATAATGGTAACATCAGGCTGTTTATCACCTTATGATATAATAATCAAGCTATTTAAGTAGAACAGACACTGACAAGCAAAAGGGTAACAATGTTTTGAACTTGTGACTTTCAGGCTCCACATCTCACCATCCACTAAAGCTTTGAACATGAGGCTGCCATAATTTTATAAAAAATCCTCTTGCCTATTTTATAAATACATTATTTATTTTTAGAATCTGCTTAGTTCTGCTTTGTTTCTGTTTTGCTCCTAAAAATAAAAATTTGGCTTTCAGCTCTGCCTGAATCCTTCTGGGCTCTGGATCAGACTCAAGTCATGTCTTGACCAAAATATGATCCCAGGACTCTGCTACATGAATACAGCTTTTTCTTCAACCAAAGGATATTGTCACACGGTGTATTGCAGCGCGTACAGTACGTGCCGCAGTACACTGTGTGCTTCGGGTGCTCGCGCTGATCAGCGTGTACTTCCGAGGCGCGGGGGGAGGGGCGCGTAGACATGCATTACTCGCGGCGCGTAATCGACATGTCACTTATCTCCCCGCGTGTACAATCCAATCGTATTTTACACGCGGAGACAGGAGGCGTAATCCCTAGTTCTCTATGAGAGCTATGGATTACCGTAATTATGGAGCGCATTTCCCTGCATATTAAGCGCAGTATGTCGTGAATATGCATTTACTCCAAATCACCAGTTTCCAATCTTCCATTATTCATACTTTTTGGCAAACTCAAGCCGACGCTTCTTATGAGGAGATTGAAGTCGCGGCTTCTTCACCTTTTTTCGAGCCATCATTCCAGACCTGTGTAATGCGTGTTGCCCGGTGCTATTAGGGAATGTGAGAACAGGTTGTAATTTGTCCCTTCATCAGGAGCAAAACAGTAACAATGCAGTTACATGAGAAGAATCTTTAGAACTAAGTAGATGCTAAATAGTTGAAGGTAAAAGTTATGTTTGAAAGCCAAGAGGATTGTCTATAAAATGATGGGCGTCTCAGGATGAAAGCTGCAGTGGATGGAGAGATATGGAGCCTGAAAGTCACACGCCCAAAACATTGTTACCCTTTTGCTTTGCGATGTAAAATAAATTTATAGGATACGACTTTCGAACACATAAAACTGTGAGAAATTGTAAATATGAAGTGAAAAAGTTTGCTGAAATCTGGTCAATCTGTTTGCTATGGGAGCGGAATCTTTTCCCCTGTGGCAGCGCTTTGCTGCTCCATGTCATCAACTCCTCATATGAAGAGGCTGAAGACAAGGTAGCAGTAGCACTGGCCGGACCCAATTCCTCTTGCTCTTGGCATTGCATTGAACTAACTGGACCAATTTATTATATATTTAAGAAGTCGGAGTCGTCCATTTTTTACCAACTCCGACTCCTGCAAAATGGGTACCTCCCTTGGTGCCTGTCTGCCTACGTACCTCCCTTGGAGCCTGCTCGAACGCCTACGTACCTCCCTTGGTGCCCACCTGCGTGCCCACCTGCCTACGTACCTCCCTTGGTGCCTGCCCGAACGCCTACGTACCTCACTTGGCCTTGCGATCCTGCCTATGTACCTTGGGCCATGCCCGTCTGTCTACGTACCTCCATTTGGCATTTATTTTGGGAGACAAAAGTATAATTTCTTGTATTGATATACATATATATTTATAGCATTTAAATCATATTGTTCATTAAAAATCTAACTTATTATCATACTGCATTTTTATTGCATTCATTTGAAGTATTATGTGCATATGTTCTACTACGAAAATCAGAAAACTTTGTATGTGGGCTGGTGGGACCTGTGTGCCAGGGCTGTTTTTGAGTCCCAGTCCGGCCCTGAATATGTCCTTAAGCCAACAGCTGACCTTAACACACCAAGTAGCGTTAGGACTTGGGCAGGGCCCACGAAAAGTTAGATAAACACCAAATCTATAATTCTCAAAAACTACGAAGTCCAACAAGATTCAGCCTGACACAACTGAACTGACAACAGACAGGACAGAACAATCCAAACACAGTAGTCCTAGACAGGATGAAAACTTTTATACTCTGCACGGACAGCCATTTTCAGCTAAGCTTTAAAGACACCTAGAGAGCTAAGGTGTGCATCCAGGTCAGCTGATAAGCAAGGATCCTGAGCAGCAACCATGTAACTACTCCAAACAAACATAGACCAACATAACACAGAAACTCCTGCTAACCTAATTAGCAGAAGACGACAAAATGGCAAGAAGTCCCTGCTTTTCGGAACACTGCGTTGTGTTTCAGATGCCTTACTGCTTAGGACATTAAAAAGAATTAAAATAAATTAAAGATTTGATCCCATCTCGGATATTCATGGAAAATTCACAGCATGTCATAAATATCCGATACATGTGGGTTCCAGCTCTGGCACATTATTGTCTATCTAAACAGGGGTCTTCTTACCGCTTGCATGCGTGGCTCACTACATTAACTTTAATGGGAGCCTAGCACACTAACTCAGCTGTATTTGGAACTCATAGGAGAGAAATGAGAGAGCTGTGCATATGCCGCCACCGCTCTATTTACTGTGGCCATGATTACATGTAATATGGAATTAGAGCACAGAAAGAATGGGACAAAAATAAAAAATGAAATTGCAGAAGAATGGAGGCTTACTTACAGATCGTCAGGCAACTCAGAAACCAATTCCTAATAGGATACAGAGTAGCCACAATGCTATATTGGAAGGTTTCAAAAGGTGCAAAATATTAATAGGCATATCACACACACACCTTCTAGGCATGATGAGTGGGTTTTTCTGTATTGTGTCGGGAACTACTATTAAAGGCTTTGTATGTGCCAGTTTGTGAGTTATGGGATGTCAATTTTAGTGCCAAGCGCTGGAAATGCCACCCAATTGAATAGTATTGTTGTCAATAATTGGCTGTTATACCAACACTGTGCAATGCACATCCACTGACAAGCAAAAGGGTAACAATGTTTTGAACTTTTGACTTTCAGGCTCCATATTTCACCATCCAGTACAGCTTTGAACGTGAGACTAACACCATTTTATAGATTCATGTGCTCCATAAAAGTGAGATCATAAATGTCGATTTCAGGACTGTACAACGCACAAGTCTGGAATGGTGGCCGAAAAAAAAGGTAAAGAAATCTCGACTTCAATATCGTCATAAGAAGTGTTTTCTCAAGATTACAAAAAAAGTACACAAAGCGTAAAGTAGAAGATTGAAAACGGGTGATTTGAAACAATAAGACGAAATTCAATAAGGAAAAGGGGGCTGACTGATCAAGAAATTGAAGGAACTGTCAAGTTTGGTGGAGGAAGCCTGATGATATTGGGTTGTTTCACAGCCAAAGGTATTGGACCAGGATAGATGGTGGCCTTAATGCTGTGCTATATGTGAGTATCCTACCTGATACCTAAGTTACTCCATACTTGAAAGTACTACAGGTATGAAAAGGACGACATAGTGTTCCAGCAGGACAAAGACCTGAAGCATATGTCGAGATTGGCTCAATGACAATGAAGTAGAGTTGGTGCATTGGCCTTCACAGTCCGCTGACCTCAACCCAATCAAACAAGAGCATGTCCATTGTTCCTTCACAGCAAAGTTTACACCATGTGTCTGTACAGGAACAGATATTTATGACCCATTTCTGATTTATCGTGAAGGCACAACTTGATGTCGTGAGTCTATAATGTTTTAGGGCCCCAAACATCTATAAAATGATGGTAATTTCATGTTCAAAGCTGTACTGGATGGTGAGATATGGAGCCTCAAAGTCAAAAGTTCAAAACATTGTTACCTTTTGCTTGTCAGTGCAATTGTACGATTGACATTCTCTCTTGCATATACACATGCATACATATATTTACACACACAAACACAGTGGGGAAAATAAGTATTTGATACTTATTTGATTTTGCAAGTTTTTCCACCTACAAAGAATGTAGAGATCTGTAATTTTTATTGTAGATACACATCAAATGTGAGAGACAGTATCTAAAAAAAATCCAGAAAATCACATTGTGTGATTTTTAATAATTAATTTGCATTATATTGCATGAAATAAGGATTTGATACAATAGAAAAACAAAAACATAATATTTTGTACAGAAACCTTTGTTTGAATTACAGATGTCAGACGTTTCCTGTCGTTCTTGACCAAGATTGCACCCACTTGTGTGTGCCATGACCCATCTACAATACTCTTACTAAGGGAAGCAGATTGTTTCCCAAAATATCACGATACATGGTCCCATCCATCCTGCCTTCAATACGGTGCAGTCGTCCCTTTGCATAAAAGCAATCCCAAAGTATGATGTTTCCACCCCCATGCTTCACGGTTTGGACGCTGTTTTTAGGGTTTCACTCATCCTTCTTCCTCTGAACACGGTGAGTGAAGTGGATACCAAAAAGTTCTATGTTGGTACCATCTGACTACATGACCTTCTCCCATGCCCCATCTGGATCATCCAGATGGTCATTGGCGAACTTCAAATGGTCCTGGACATCTGCTGGCGTGAACAGGAGGACCTTGCGTGCCCTGCAAGATTTTAATCCATGATGACATAGTTTGTTACCAACAGTAACCTTTGAGATTGCGGTCACAGCTCTGTTCAGGTTATTGACCAGGTCCTCTGTGTAGTTCTGGGTTGATTCCTGACCACTCTCAGAATCAACCTTATCCCATGAGGCGAGATCTTGCATGGAGCCCCAGATGGAGGAAGATTGACGAATAATAAAAGATCCACAGCACACACCAGCTTTGCGTTTCAAGAGAATTATATTTTACAGGGTGTACAAAATATACAGTTCATACAATTCAAGTATTGGTTATTGTTGGTAAAGGATCCCGGAAGGTCTGGTGGTCATGAATTGTTGTGATGTTTCAGTCACTTTACAGATCACGTTTAGGGATTAGAGATAAGACTGAAATTGCAGTGAGCTCACTGTACTGTAGGAAAGGTGATGGGGTGGTAGCAGAGTATGAATATAATTATTATGGGCAGTAGGGCATTAAGCCGGTGGCTTGAAGCTCTCAGAGGCTTAAAGGGGTTCGCTGGGAAAAGAAAACAAAAATACATAAACTACATGTCTTAATGAAAAATGTCTAAATACCTTTAATTAGAAAAGTCTTTTGGGGGTTTCTCACACAACCCCTTTAAGCAGCACAAGGCATGTTTGCAGAGAGATATTTGCAGAGAGACAGAAGTATTTCCAGCATTGCTCCTGCCTCTCTGCAAATACCTCTCTGTAAGCATGCTTTGTGCTGCTTAAGTCTCTGAGCGCTTCAGGCAATCGGCTTGATCCTCTAGTTATATTCATACTCTGCTACCACCCCATCACTTTTCCTACAGTGTGCCCACTAAAATTCCATTCTTATCTCCGAATGCTAAATGTGATCTGTATGGCTAAGACGTCAAGTGACCAAAACGTCACATCAACTCATGATCAACAGACCTCCCGGGATCCTTTACCAACAATAACCAATACTTGAATTGTTTGGACTGTATATTTGTACACACTGTAAAATATAATTCACTGGAAACGCAAAAGATGGTATGTGTTGTGGATCTTTTATTACTTGGACAATAAGGGCTGAAATATCCCTTTCATGGGAACTCCCACCATAACAGAGTACTGTGCATAGTATAGATTTATGAGAAAGCTTGACAGTCATCTTGTGTTTCTTCCATTTTCTAATAATTGCACCAACATTTGTTACCTTCTCACCAAGCTGCTTTCCTTATGCAGAACTACAATTTTGTCCCTGGTGTCTTTGGTCTCTGCCATGGTGGAGAGGTTGGAGTGTGATTGAGTGCATAGAAAGTTGTCTTTTATACAGGTAACAAGTTCAAACAGGTGGAATTAATTCGGGTAACGAGTGCAGAGTAGGAGGACCTCTTAAAAAAAACAGGTCTGTGAGAGCCAGAATTCTTGCTGGTTGGTAGGTGATCAAATACTTATTTCATGCAATAAAATGCTAAATAATTATTTATAAAATTATACAATGTGATTTTGGGATTTTTTTGGGGGGGGATTTAGTCTCTCACAGTTGAAGTGTACCTACCATAAAAATTAAAGACCTCACCATTCTTTGTAGGTGGGAAAACTTGCAAAAACCACCAGTGTATCAAATACTTATTTTCCCCACTGTATCTATAGTAACAGGGAACATGGACTTCTTATTAATTTATTATGTGGACAAGAAAACGATGAAATAAAAACAATTTAATTACTTTGTAAACTTTTAGTAACTATTCCTCAAAATGCAGTGAAAGGAAATCGTGAGTTCTTACAGAGCGATTATCAAAGAGCAAAAGCAGCAGTCAAGGCTTTGAAAGAAGGAAAGAAAGAAAAGCATTAATGTTTGAATTCAATGCCTCTGTGGGTGCTCCATTGTATGAATTGCATGGTTATCTTTGTCACGGATAGGTTAACACTGCAGAAGAGAATTGCCCTGCTGTACAAAGAGAAGCACGTGGTGGGCTCTCTCAGCTACAGACCAAAAAAAAGCACTTTTACCAGGACAAACACCTTTAGACTGGGATTCTGTACAATGCCCTAAGAATTCTAGAATACAATTTGAGAAGACAATTGCATCCACAATTAGTTTCCAGAATTGTCATTCAGGGGCCTAGAACACAGCACACAATTTATGTTACTGAACACTGGTATGCAAAGAAAAAAGGAGGCTCCAGAGCCAATGCACTAGATGCTCCTCCGATGGGCCCTAGCTCTGAAAGGGATTAAAGTGATTTTGTCACTACAATCATAAGCTTTCAACATATAGGGAACGGTAAATGAGAACTTTAACTAAATACATTGTTTTATTGAAATTATTCTGGTCAGGAGATTAGAGATTTTATCTGCTCTAAGTGCACACAAGTGTCTCTATTTTACCGTCTATATCTCCCTTTCTGATTACTCCCTTAACAACACTTGGCGTCTCAGTGTCGTTAAGGAGCTTTGTAGTGGGATCACCCCATGATCCCGCTACACAGCCAGCTGGTGCCACCTGCTAATTGTAGCTGACACTCACCGATAACAGAGTGGAATGGAGCCTTCTCCATTCTGTGCTGTTTAACCCTTTGATTGCCACATCCGTGACCGCAGCATAATCAATGGGGATTCCTCTGCTCCACCAGGTCACCATGTGCTGCCCTGACTGCCTGTGTTAGTATGACACAGATTGTAATGTATTAGCATACAGGAGTATGCAAATACATTATAAGTGTAAAAAAAAAATGTACAATAGTTATCCCTTAATCGGATTAAAAAAAGTAAAAACAAAAGCGTAGAAAAAAATAAAATATTTAATACATTTATTATTGTGCATACACCACACAAAAAAACAAAACAAAAACCCTACACATATTAGGTATTCACACGACCACACGACTGTTGAAACGCAGGGAGGCAACAACAAAAACATTTACCTGTCATCAAGGCCTTTACAGGCCTGGTGCTTAAGGGGATCAAATACCCCGCTTCAGCCAGGGATTGGCCCAGGTACCTAACCCACTTGGCTTCGTACAGAACCCTGGCGGAGGCTGAAAATAGACAAGCAATCTTAAAGGCGCTGGAGCACCCTGACAGTACACCCTTTTTTTACAAGGGGCCACCAGACCCTTCTATCTCAGACCAGGTTTAAAAAAAGGAGACCTTTTGTGGAGAGCCCTAACCAGTTGGTCCTCATGTACACAAGAGGCTGGGACCCAGGTTTGCTCCTCTGGCCCATTCCAGTAAACTAAATACTGTAATCCATTCATGACCCTAACTATTACTCTCTGCACCTCATATTCAAGATCCCCTACAACCTGGACTGAAGGAGAAGATTCTTTTTGGGGACTGACTAGAGACACATACCTTTTGAGGAGCGACTTATGAAACACGTTCTGAATATGAAAGGATGAAGGAAGGCATATGTGAAAAGATACTGGGTTGATCACCTGTAAAATCAGGCAAGGACCAATAAATTTGTGAGAGGGCACTATCAATTTCATGTTGTTAGTAGTGAACCAAACTTTATCCCCCACCATAAAGATTGGTCCAAAGTGTGTTTTCTCAGCATTTTTTTTTTTTTTAATCAGCTGGAATTTCCTCAAGTTCAACTGAACCTGGGCTCAGACTGTGCACAGTTTCTTTGATTCTACTTCAACCTCCGGATGATTGGAAGAGGAGAGAGAACCAAAGAGGATGAAAACCATAATTATAAAAGAGTGGTGAAGCATCAGTGGAGACATAGTAATGATTACTGATGGCAAACTCTGCTAGGGAAAGGTAAGCTAGCCACTCAGTCTGATTGTCCGCACAGTAGCACCTAAGGTATTGCTTGAGATTTAAACGCTCTGTCTGACCATTAGATTACGGATAAAACGAAGAGGAAAAAGGACAGCTGGATTCTGAGTTTAGTACAGAAGGCCCTCCAGAATTTAGCCATGAACTGTACATATTTGTCTGAAACAATACTCTCAGGAATCCCATGATTCAGTAACCAGACAATACCTTAGAATTAGGAAGCCGAGACAAGAGTACAAAATGACTGAAACAATCAACAGTAACCCAGAAGAGGGGCAAAGCCACAATAAAAACATAATACAATCCATAAACAAATGAGACCAGGTCCTTTGGAGAACTGGCAAGGGCTGAAGTTCCCCCACAGACTGGACACAAGGGACCTTGACCCAAG
This sequence comes from Phyllomedusa bahiana, assembly GCA_025379985.1. Lineage (NCBI taxonomy): Eukaryota > Metazoa > Chordata > Amphibia > Anura > Hylidae > Phyllomedusa > Phyllomedusa bahiana. The sequence goes on from JAODAL010002332.1 coordinate 132,847, forward strand.
CAGAAGTCTTGCAGGTGGAAACTTAAGCGGTAACACGGAGCATGGATGGCCACCAGAAGATAGAGCAACAAGTCTATTAGTTTTCACAGTTCCTGGATGACCACAAAGTACAGAATCATGCAACTCGTTGCACAGTCGGAGTTTAAACTGTGGTGGTACAAATAACTTCCTAGCGGGAACAGCGGGTAGAGCTAAATGCTGAAGCAGTCTAATAGCACTAGCAAGGTCGGGAGATACTACTGACACTACAACACCTTTAGCTAAAATGGGCTTGGGTGGTAATTTAGGAGGTTGAGTGGCACAAAAGCTTCATGACAATGCATCAGCCTTAACATTCTTGGATCCAGGTCTATATGTTACAATGTCAGACTTGGTAAAAAAAGAGAGCCCACCGAGGCTCTCCTCAAAAATGCCCACTTGATGGCAAGAAGTTCCCAATTCTCAATGTCATAATTTCTTTCTATATCGGAGAATATATGTGAGAAAAAGGCACAAGGGAGCAAGTTGGTCAAATAGGGATGCCTTACATCAAAACTGCCCCCACTCAGAAGCATCAACCTCCACAATAAAGAGGAACAAAAGGTTCAGAACAGGGGCATCAGTAAAACACCGTTTCCAAAGCAAGAATGGCTTCAGGTTTCCAACGTTCCCCCTTTTTTGTAATTTCAAAAATTTGGCTATAGAAGAGTTACAGATAAACTTTCTATAATAATTAGCCAACCCCAAGAACCTCTGCAGAGCCATCACATTGTTCGGTTGTAGCCAATCCTAAATAGCTTTAACCTTGTTGGTTTCTATAAAGGCGTATGGTGAGAGAATGTAACGTAGGAAAAGCAACTCTTGTACACTTGACATTTCTCCAGTTTAGAATATAAATGGTTCTCCCAGAGGACATGCAGGACAGTACGCACATGTTCTACATGGAAAGACCAGTCAGGAGAAAATTCAAAAATATCATCCAGATAAATGATAACAAATTGCCCAATGAGATTTCAAAAGAGGTCATTAACAAAATTTTGAAAAACCACCGGCGTATTGAGCAAATCTAAGGGCATAACCAAATACTCATAATGCCCATAAGGCATTCTTCCACTCATCCAGTTTGTGGATATGAATTAAATTCTATGCACCACACAAATCTAACGTGGAGAACCAGATAGCACCCGAAATCTGGCTGAACAGGGACGAGAGGAAGGGGGTACCAGTTTTTACTGATTACTTCATCTAACTCCCGATAGTTGATGCAAGGCCTCAGATCACCAAACTTTTCGACAAAGATCCCGGCCTCCACAGAGGAGTCAAAGGGATGAATATGGCCCTTGGAAAGACTATCCTGGACATAGTCTTTCATAGACTCTCACTCTGGCACAGAAAGATTATATACCCAGCCCTAAGGAAAGGTGACATTCAGAAGCAACTTGATAGCACAGTCATAAAGCCTATGTGGTAAGAGTAATTCACTGCCCGTCTCAGAGAACACATCAGGAAATTCTTGATTAAGTTTGGGTAAAGGTAAGTTATTGGGATGAAGAGTGAACAATGATAGTGTTAAACAACCTTTATAACACCTAGGGCTCCATTGAACCATGTCTTCTCCCAGTCAATTACTGGTTTATGAACTTGTAATTAAGGTAACCCCAGAGCTGCATCTGCTGGTAAGTTATCTAATACAAAAATATCTTTAAGGTAACCATAGAAGTATGAACTCAATTGCCCCCTGACAGAGGGGGGTGTTGTGTATAGCAACCATATTAACTTAGGTTATGAAAGGCAATAACTGAATACCCAGTGTACCAGACACCTGTGAGTCTAGAAAATTGGCTGTAGCGCTGCAGTCAAGAAGCATGTTTCATTCAACAATCAAGCGCTGCTATATATATACTTTAACGGTCACCGGTTTGGCTCTTGGTATAGGGGATCTCTCCTGCAACCCATATATCAGTCCATAGTCAAAAACTTCTTAAGGCGAACTCCTATCAGAGCGGATAGTCGCTGGTGTAGTGATACCATCACGTACACGCGACTATCCCTCTGATAGGAGTTCGCACAGAAAGATTGACTCCGAAGAAATATTGGACAATGCCTCTGTGCAATCTATACGCACCAGTTTTAAATTTTTCACATTGTTGGATACGTTGTTCACTTACTATATATGTGGAGTATAAAGTAAAGTTTATTTTAAACTGCTTATGTGCGCCTTGAAGAAGTTTTTGCCTATGTCAAGAAGCATGTTCCCATGGTTATTATACAGAATACAAATAGGCAAAAGAACTTTTTGGGCCACATGTATGAAGCTCGCCGGGTCGAGGCGCCGTTTTCCGCCAGTTTCCCGGCGGAATCTGCGCCTGATTTATGTCGGAGGCCAGCTCATACATATATGTAAAGTCGCCGCGCTCGCCAGTGCGTGGGCGCAGTGCGGGAATGAGCGAAGTTGCGCCGCTGCGTCTGAGATTGTCGCGGAGTAGTGCGATCATACATGCGGGGAAAAGTCTGCCGCGCCTCACCAGTGCATGGGGCGCAGTGCGGGAATGAGGTGAAGTTCGGCGTTGCGTCTGAGATTGTCCGCCGGAGGTAGTGCGATCATACATGCGGGGAAAAGTCCGCCGCGCCTCGCCAGTGCGTGGGGCACAGTGCGGGGACATGGGCGCTGTGCGGCGCTGCGCCGAAGATTCGCCGTCCGAGGAAGTGCCCTCATACATGCGGGGAAAAGTCCGCCGCGCCTCACCAGTGTGTGGGCCGCAGTGCGGGACTTCGGCGCCGTGCGGGACGGCGCCGAAAATCTGTTCCGATGCGAGACAGGCTGGAGCGGCGAGAAATCATTCCACATGTCGGTGCGGAGTATAATTCCAAAATCGCCTTTATAAAGGCGTTCTACATTCTCAGGAAAAGAGCTGAAACATTAAAAATAAAAATGACATGAAACAAAATCACTTTCCAATATCCTAAGTCAAGAATTAGGATATTGGAAATGGCCGGGAAATACAGTATTTCAAATTCTGAAACCTATTCTCATTGGTCGCCAGAAACCGGCCAATCAGAATAGGAGCGACACTGAACTATTAAAACCTATGGGGCAGGATTGACCAATCAGAATCCACGGCGGGACTGTTCAAAATACAGTAAAAATGCTAAAAACAGCTGATTGGCTGAGATAACGGGGGCTTGGCTATCTCAGCCAATCAGAATAGGAGCGACAAAGTCCCATTCTAGGCTATGGAGAAGTTTAGACCAATCAGAATACGAGCGACAAAGTCCCATTCTAGCCTATGGGGAAGTTTACACCAATCAGAATCCACGGCGGGACTCTTCAAAATACAGTAAAAAGGCAGAAACGAGCTGATTGGTTGAAGCAGCGGGGGCTCGTCCAGCTTAGCCAATCAGAGCGCGAGCTGCTTTCTCATAGAGTTCTATGGGGAATCGAAATTTAAAAGAGGCGCCGTAATTTGGACCAATGGGAGAGCGAGCGACGCTCCTATGGGTTTTCTAATGCAATCTGGTATAAAACTGTACATGGCTGAAATCAAATTATAACACTACAGAAGTTGTGCCGATGTGTCTATAAAAGGAATACTAATATGTGGCTAACGAAAATAAAAATTTGAAATCAAGAAAATCATGCTTATTTCTTTATTTTCGATGCACCCATACTATTGATCCTTGGCTAACGAAAATAAAGAAATAAACATGATTTTATGGACTTTTTTTTTTTTTTTCGTTAGCCACATATTAGTATTCGTTGTATATACACATCGGCACAACTTCTGTAGTGTTATAATTTGATTTCAGCCATGTACAGTTTTATACCAGATTGCATTAGAAAACCCATAGGAGCGTCGCTCGCTCTCCCATTGGTCCAAATTACGGCGCCTCTTTAAATTTCGATTCCCATAGAACTCTATGAGAAAGCAGCTCGCGCTTTGACTGGCTAAGCTGGTCGAGCCCCCGCTGCTTCAACCAATCAGCTCGTTTCTGCCTTTTTACTGTATTTTGAACTGTCCCGCCTTTGAATATGATTGGTCCATTTTTCTCCATAGGATAGAATGGGCCACTGTCGCTCCTATTCTGATTGGTCAATTCTCCTCCATAGGATCTAATGGGACATTGTCGCTCCTATTCTGATTGGCTGGTTTATGCCGACCAATGAGAATAGCTTTACAAATTTGAATTACTGTCTTTTTCGGCAATTCTCTCTATGGCAATTCCCTATGTAGCGCCGTTCTCGGCGACGAACGCGTGTTCGGTTTTTAACTGCTTTATTTTTAAAGAAGTGTTCTGGTCTTTATCGAGATGTTTTCATGTATAAAATAACTTGTTGATTAATACTTCATGCCGCGCGGCGCTGAGCGCCGAGATTTGAGTGCGCTCATCTCTCCATAGAGTATAATGGGAGAAGTAGCTCGCGCTCTGATTGGCTGGGATAGCCAAGCCCCCGCTAGCTCAGCCAATAAGCTCTTTTCTGTCTTTTTACTGTATTTTGAATTATCCCGCCCTGGATTCTGATTGGTCTACACTTCTCCATAGGCTAGAATGGGACTTTGTCGCTCCTATTCTGATTGGCTGAGCTAGCCGAGACCCCGCTAGCTCAGCCAATCAGCTCTTTTCAGCATTTTTACTGTATTTTGAACTATCCCGCCGGGGATTTTGGTTGGTCAATTCTTCCCCATAGTTTTTAATGGTTCACTGTCGCTCCGATTCTGATTGGCCGGTTTCTGCCGACCAATGAGAATAGGTTTCAGATTTTGAATTACTGTCTTTCCCGGCAATTTGCAATATCATATTTGTTGATATTGCGCCGTTCTAGAGTTTGGAAAAGTGATGTTTTTTTTTTATTATGTGTATTTTTTACGTGCAGCTCTCTTCTGACACTGTTTTCCGCCTTTATAAAGGCGATTTTTTTCCTATTCATACTCCTGCTGCACGGAGCGCCGAGATTTCTGTCGCGATCTTCGATCTGCTTCCTCGCATGTTCCGTTCTTGCTTCACTTCGCCTCCGCCGGAGCATTTCGACCAAGTCTGCTTGTCGGAGCGGAGCGCCGAGACTTCTGTCGCGATCTTTGATCCGCTTCCTCGCATGTTCGGATCCTGCTTCACTTCGCCTCTGCCGGAGGATTTAGACCAAAAAAAACCTGGTCTGCTTGTCGGAGCTGCCGAGCGACGCGATTTGGCGAGCCGCGATGGTACATGCCTCGGACTATACGAGCGCGCCGCGTCCCGCCCCGGAACGCCTACACCGCGCCCCACCGTGCCCACTGCCCGCCCCTTCATGCGGACCGCAGCCGAAAGTGGCGAACGCTGCGTCCGACAGCGGGATTCGGGCTGGGAGGCGCAGTGTACGCCAGAAAACAGGCGTAAAGCCCGTTCATACATGTCGCCCTTTGTGATCCAGTAGGAAATACCTGGCCTACTTGGTGACCATCCTGAGAGTCACCTAGGCGCTTGAGGCATTGACATTTTGGGGCAATTTAAGATAAGGTGTCCCGCTGTTCTGCAGTAGAAACAGTGCACCTTGTGTTTTACAAAGACTCTGCGGTCTTGAGGAGACAAGATCAAGCCCAGTTGCATAGATTATTGAGGAAGGGAGAGATTTCAGTATGCTCCTTTTGGTGCTCAAGTAAAGGACGATCAAGCCATATAGTGAGCCCCATAGAGTCTTCTAGGGTTTAAGGTTGCTGATAGCTAATCAACAGGTCCGTGAGTGTCTCTGACAGACCTTGCCTGAAGGGACATTGCAGAGTTGGGTCATTCCACTGCAAGACCTGAGATCCGCACCTGAATTCAGAGCAGTAGTCTTCCACTGGTCCCTGCCCCGGTTGAAGAAATAACAGGTTAGTCTCGGCTACTGAACTAATATCTGGTTCGTCATACAGGAGACCTAAGGCATCAAAAAATGATTCTTCAGACACTAGTTTGGAAGAACCGGGTTTCAGGGAGAAGGTCCAAGCTTGAGGATTATTTGTAGCAAGTAGATGATGAAGCCCACTCATTGTTTCTTAGTGTCGGAGGAATGCGGCCCAAGCTGAAAACAAAGCTTGCAGCTTTCTTGGAACATGACAAAGGTGCTACGATTGCCCGAAAAGTGATAAGGCAGATTTAACTTAGGCTCCATAGGTGGATACACAGAAACAGACTTCTGGGCAGACATTGCCTCCTGCAATTGCCTCCGCAAGATCTTGGACCAATTGCACTAAACCATGCATCTGGTCGACCACTGCAAAAATTGGTTCCATTGGCTCAGGAGGCTGCTGTGTAATCTTGGAAAAAATGGGCCTTTAACTCTGTCAGGGGGTGCCCTAATCTCTGCCTGGCTCACCCTGCCTAAAGCAGAGCAACCGTCCCAAAAAGGACGACCCTGCACTGGAACCTTGTCCTTATCAAACCCTGGTCTAAAGCAGAAAGAAGACAGACAACATACAGTTATTAAACCCTACGTGTGCAATTATTAAAGTGCACTTACAAAAAGTATGTAAAAGTGTACATACTCTGCAAAAAGGTCGGTGGGCCACAGGACCTTGAGTCCAACAATGCCCATGTGCTCCAGAAACCTAAGTCTGCATTTGCTCACAGCAGAAACAAAAACATGATAGTTGTGTAACTTGCTGGTGTTGTGTTTTGTTTTTCTTGTTTTGAATGTGATATTGTAACAGACAGGCTGGTGTAATGGCGGTGCCCCAACTGTGTCCACCTTTTGCCCGTGACAACCACCCTTAATAATTATTTTTAATTGGAGGGCGAGCCACAGTGTTTGAGACGTGTGGTGCATCGGCTATAATCAATTGACACAATTGTTCTGGGAGTGATGAGGCTTTTACTGTCGTCCTTAGCGGCTGTTGCAATACATACAGTGCGCTCATGTCCCGGCACCCAGTAGCTTCAGCATTCACACACACAGCTAACAAGGGGTACACCTCTTGCCCACCTCCCTGCTCTACCTGACCGTTCTCAGTGGCTTCCTACACTATGGCTCAGGCCTCCTGCTGAACTTCTTGTTGCTCCCAGGATCGATGTCTTTCCTGTGGACACTCACTGACTGGGGACCTCTCACCTAGTCTGCTTTTAACAAATTGCAACTATATACAAGGACATGGGTTTCTACTCTCTCTGAACAGCCAATAATATCTTCCACCCCTCATGGCTACTGCAACTCTTAGGAGCACACTTCCCTCTCTCCTGTCACTGTCTCCTCTCCCCTGACTGACAACTCTGTCACCAACTGCAGCTTCCCCCTCTGCACAAGCTGGCCCCCCTTCTCCTCAGCCCGACTCCACCCCTCAAGCTTTCTGATTGGCTGCCCAACTACTCCTGCACTCACTTAACAGCTAACAAATGTACTTCATAACAGGCCCTCACCTCTGCCCCCTGGCACCACTGAAAAAAAACCTAGTACTTATTGTTTATAAAACATAAAAGAGTTTGATGTTTAGTGTATGTTACTCACAAACAATCAGGCACTCAAAAAATATTAAAAGCCACACTTAATTTCCATAAATAAAAACAAATATTGATGACATGACAATATATAAGGTGATGACAATTCATATTTCAACCCAGACTTACAAATGCACAAGACAGTAAACCATATGCTCATACATATAATATATTTAAAGAACACGGAGGTAAATAAAAAGACATGGATATACCAAATCCAATAAAGATGGTGAGATATATTTGAGTCCTAGGAACAAATATAAAAAAATTATAAGGATAACACCCATAAAGTATTAAAAAACCATGGAACATGATAGAAAAGTCCTGGATAACTATGAAAGCACCACTGATATCCAATACAGGGGTCAATAATGGCTCCTGGAATGCTGGTTTTTATACCGAAGAAAATCACTGTGCACACAAAAAAATGTAAATCACAAATAATTACTTGCAAATGATAAAAGCATAGTCACGAGTAGAGGTGGAAACGGCATGCCTTAAATAACATGGGGCATGTGTGTCCTACAGAGAACAATGAGATTGAATTCTACCAATTCAAATGTAACAAGGGCATGCCCAAAATATAATGTTACTTACACGCGTGTAAAAATAGCCCGAAAATGGATCAAGCAAAAAAAAACAAACCAAAAAAAACAAAACACAGTACATGCAGATCTTACAAAAAAGGAATTATATGAAGATTCAGTCAATTAAACTAGCCAACAGCAGTGTAGGAAGCTTGCAAATTAAATAAAACATTTTTAACATTCATCATTATTAAAAATTCTGTATCATTTTTGTTTTGGCTGCTGCCTTCATGATCCATGGTGTACTGCTCGTCTCTAGGGGATATGACCAGTGACGAGAGCTCCTCAGTCCTGGCTGCACATGCTCAGACGTCATCTCTCCTCCAGCAGCTACTGTCAGTCTATTTCCTGCCTAGTAATCCCCCACACTCACTGCTGAGCGAGTGTTCAACACCAGGTGCTGCCATTCTACTCCCATCCTCTGTACTTGTTTGCAATTAGTCAAACAGCACAGATAAGTTATCATCATGCTGCCTTTTTTGGAGGGGGTTTGTCGATTGGCATCCTCCTCCCCCCAAAAAAACTTCATTCAATCAAGTATGTGCATTGAGAAAAAGAAAATTCCATATTTGGTTCTTTCAGGGATTTAAACCTAGGACCCCTATATGGAAAGGCAGAAATGCTAAACACTCAGTTACATTGTAGGTACTCATTGCTTTTGTAATGTAGGTTTACATAAACAGACTCAAGAGTGAGCACATTGTGGGGAAAGGCATGGGGATGTCAAGCCTGCTGGGTCACGTGCTATGTAGTTCAAACAAATTATACACACCCCCTTTTGAAGGCACTGAAAGCTCAAGAGATGAAAGCAGGACATTAAATGCCTTCATGGTTAAACCTTTTTAAATGAAAAGTAAATAAAAAATTGAAGGGGTGTTCTCATCATGCTGTTTTACATAGCCTGATCTTCACAGCCAGCTTCAGGCTTCCACTTCCTGGTCAGGCTGTGGGGGGTTCTAAAGCAGTGACTGACATTCCAGTTCTGCTATTCCTAGCTGAGTCTGTTAAAGAAACATTGGTGATGGAGGGGTTTTAACAGCAGGGAACAAGACTACAGATTTCTAAAGGGTTAAAGTCTGCCGGTAAGAAACATAATCAAGCTCCTGTGTTGCTGATAAGACCAAGCAGAGAGAGAGACATCACCATCCTTTGCTTACAGCAGTGTTTCTCAACTCCAGTCCTCAAGACCCACCAACAGGTCAAGTTTTCAGGCTTTCCTCAGTATTGCACAGGTGATATAATTACTGTCAGTGCATTCTGCACAGGTGATATCATTATTGTCAGTGCATTCTATGGGAGATCCTGAAAACATGACCTGTTGGTTGGTCTTGAGGACTGGAGTTGAGAAACACTGGCTTACAGGTTTACAGCTAATCAATGTGGTGGGAACCCCCCTTTAAGATATGATAAACGCATGTGCATTCTGTATATAAAGTCAAATAGTTAAGCCCTTTGGCAGTGTAATAAAAGATAAATGCACGTTAAGTGTTGAGGGTACAGTGCTTGGACAGCATGACTTTCTGGTCATATGCTTTTATTCTGATTTTTAAGAGTGAATGCACATGGGATGGATTAACTGCAGATTTTCTGCGCAAATTCTGTCACACATTCATCACTTCCTGCACTTTGGCACCCACAGGCACTTATCTGTATATAGATATATGGTTGGGATGGCAGGTTCATCCACTTTTTTATGTATAATACCCCATATTTTTGTAACATGGAGAGACCATTGTAAACCAAGCACTTGTCACCCTTTGTTTCACCCATACACCCTAAGGGGTCGTTCACACAGCTAATTTAGCCACGGATTGGCGCCGTACTGTGCGCCGGATTTGCTCTGCAGTACGGCGCCAATCCGTCGCAGTAATTATAGAGAACAGTGGATTCCGTCGCTCCTCCCCGCTCGGCAAATCCGCCGGGCGGGGAGGAAGTGACATGCACATTATCCAGGCGCAATACGCGCTGTGGATAATGCAAGTCTATGGGGCCGGCGAGCGCAATCCGGCTCGCAATTCCGGCTTGAATAAGCCGTGTGAACCGGGGCTAATAGATTGTAAGCTCTTGCGAGCAGGACCCTCACACCTCGTGTCTCATTTGTAAGTAGCTTTTTTATAATGTAATGTCTTGTTTGTCTGTGCTTATACCCTCAATATTGTAAAGTGCTGCGGAATATGTTGGCGCTATATAAATAAAGATTATTATTATTATTATAGTACAAGCAATGTGGATAGGATCTCACAAATCCATTTCTCACATATTGGAAATTTTCTGCACCGAAATTGACTTGCGTGGATTTTTAGATCCGCAATATATCGATTTCTATTGCTGATCTTGTGCAGATTTTAGCTTATTAAATTGAATGCAGATTTTTGCGTGCAGAATTTACTGTGGAAAATCACTGTATCAGGTTTGTGGGTAAATCTGTAATTGTCAATCATTTATTGGCATATTTCAGATGCTCTAGTTAATACTTTAATAATGTTGCTAGACCTTTTGGTAGAACTTTGCATGTTGTGGTTCCTCTGTTATTCCTCTAGGAGATGTAAAATAAAATAGACAATTTCCATTTCTTTGACAGTCTATTGAATCCAAAAATCACTGGCAAAAAAATTATTTTTTTAGTCTTAGCAACACAAAATCATATCATTAAAAGAAAGAAACTAAAACGTAACTTTTACTAAATACCTTTAGAAAAAACAAATCAATAGTGATAAAAAATGTCGATACACTTAGTAGCCACAAAGTAGTCTGTGGGAGATAATGGTATATAGAGACCACCAGAACAATTAGTAGGCTTTCTTTTACTCACAGTACCCAGAGTATGGTGCGTAGATTAATATCTACTCTTCAATAGATCTACCGAATCCAAATTGGGGAAGGAGATGGTCCAATGAGACCCTAATAAGACCCTGTTGTGTCCTGCCTAACCGGAAGAGTTTTCAGGCTATGTCTCTATTTGCCTACCTCTGTATGATTTTGGTCCTATACTAACTACGGCATTATAGGGAAAGCCTCTGTAGGGTGCGGGCGGCCTTTCTGGAGTGACAACCCCGCCGTTTAGGCAGGACACAACAAGTTCTTATCAGGGTGTCAATGGACCATTTCCTTCCGCAATTTGCATTCAGTGGATCTATTGAAGAGTGGATATCAATCTATGCACCATCCTCTGGGTACTGTGAGTAAAAGAAAGCCTACTAATTGTTTTGGTGGTCTCTATATACCCTGAAGTGACTGCCATTATCTCCCACAGACTACTTTGTGGCTAAGTATATCAAAATTTTAGCACTATTGATCTGTTTTTTCTAAAGGTATTTAGTAAAAGTTACCTTTTAGTTTCTTTCAGTAATATGATTCAGTATAGTGAATCTGACACAGTCAGCAACAAAACAGTATATGGGATCACTCCCCATTGCAGGGTGAATAGTAACGCTAATTGCCAACTTTTTAATACATTTCTTGAAGGAATAACAATCCGCAATTCTAAGAGATGAAGAATTGTTATGCTGTAAGTGCCAGTACTTTCTAGAACTGAGCAGGTTAGGAGAGCATATAGGTTCAATTTAATTTTTTAGCGGATTAAAAAACCTTTAAAAAGCAATGTCATACCAGCTGTCCTGGCACATTTGGGAACAATAGACTAGATAATACAAATTAGACTGAATGCAAATTGAGAGAACATTTCTTCTTAAATGCAAATGAAGTGTTAGTCTTCAAACGTAATGCAAATAGCATTTGTCCTCCCTTGTTCCATTGTTGTTTCTTACATGACCTACACAATGAGAAACTCTTCATTGACACAACTGAATTACTCTCATCTCCAAAGTCAAAGATGGATGTCCAAACATTGGCCCTTGGCTTGCATAATATTCTGAAAAAGGGAGCAGAAAAAAAAAAATAAAAGTACATGATCCAGATTAGAAACAATACAAGACTCAAATGTGCCACCTTCTGTATGGATTTGGTATTTACTTGCTACAGATGACACTGTTAAAAGTGTTGTGCAAAGGGAACAAAATGAATTAAGGCTGTTTTATGCCCAGCAACAGTGGAGTAAGTGTCCCACGATATTTCTTTTTAAAAAAAATCTCATCTGCATTCATTATACACCTTCTAAACAGTTCCCCAGATACCATCCTATATAAAGTCAATGGGCGACATGTATGAATTCGAATGCGCACTTTTTTTGTACTTGGCGCCGACACTCCAGTTCTAAATAGATATAGAAGAGTGTAGAATACGACAGATTTTTCTGTCGTATTCTACACTCTTCTATATCTATTTAGAACTGTGGTGTTGGCACCAAGTAAAAAAAAAGTACGCATTCTAATTCATACATGTCGCCCTCTTAATGTTTCAATACTCGGATTATGAGATTCTGAGAGTGTAGAATACGACAGATTTTTGGCGCATAACATAGAGCTTAATGCGCCAAGTTTGGCGCATACACTCTATGCCCATACAAAGTTTGGCGCATTAAGCTCTATGTAATGCGCCAAAATCTTCATACTGTCGTATTCTACAATCTGGAGAACTGGAGTGTCGGCGCCAAGTAAAAAAAAATTACGCATTCGAATTCATACATGTCGCCCAAAGAATACAAAAAAGGGTCTATTAGAAGTGTTGGATACTTGCCTACTCGGGGAACCCTATATACCTACCTTCCTATCGGGGGGGGAGGGGAGGCTATGTACCTACTTATTGGTGGAACCTTATATAATTGCCTGCTGGGGAGACTTCGTATACCAAACTATCTACTTGGGGAGCCTATGCATCTACCTATTGAGGGGAACACTTTACTGACTTTATAGGTAGAGTCTGCCCACTTATCTGACTACAAGGAGTGTGTACTTATCCGCCTGACTAGTTTTGGGGGGGCTGTCTATTATATGGGGTGTGTTTCTATCTACTGGTGGCACAAACGGGGGCACTATAATTGGCTTAGGGGAGCTTTCACTGGTTAGGGTTATTACCATTTGGGGTGCTATGGGTGTGGAGTTTGTACTGAGGTGGGAATTGGGAGGGAAGTGTTGGAAGAGAAAGGAGTCTAACATATTTGTGTGTAAATTCTGCAGGGATGAGTTGTGGCTGGGAGAAGTCAAAATGACAGTCCAGTCCGCATGGAAAAGAAAAGGGAACATGAACAACTCATTAGAGAAGACGTCATGATAGTCTGGGTATGATGGAGAAAGAATAAGGAAAGAACGACTCATCAGATAGGACGTCACATTTTAGTTCCTAAATATAACTGCATTGTAATAACTTATACAGTTACAGAACCTGTGTACAACTGGTATCTACCGCTTTATGGTCACTATATGATAGTACTAGTGGTCTTCGTGTAACTGTTTATATTCAGTAACAGTATGATGGTATTATTCAGTCTCTTTATGGTAAGGATATGTGGTCATGATGTGGCTGTCATTTTTTGTTCTTGTGTATTCTTGTTATTGGTCTTGGTATACTGGTTTGGTCAGTAACATTATGGTAGTATAAGTAACTATATAGTGTTGAGATGTGGTCATGATGTCGCGGTATTTTGTTTATGTACTGACCAGCATAATACAGATAATATGTCAATTAAACTGTTCAGTGTGAATTTCAACAAAAACCAAACTTAAAAAACAAAAGGCACAATTGCATTTTTCCCTGCTTACTCCTGTTTTCCTGTTTAATGTCCCTGGACCACCTGCAAATGTCTACTTTGGGGCAGAGTTTGCACCAGCCCCGCTGCTTTGTGGTCCCCTTTGCAGACCGCTAGAAATTGTTAGGCAAACTGCAGGTGGCACATGGGCCATATGTTATACAGTTCTTATTGTAATACGTAGGAATTGCAGCATATCGTGCACATAGGACCACATGTATGAAAACTGTCTTGGTCTAAAACTCACTTTTTTGCCCAGAGCAACCAATCAGAGCGCCTCTTTCATTTCATATAGCGCTCTGGAAAAATGAGACGGGCGCTCTGATTGGTTGCTATAAGCAACAAAGTGAGTTTTAGACCTAGATAGTTTTCAAACACGTTGTCCATAGCTTCATGTTTAAATCCCTGGAGCTAAAAGGAAGTGTAAAATATGTGAAATAAAGTTTTGAAATATGTAAAAAAGATCTGCCCCCTTAGCATTGGATGGCTGAACACACCTTCCTTTTTACAAAAGAGGCATTATTGTTTTGTAGGCACTGTATGAGGCGCGAAAAAAGGGCACTAGGTCCGCCTGGTGCACCAAGGGGGCCCACTATTACTCTGTGGGGGGGCATTGAAAGTGGCAGCACATAAGAGAGTTTTTTCTGCCGAGTGAGAAAGGTCATCATGGGCATCTGGGCCAAGATAAAGAAGAAAAAGAAAACGAAACAACTTTCGTTTTACAGTGGACACCAGGGTAAAAAAGAAAGTGTGACTGTATCTGCCACCTGGTGTAGTTGGGCGATAAAGGGAGGACAACGTCCGTTGACATAGCCGGTGCACCCGGAAAGGAGCTCGCTGCGGGTTCCCACTGTCCTGGTCCTCCCAAGCAGAGGAGTCAGGGAAGATGGAAAAATCAAGTAAAAACCGATAGTTTGGTCCACAAAAAAAAAAACAAAAAATATGCGGTTCCAAAAAGGCGGACTCCAATGTTATAAGAAAAAGGAAAAAAAACCGTATTTATTAGTCGAAGTTAACGTTGTGCAAAATTAATTTCCCTCAGGCTTCTCAGCTGAAATTGGGGGCTTGCCTCTGGGTCACAGCATACCCCCACCCCAGCTACCTTTAAATATGTCCCCCAGGGAAGTGGGGTTTTGTACAATCACTATCACATTGAATTTTTACTTTGTTGATGGAGGAGGCTAAACAGAGGACTCAGTGGCGTCTGCAGCAGCTTTAGAATGGTAGAAACATCAGAATGGTATGTGGGGGTTTAGCTCAGTGGCATCACGGTAGTGCAGACCAGGTGGAAGGTGAAAAGAGAACGAAAGTTTATTGTTCCTGGACGAAAACCAAAAAAAATCAGGCTTTTTTCAGTTATGAAAACCACAGTCAGATGCAGCCCTTTTCCCTCAGGAACAACAAAATTTGTAATAAAGGAACCCCTCACCAGGTAGGGGCACAAATCCACAGCAACCCCTTGGGCAGCTTGAGTCTCCACACTCACAGGAAACCCTCCGTTTCCCTAACTGTTTCCCTAGCGTTCGCTCCTTATAATCCTGGAAACCCCGGGAAATGGATTGGGAGGACCTTCCCCCCCAAATTTTTCCGGGCCCTCCAAAAAAAACCCCGGACCCCGAACTACCATAAAAACAAAGGTAGAAACATAACATCGTGACAACAACAAAAGGGTTTTTTTACACCGAGGCCAGCCACCTCGGTGATAATATTTTCCAACAACCACTTTACCCCTTGGGCCCTTAATACCCCCCCCCCCACCGGGGGGCGGGGCCCGTCGCACAAGCAATGGCCCCCTCAACAAGCGTCCGCTTTCCCCTGTATTTTCCCGGGGTTCTCCACGGAGTAAAAGTTTTTGGGTCCCGAAACCCCCGCGTGACCTGGCGTTTTTCCCCCTTTCTTCCCTCACCCTTTTTAAAACGGGCTGGTAATTTTAAACCTAAATCTTCTTCCCAAAAGGTAATATTTAGAGAGTCCAGGCCCACTTCCCTCCTTCTCTACTATGGAAGTTTTTTTCTCAATCGACAGCTTCCATGAGGAAATGAAGGGTGCTCTCACGTTTTTTCCCGGGGATAAACACGCCCAGACCCAATCTGACGCATCTGTCTGCACTATAAATTCTTTATCAAAATCTGGGGCCAAAAGCACGGGCTGTTAACAGAGCCTGTTTCAGCCTTGGAAGGCCCTTTGCCCGGAGACCACTTAGCCATGACAGCTTTGCACCTTTGTAAGGCTGTTAAAAAAGGGGAAAAAGGGAAAAAGAAAGAAAGAGGAAAAGGGGGGGAAAAAGAGGGAAAAAAAAAAAGGGGAGGAAAGGGGAAGGAAAAAGAAAAAAAAAAAAAAGAAAAAACAAAAAAAGGGAGAAAAAGGAAGGGAAGGGGGGAAAAAAAAAGGAAAAAAGGGAAAAAGGGGAGAAAAAAAGAGGAAAAATTAGTAGCCCCCCGTTTGGTCCAAGGGGTAAAAACCCAGCAGGTCCTAGCCTCTCAAAGAGTTCGTCCCCCTGGGCATCGGGTAGACATCCCATTTGGACATTCATTCAAAATTCTTAGTCATTGCAGAACCCCCACTCCCAGCGGTTTTGGGACCCGGGCTTAGGGTTGACCACCCATCTTTGCCCCCTCAATTACCCCAGCTTTTCATTCTTTTTACCTCACAAAAAATTTCTCCCTACGGCCTCCGGAACTGATAGGGGGTTTGTTTTTTCCCGAACATAGGTTCTGTGAGGATCTCATGTTCAAGACCTGGGGAGCCGGGTAAGCGAGAACATATCACGATTCTGCTCAGTAACTCCCGACACAGTTTTTCTGGGAAAGGGGGTAAAGCCTCCCAATTTTAACATCCCAATACTGACCTCCCGGGGGGCACCCTGCAAGGGGTTTCCCCGGGGGCCTCTATCTTTCCAAAGGGTTTTTTTAAATTAAATGATAGATTTGGAAAATTTTTCCTTTTTTCCCCCGGGTGATGGATTTTGTAGTTTACCTCGCCTACTTTTCCACCCCTCAAATGGGCCCTGCCACTTACCGGAAATTACTCTCTAAAAGGTTTCACAATACAGTTAAAAACGGTCTCCTGGGTAAAATTTTCTAAGTCGGGCTGATGTTTTTACACTCTACCTGGTTCCCGGGCCTTGAGCAAATGTTCCCCACAACGGGGATAACCCTTGGGAACCTCCCGCATTTTAATACGCCCAATTTAACTTTTATAGGGGTAGCTTCAATCTCCCAGTCTCCCTTAGCCACATCAAGCAACCCCCAGGGGGCCGGCCATACAACAATTTAAAGGGCGAAAAAACCCCCTGAAGCTTGGGGGGAAACCCCTCTGACTAGAACAGCAAAAAGGGAGTAGGCAAATCCAATTCTGCCTCCTTTGTATACCTTTTTTAACATTGATTTTAAGGTTTTTTTTAAACCCCTCCAATAACCATCGTCTGGGGGGGGTTACTGAGGTTCTTTCTGGGGGATTTTTAGGATTTGACACTTCTTTCATACCTTTGACATAAATGGGGTCCCCCGGTCGGTCAGGATTTCCTCGGGTAGTCCCTTCCGAGAAATCGAAAAAACTTGCGGGGTATGCTCTTAGCAGGGGTTCCTAGAGGCACGCCTCAGGGGACCCGGGGTAGCATAATCCACCACCACTATAATACTGATTCCTCTGGCGGACTCACCAAGGCCCTACCCTGTCCATGGGGATGCTTGGAAATGGGACCTTAAATCGGCAGGGGGGGCTAGTGGACTCCGAAGTGGGCGCCGGGGGTTAATTGGGAAACCGGGCAAAACGCAGTATTTCCCAATTTTTTAAGCACCCCGGGGCCAGTAAACCGTTGCAGGACCCTCCTTTGGGTTTTTTAGCCCCAGGACCCTCCACATGAGAAAAGGGCCAAATTTAGGACCAGCAGATAAGGGCCGGACAAGTAATTGCTCTACCACTTCGTCCCTCACTTTGTCCCCGGAAAATGCTCATTTCATGCAAAATGGGGGAACCGGTATCAGCCCCGGCTCTTGGGGGAACCCCCTTTAACACCGTCACCTGATCCAGGGCACCCTTTAAAATCAAATCCGGGGTTGGGGGGCCCTCCGAAAATTTTCTCGGGGGAATCCCAACTCAGGGCAATCACCTCAGAGGGGTACTTCCCCCTTTCCCCTCCCCCCCAATACACTAAGGGAAACTCTTCCCCCCGATGTGGGACGTTTTTCCGCCCATTTTACCTTTAGTCTCAGGGGGAAAATTTTCCCCCAAAAACCCAGAAAATAGGGAAATCCCGCCCCAAGATGTGTATGCAGAATTCCCCCCCCTACCCCCTGGGACACGCCACCGCATCCGTAGCAGGGTAACCTGGGCCCTGGGTAGTTTAGTATCCCCCTGGAAACAGATCACCCCCCCCCGTTTCCCATACCCATTCATGGGGTTGAGAGCAGTCACTAGGGTGTCAGGGTTCCTGATCCAAAAATCCAGTCACCAGGGTCCATTCCCTCATGGCAGCCTCGGGGCCCCTTTCCCCAAAGAGGGACGGAACGCACACAGGCGGGCAAAATAGAGCAGCGCCTCCCAAAGGGGGAAATCCCCGGACTCAAGCATTTGGGGCAGTGGCCCTATTGTTTTCCGGACCCTGGGCCCTCCACAGATAACAGGGGGGCTCGGTTTCCCCGGTCAATTCGTGGCCCCCGGGGTCCTAGATTCCCATCCCTGGGAAGGGGTTGGGCGACCTCCTTGGTTCCCGCCCATTTGGAAACCCAGTAGGGAGAAATTTAGACCCCCCATATGCCCCGGGGATTTTCGACAGCCGCATAAGTTCTCAAGGCCACCAGCTCTTGCATTATGGGGGGTCCCCCCGGGGAACCTACCGGACGGGCTCAAGGAGCATGGACAAAGCGATCCTTACCACCTCAACCATCGGGCGGGAAGGTGTCGGTTGAGCCCCCTTTTTTGGACCCGGTGGAAAGGGCAAACATTTGGGGCCGGGAGGTTGTCCCCCGCTAAATCCCAGCGGTTACCCTTTGTGCCCGGACGGGCCCAAAGGACTCCCAGACGGGCCTTTTTTGCTTTGAGTTTCCAAACCCTTAGCATCCTGGGGGTAGGTCATGTACTTTTTGGGGTTCACCAGTGAGATACGGGGGGAGGCCTCGCCCACTTTCTGGGGGGAGTTTCCCTGTCGCTCCCTCGCAAAACCGGAAGGAAATGCCTCCCTCATATCCGGGGTCATTTTTTGGGCCTCTTACGTCCTCCTTTCCTTGTTTGTCCCGGGTGGGGAAGGGGCCGATTCCCCGGGTCTAATGGCGTACAGGAAGCCCTTGCGAAAAAAAGGGGGGTTTTAGTCTCCCGTTGAGCCCCTGTTTGTTCCAAAAAGCCCGTGTTCTGACGCTGTCTGAAAACCCGGTGCTTAAAGGTCTCCATCCTTCAGGGGGCTTGGGGTTTCACCCGGGCATACGTCTTAAGCACCAAATTTAATACCTGTGCACTTGGGATTACTGCCCCATCCGAAAAAAAACCAATTGTGGGGGTTTTGCCAGGGCTCACGGGAAGTGCGCAAGGTGGTAAGGTGCAAAGTGAAAGAAAATTTTTTTGTCTCCTGGCCGCCAAATAAAAAACAAAAAAAAAAATCAGGCTTTCTTCGCTTATGACAACCCAGTTAGATGCGTGCTTTCCTCAGGAACAAAAAAATTCTTAAATAAAGGAACAGCCCCCAGGTCAGTGGCACAAATTCCACAGCAACACCCTTTGGGACTTGATGTCTCCACGCTCCAGGAACCCCAGCTTTTCCCCAACTTTCCCCCCGAGCTGTGTCAGCTGCCCTTTTAAATTCCGGTAAGGCCTGGGGTGGAGTAGGGACGACCTTCCCCAAAACTCTCCCGGCCCCCCCCAAAAAAAACCCCGGACCCCCAACTCCATAAAAAATGGGCCCCAAAAATAACTCGCGACAACAACTAAGGGTTTTTTATTCAGAGGCCCGCCACCCCGGGGAACATACCCTTTCCATCAACCCCCTTTACCCCTTTGGGCTCTTACAGTCCCAAAAAAAAAACTCCAATGGTGCCGGGGAGACTTGCACACAGTTTAGGTGTATTCAGCAGTGGTATGGGCTGGATTCTTATTAAAGGATGCATCAGTGTTTTTGTATTCTGTTGCTTTGTCCCCCCTAAGTAATCATTTTATTTGTAGATCATGTGAAAAAAAAAATGTGAATGATGATACAAAGCGTATACAAAATGCCAAACCTATCATATGCTGTGTTTTGCTGTGAGGGGTGGGGAGAGACATAAAAGATATACTAAGGGTAAGTTCACATGGCTTATTTTGGGGCGCATTTCACGTATTGCGAGCGTCCTGTGCTCTAATACGAGCAATATGTGCCCCAATCATTAAGGTAATCCACAGTTCTCATAGAGAACTATGATTTCGCCCCCTCTCCCTGGGCGTACAATATGATCGTATTGTACGCGCGGGGGAGATAATTGACATGTCATTTATTTGCGCCGCGTAAGTAATGCATGTCTATGGGGCCAGCGGGCTGCCGCCCCCCGGTGTCGCAGGAGTAAGCAACTATCAGCGCGATTTACGAAGACCCGCCGTATTTGCGGGGCATACTGTACGCCCTGCATTTACGCCGTGTGAACATACATTAAGTGTGAAAAAAAACCACTCCACTAAAAAAAAAAAAATTGTACATTTTATATTCTGCTATAGAGTTGCAGCTAGCATATTTGGCAAAATTCAAAAGGAAAAAGTTGCAGAACTCGCCAATCTTATTATAACTTTATTTCAAGCACATATAAAAGCACAGACAGGAAAAGATACATACGATGGCCTACGGCCGACCATGTACTCGGGCACGCTCTCAATGTCTGTTCCAGTCTGTGCTTTTTATATGTACTTGGAATAAAGTTATGAGAAGATCAGTAAGGCTTGTGCACCACCGTTGATTAGAGGGGGCTGGTGTCCTGAACTGTGTTTGTCTGCATCAATCGGGTGTAGAGTTGATTGGTGCCAATCTGTCATTTAAAATCTTTATTTTATATAAATTGTTTATGGAAAAAATATAATTGACAACAAAGTACGGGTTTGCCCTGTAACAAATTTATGCCTCCAGAAAGAAACCAAAAATCTGTTGCCAAAGGAAATGTAAACTAAGTCCTCCAACTTTAACGCCAGAAAAAGAAAAAAGAGCCCAACAGATGTTGCGAATGTTTATTGCACTTTTGTATTAGGCAGTGTTATAATTATTTTATTTTTTTGCAGCCAGCAGTATTGGATAAGAAGTTGAGTGAAATGTCCAAAGCTTTTCAAGACACAAATTCCATTAAGAACAAGCCCTTGGCCAGCAACAGAAAATTGGGAGAGGACACCCCACTGTCATGCATTACAGATCACAGTATGTTTAATGACTGATTCTTCAGAAAAGCCATGGACAGCTCCAGTGGATAACAGGTGGCATATGTGATAGTTTTTAATGGTATACTGTAATTCATTAGCGTATGCCGTTTTTATTTTATTTTTTAGAACCTTACAGAATGTTTGAAATGTGGATTTACAATTACCATGGCCCCAAAGAACGCAGGACGGTACCAACATACGTTGCGGTAAAGCTTAAAGAAGCATTTCCACAGGAAAACCTTCCATATATGACATTGTGAAAATCCAAATAACTATGACAGATGATAGTGGGACCCATGAAGATCTTACTATTGTTTTTGTCTTTTTAATAGAATGTTTAAATTGTCTAAAAAAATAGAAATTTTTTATAAAAGTTGATTTTAACATTTTTTTTTTTTAAATGGTTGACACATTTTTCATGCATAGTTACTTACAAAGTAGTTAAGATTGCCAAAACCAGAAAGTTATGTCTAACCTGTAATGCTGTGTTGGGTCAGAGGAAGGCAGGAAGGACAAAAAAATAAAATCCTAGAGGGCTGGATTCACATGGTGTTTTTTGAAGCATTATTTCTAAGCCAAAACCAGGAGTTGAGCCAAGAGAGAAAAAGTATAATGGAACAGCTTGTACTTCTTCTGTGTTTCGGACCTATTTCTGTTTTTAGCTTACAATTACTGCTGCAAAATACTGTATATGTCAATAAACTTCATGTGAACCCTAAGGCTATGTTCCCCACGGTTAAAATGCGGGGGCGTTAATTATGCCCCCCAAATTTGGGGCCCGGGGGCCGGGGGCGGGGGGCAGGAGCGGGGGAGGGAGTGGGGGGCGGGGGGGGGGGCTCCCCTTTCCCCGGGGGATTCGCAGAGAGGGAGAGGAGGGGTAATTTATGTTCCCCTATGAGAACTGTGGGGTTACCGTAATGAATGGGCCCTTTTCGCCCGTAATTTGCGCACTTTGGCGCCCTAAAATTTTTGGGCCGAAAAACGGCCCTTTTTTAAAAATAAAACAACCCCATCCTTGCTGCCTTCCCCACGGCGGCCTACCCCTTCACCCACACCCCAGACCTTTAAAAGGCCCGGGTGGAGGAGTTGGCATACTTCTTTGTCAAATTGCACCCCCCGGTCATTCCCCTTGTTCCCTCATCACTTTCCCCTCCTTTTTTTGGGCCCACTCCCTAGACTCTTTCGGGCCCCTTTTTAAAGGTCGCAGTTGTTACCCGAAACCCCCCGGGGTCACCCCGCCGTTTTGGATAAATTTTTCTGCCGGCTTCCCATTTCCCCCTCGACGAAATTAAAACCCCAAATCCAAACATGGGCGATTTCAACATCCCATTGGAAATTTCCCCATGTCTCCTCCCCCTCTCCCGTTTTCCCTTTCTCCAACCCCTTTTCTTTGGCCTCTCGCAGTTTCCTGGACTCCTCCAAAAAACAAGGAGGGGAAATTCTTGATCTGGTCTTTCCCGTCACTTGATCAATTTCTAATCTTTAAAAAACTCTCCTTATGAACTTTTCGGTCTTTAACCCTTTTTCTTTTTCTATCAACAAATTTTTAAACCTTCTCCCGGACCACCCACCAGTCGCCCCTTCTGAAAATTTTCCGCTCCCATAGCACTCAGGAAACTCACCCGACCAAAACAGTCCCCACTGCCCCAATCTCCTCTCTTCCCGTCCCGACCCGGCTGTTTAAAAACCCACAATGAAAATTCATACCAACCCCCGGACATATTGGCACCACTCCAAACACCGCCCCCCCCAGGTAGGGGCCCGCAGCCTTGGGGACCGCCTCAGGAAATCGCCCTCTGCAGCGCTGTTCCGGTGCGTGGCGTTTTGTGGAGAAAAATCAAAAACTACCTGAAAATTTTTCCCCTACAAATTCATGCTCAGCACTTACCAAAACGCCCTTCACTGCGCCAAAAAAAAAATATTTCACCCCCCTAAAATTTCCCCATTACACAAAAAACCCAAAACCAAAATTTTTTGAAAACCCTTTCCCCCCCCCTTCCTCAGGCCCAAAGCTTTAGGCCCCGGTCCCCTGAACCCCTGTGCTGAAGACCCTGGCCACTTTACTTCAAAAAACAAAAAATTTTTGCATTTGGCAAAAAAAACACCTCAAAAATCCCCAAATTTTTCACCCAATTATGTCCCTCCCCCCCCCGTCCTCTAATCTGCTCCAGCCTTTACCCCCACTTTAGAAAAAGAAAATGGGCCAGGCTTCTCCCGTCCCGCTGCCCCACCCCTTGCCCCTAGTGACCCCAATTCCCCTCTCCCCCCTTGTCCCGTCCTTTTTTCCAGCTGTCCTCTTCCACCCCATACAATCTGTAAATCTTTCCATGGGATCTTTCCCCTCTTTCCTTTTAAAAAAGGGTGTTTTATAACTCCCTTTCTTAAAAAAGCCCTTCGGGAACCCCTCCTGCGCCCCCAACTAAAAGACCGTCTCTAAACCCGCCCTTTTTCCCCCAAATCCTGGAAAAGCTTTTGGGCTAATCTCGGGGCCCGATCCGCTATCTTTTCTCCTAAACTCTCTTTAGGCCCCTGCAATCCGGTTTTCCCCACCCCACACTCCAAAAGAAACTGCTCTTTTTAAAATTTCAAAAAGATCTCCCGAAGCAAAAACGCCCGGGTAAAAATACCCCCATTGTGCTTTCTTTTGGATCTCCTGCAGCTTTTTACACTGTTGTTTTCCCCCCTCCTTTTTCTATATGCTCGCGCCATCGGGAACCAGGACACCGCCTTTTTCTTGGTTCTTTTTCCTCCTCTCTGCCGTCCTTCGTGTCTCATTTTCCGGTTTTACCTCCTCTTTCTTTTTGGGGTTCCTCAGGGATCCGTTCTTTTGGGCCGCTCCCCTTTTCAATCTTAAAACCCCCATTTTTTAAAAAAATCAGGTAGATTTTGGCTTCCAGTTCCATCTTTACGCTTTTATGAAAACTCAACTATTTCACTTCCCTCCCCAGACTTTTTACTCCTGCCTGCTACCCCAAAACCGTGATTGTTTTTCCGCGGTTTTGACTCAAGTTTACCTCTATCTCCAAATAAACCTTTATTAAAAAATGAAAATTCTAGTCATTTCCCCCTTTTTCTAAAGGGCCTCCCCTGTATTTTCTCTTTCCCTGTGTGGCAAAACCCCCAAACTCCTAGGGGGCAGGCCCGCTGTCTGGGGGTTATACTAGTCTCTGATTGACCTTCACCTCCTTTTATCCAATCCCTTGCCCCCTCCTGTCACCCGCACATCCCCAAAAAATTTTCCGAATCCGTCCCTTTCCCAAATGTGGGAAAAAAACCCAAAAATCTCAGGGGTTTTCTTATTCATTTTCGTCTCGATTTCTGTAACTCCCCACTTTTGGTCTTCCTCTCTGTAAATCTCCCCGCTCAATTGGCCTGAATGCAGCGCCGGCTTGTCTTTCTTTCCCGCCGCTATATGATGCCTTACCCCGTGTCGTCTCTGCACTGGCTGCCCATTTCAAATACAGGAAAACAACATAAACTCTCACACTCCCAAAATAAAAGGGTCTCCACAGTTCTGAACCCCCCTACATTTTCCTCCCTTTTCCGGTTTTACCCCCCCCTCCCCTCTCTCCCCCTTGTATGATTAAGATTTCAAACCCCACTTTTCCGAACCTCCCATGCCCGTCTCCAAGGGGTTTTGCACGCAATTTCAAACCAGTTCTTTTGGAAGTTTCCCCTTTTGATCGGCACACTCACCCAAAACCCCCACAGTTTTTTGTGCGCTCGGGAAAAATCATCTTCTTAGAAAGCCTTTTCAAGATCCCTAATTGTCAACCCCCCAAAAATTTTGTCAAAAGAAAAAATTTTCAAATTCCTGCACTTTGGCACCCCACAGGCACTTAATCTGTATTTAGATGTTTAAAGGTTGGGGGGTGGCAGGTTCAAACACATTTTATGTTTACTAAACCCAAAATTTTTGTAACATCGGTCCATTTGTAAAAACCCGCCTTGGGCACCCTTTGTTTCACCCCATAAAACCCCTTTTATATTTTAAGCTTTTTGCGAGATGGGGCCATACAACCCGTCCCTGGGTTATTTGTCAGTTGCTTTTTTAAAGTAATGTCCCCGGTTTGTCTTTGCTTATTCCCTCTATATTGGGAATGGGCCCCCTTTCGGAATATGTTGGGCTATATAAATAAAGATTTTTATTTTTTAATTTTTTGCCTAAAAAGGGGGAAGTGATGATTTGCCACCAATTTAGGGAAGAAAGATTGTTGCTGGGGGTTTTTTTGACTGCCCTCCCCAAACCAGGCCAATCAAATCTTTTTTTTCCACCAAATCGAAAGAGAAAACTAACCAAAGAGGAACTAGGGCAGGAACCCATGCTAAACGTCAACGCAAAAAAAAGGAAAACCGCTCCACTTTATATTCAATCAAGTCACAGGGCAAAGCTTCTATGTTCAATGTGAAAAACTTTATATATTTATATTAAAAGTGGTACAAAATTCAGAATAACTGGGATTATATCACCTGCAGGACGCTCAGTCTGTTTTGTGCACCTTATGCACCCTCAACGCACATGTGCTGCTTTCACAGAAGCAGCACAGGTATGCCAAAAAATTAGAACAATTCTTAAAAGAAAAAAAAGAAAAAAAATTGTCCGATTCTCCAAACGGACCATAAAAAAAAAATAAAAAAATCTGCCTTTAATTTTTAGAACAGCTACTACAATCAAACAAATCATAGTGCCCCGTAATGTAAAACATCATCGTAGAAATTATCAACTTAGCAAAAATAAAATACTGGGTTCCTATGAATGTAATAACACTAGATGTAAGACTTGCCCGATGATGGATACAGGGAGTAAAAGTGTCTCATCAACTAAAACAGGACAATCTTTTCCCATTAAACACTATTTGAATTGTAATAACAGGTATGTGATATATTTGTTAATGTAAAAAACTATATATTAGGACGAACAATTCAGGAAGCTCATAAGCGTATGAACAGCCATCGAATTAACAAAGAAAAAATTCCTACTCCATCACTGAAGCACATGGGATAAACCATAAAGTCCTTGCTCTAATTCTTATTGATCATGTCCCAGAAATTATCCCACATCGGTTCGAGATTTTGCAGATCAGTTACAGACATCATCCCTTTGCGGCCTCAATGAGGTCTCAGAATTAGTCTATTAAAAAACAAAAATCCCCCGTCCTTTTTGCTTATGGATATTTTCTTTACTGCAGCTCATATAACATCCCCTGCCTATAACATGATATATAAAAAAGCCTTTAAGACCGCAGTAGGCAAAGATAATTTTCTTAAAATAAAACAAAATTACAATTAGGTTGCTGGTACTCAATGTGATTCCAGTAGGTAAAGTATTCGCCTGCGAGAACACCAAATTATTACAAAATAAATAGGTTGCATTTGCCACAATCTCACCATGTTCGGTCCCACAGAGGTGAAAGCGTTCTTTGAACCAGTTACCTTTTTGTCCCAAACAGGCTTCCGTAGCAAGTCCGCTTTGGGGCTGTTTCTCTGCAAAGTGACCAGGACAACTGATCCGTGTACATAAAAGAATGAATGGGGCCATGTATCGTGAGATTTTGAGTGCAACCCTTCTTCCATCAGCAAGAGCATTGAAGATGAAACGTGGCTGAGTCTTTCAGCATGACACTGATCCCAAGCACACCGCCAGGGCAACGAAGAAGTGGCTTTGTCAGAAGCATTTCAAGGTCCTGGAGTGGCCTAGCCAGTCTCCAGATCTCAACCACATAGAAAACTTTTGGAGGGTGTTGAAGGTCCGTGTTGCCTAGCGACAGCTCCAAAACATCACTGTTCTAGAGGAGATCTGCATGGAGGAATGGGACAACATACCAGCAACAGTGTGTGCCAAACTTGTGAAGACTTACAGAAAACGTGTGACTTCTGTCATTGCCAACAAAGGATATACAACAAAGTATTGAGATGAACTTTTGATATTGACCAAATAATTATTTTCGACCATAATTTTCAAATAAATTCTTTCCAAATTAGACAATGTGATTTTCGGGATTTGTTTTCTCATTTTGTCTCTCATAGTTGAGGTCTACCTAAGATGTCAATTACAGGCCTCTCTCATCTTTTGCAGTTGGAGAACTTGCACACTTGGTGGCTGACTAAATACTTTTTTTCCCCCACTTTAACATAGGACCTTACAAGTGGCAATGATAAAGCATTAGATGATTTTTAGTATTGATGATATTATTCCCGTGTTGTGAGAAACGTTCTTCTCTCATTCTGTCTAAACTTTCACTAAAGTGGTAGGACATTTTGTGTTTGTATACATGGTTTATGTATTCATGCACCTCCATCACGTGCACACTTGGCGTTTTTTTTCTGTATATAGTCCGCTGTTCTTCTCCCCTGTATTAAGGAACTGTTGAATTGCGCACTGCCTACGAAATGCGTCTTCCTTGTTTACAAATAAATTGTAAAAATAACAACACAAGATTCAGCGCAGTCACCCTGGTTTGTAAAATATGGAGATCTGGTGAGCAACCATCTGATTCTCCAAGCATCTACATGTTTGAAGTTAGGAAGGAGTGTCCCATCTCCACAAATCCAGGACTATGAAGGCTTCAACCCGTTAGCTGACTTCCAAATATTTTCCTATGCTCGGAGAGTTCATTAGTGATTGCAGCTGCACGATGTTTGCATTTTACGAGACAGTAACCACTAAATGATTGGGTATTTTATCCCTATTCCTGACCAGGCATTTTCAGTATTTTTTATTTTTTTGTTTAAAACATGCTTTTTTTCTGCAATACATAATTTATTCTTCTATAATTTCTAGATTACAATACAGGCAGTCCCCGACTTACATACGTTCCCTAGTTACAAACGGAGACTTATGGGACGTGACTGACATTCAACACTGAGTCACACCCCATGAGAACCAAGTGCCAGCATACCACAGCTGCACATGAGATACAGAACGTTAGGTGAAATCTTCTAAAAAAGGGCACAGACAGCAAAACAAATGTAAAAACTGTTCCCTGTACTATCCAAAACTAAAAGAAATTTTGTGCTGGAATTACATTTAATAAATATACCTGTTCTGACTTAAATACCATTTCAACTTAAGAACAAACCTACAGTCCCTATCCCGTTTTTTACCCGGGGACTGGCTGTATATGTTTTATTTGTATCAGAAAAAACAGTAAAAGCAAAGCATTTTGTTTTTCAAGTTATTTAATCTTTTTTAAAACCGGCCCTATTTTTTCCCCTAATTGTGTCACGTTTCTGTGAGCAGGCAATTTAGTTCAGTGCATGGATTGTAATAATTGAACGCATACAATTAGATTATAAATGTATTTCACAAAACATTTATATTAAAAAATCCACACAAAAAATGCTCCTACCGCAGTTCACCGTAAAGTTCTTTTTACCTCAATGTGATTGGTGGAGCTGGTAGTGTGTAATACCACTGAGGTCTAGACTTGTAGAGAACATCCCACCACAACTTTCAGAATTCATCCCCGGTTCACTTTTAGCCTAGCTATCTGCTTCTGAAGCTTACGGGCACTGGAAATGTCAGTCACATGCTAGATCAGGTTAGTGCCCTAGCTCTGGAGCATTGCTGTAGCTGGTATTAGTGATAAAAATAGATGTGCAGCTGGTGGATAAGTTGTTCTTGCCTCAATTGTCTTTCCCTAAACTAAGCAAGTGTGACTGGTTAATAGTCCCCGGCGCCGCCGCTATCCGCCGCCGCCGCCGATCGTTAGGGTCCTAAGCCGTTACCAGTCGCTAAGCTATCGGCTTAGGACCTTGGCGACGGCAGCGGTGGCGGGACTAACTGTATGTGCGTCCGCTGGACGCACATCTAGTTAGATGCTTTGGCGGAGCAAAGAGCTCCGCCGAGTCCGAGGGAGCCGCAGGCAGGATGCGGCTCTGTGCGCGCCGGAGTGCACAGCCCAGGCGGCGTGCGCGTCATCCCACTGCCCGCGCGCGGCCTGGTGACGTCACGCTGCTGAAGAAAAGACCGGGAGCAGCGACAGCGGCAGGGAGCGAGGTCAGGTGAGTGCTGTCAGTGTCTTACTTTTAATTTGCTCTATTCATGCTGGGAGCCTAGAATCTAATTATAAATGTGCAGGGAGGGGGGGGGGGGCTACTATGTACTTTTATATATGTGCAGGGGGCTATTATGTACTTTTTATATATGTGCGGGGCTTTATCTACTTTTTATATGTGCAGGGGGGGCTATTATCTACTTATATACGTGCAGGGAGGAGCTATAATCTACCTATATATGTGCTGTGAGGCCTATAAGCTACCTATATATACACGTGCTGTGGGGCCTATAAGCTATCTATATACCTGCTGGGGGACCTATAAGCTATCTATATACCTGCTGGGGGATCCATAAGCTATCTATATACCTGCGGAGTGACATATAACCTACCCATGTGTGCTGGGGGACCTAAACCTGCCTATATACCTACTGGGGGACCCATAACCTGCCCATATACCTACTGGGGGATCCATAACCTGCCCATATACCTACTGGGGGATCCATAACCTGCCCATATACCTGCTGGGGGACCCATAACCTGCCCATATACCTGCTGGGGGACCCATAACCTGCCCATATACCTGCTGGGGGACCCATAACCTGCCCATATACCTGCTGGGGGACCCATAACCTGCCCATATACCTGCTGGGGGACATGTAAACTACACACCTACCGGGAGACATATAAAGTATATAACCACCTACTAGAGGATGTATAACTTACTGGGGGACCCTATTACCTTCACTGGGGGACACATAATTTACTGCGTTGTGAAGTCGCTAATAGTCGTTAAGCCGGTTGTTAAGGCCTCAAGACAAGTCAGTTGATAAGAGTTAGCAATCGACTCCGCGGACTCCAGTCGGTTGTTAAGCCAGTTGTTAAGGCCTCAAGTCGATTGTTAAGACCTTAGCAATCGTCTCCGGGGACTACTGGTTAATGGGCATGAGGCTATTAACCGTTCTGGCTACTGGGTAAAGCAGGTACTTGGCAATTATTATTGCCAGAAAAAAAAAATCTTTGTACCATCCTGATGTGACTCCCAGTTGGGCCAATGGTTTACTGGCCAGGTGGCATCCCTAAACAGGCCTGAGGTCATAGCTTTAGCTTACAAAGGCAAGTTCACCGACAATGTATCCCCTTCTTCTCAAAGATGGCAACAAGGTTGAGAGGAGACCTGGAAGACGTAAAGGGGATGTATCGCTTCTTTAGTTCGGCTGACTCACACTGCTCTCAGCTTCTCAACTCTGGAGATGCAGGGGCGTTTCTTCCCCTCCCAGCTGGATGACAGCATCCCCCCTTCACTGTTCATGCTGGCTCCTGAGACTCCCCCACACCGCTCTCTGAGTCCACATGTCACTGTTCTCTCCCTATGCAGACTTATTTTGTAAGAGCTGTTTACATACCACAGGCTGCATTCAATCTAGACTGAGCACTGATCTCTTCTCCTCTCACAGCGGGAGATTTGTTACAGTTGAATGCAGCATTCTATGAATGGTACAGATCTCCCTTCTATGCAGGAGAGTTAGGCACCGAGACAAAACTGTTATGTTTTCTCATTGTAGAATCTGCTGCAGTGTGTTGCAAAGAGAAAAAAATTTTAGGGCCCCCAAAAATTGAGAGGGGGGGTCCGCCCAAAAAGGGTGCTTTTTTCCCTTGATTGTGTAAGCCCTTAGGGGTTATTCTGTTTTTTTGGGTTTTTGTTGAGGGGAAAATGTCCCGGTTTCCCTTTAAAATTGAGTGAGAGAAAAGGAAATTTACAAGGGGGGGCCCGAACAGAATGTAAATGAGCTCTCAGTTAGTGAAAAAAATGGGGAGGGACCCGGCCCGGGGAAACTTTTTTATTAGGGGAAACCCAAAAAACACAAGATAAGGAATACTGTGAATAAAAGACAGCTTTGCAAAATAAACACCCAATTGAAAAGTTGCTTTTTTTTTAAACGGTTTCCCCTTAAATTCTAAAGGCCTTTTTTAAATAAAATTTATTCACCTTTAATAGGAAACTATTAGAATAATCAAATTCATTTAGTCATTAGAAAATATTTTTAGCCCCCTACTGACATTATTTTAAAAATATTTACGTTTATAACAGTGGTAGGGGAGTGTGGGGTGGGGCCAAACCCAGTGTTTTTGGGCCCTTTGGGGCCAGGAAACAGCGGGAAATTCAGCCGGGAGTTTTGCTGTGGGTGGCCAGGAATGGGGGAAAAACCCCGGCTTGGCCACTTCCCCCTTAAGGACCCAGCCCATTTTTGGGCCCTTCCCTTGACACAGCCCTATTTTTTAAATTCAAAATTTGTGTCACTTTAGTGAAAATTAACTTTTTGAAAATTTTCCCTATCCATGTGTTTCCCTGAGATTGTTTTCTAGGGGACACTTTGGGGGTTTAATTAGTAAGAAAATTTTTCCATAAAAACCCCTTTTTTTTTTTTTTGTGAAAAAATTAAAAATTTCAGGGAAAAAATTTGAAAATTTTGTGAGGGGAAAGCAAAAAATTTTGCTTTAAAAGACAGAAAATTTTATTCCCCTTTAAAAATATTTTTTTAACTAGCATTCCCATATGTCCTAGGGGGTTTGGGGCATATTTTTTAAATGCCCTTTTTTATTTTCATGACATTAGAGGGCTTAGAAATGCCCCGGTGTAATTTCTCCCATTTTAAAAAAAAAATTTTTTAAAAATTACATTTTGTTTGGGGACCACTCCAGTTCTGACGTGGTTTTGAGGGGCCCTGCATGTTAGTTCCCCCAAAAAAGGGCCCCCTTCTAAAAAAAACAGCCCCCTTTAAAAGTATTTTTAAACAGTGTTTGGGGAAGTTTTTTTAAATCCTTTGGGTTTATTTTTACAAAAAAATTAAAGCAAAGTGGGGGGTTGAAATTTCACTTTTTTTGCAGATTTTCAATATTATCCATTATTAAAGGGAAATTAAGGAAAAATGTGACCAGGTAAATGCAATGAAATTTATCATTCCCCCCGGGCCCTGCCGATTTTTAGAAATACCCCATAGGTGGCCCTCGTGCTTTTTTGGGGTCCCCCTTAAGCCCCAAAATTTAGGAGGAGAAACCCTACTGGATTGGGGTTTCTTTTTTAAATTTGAAATTTTTAAATTTAGGCGCACATTTCAGGTTTAAAGAGGCCCCAAAGGTGCAAAAAAACCCCCTTTTTAAACACCCCTAAAAAAAACCCCATATTGGAAACTCCCCCCTTTTAAAAGGTATATATACACAGGGTTTAGTGGTATATGACCCAAAAGGGTGTTTTAAAAAAATTTTTTTTTTACCCTTTTGGCTGTAAAAATTTTAAAAATTTCTTTTTCCAATTCTGAAATTTTTTAGCAAAAAATTGTTTCTTTATTTAAAAGGAATTCGGGAAAAAAAAGGAAACCCCAAAAACTTTTTTAAAGAAATTTTCTTCCAAGTTCGGCAATCCCCTACATGTGAGGGGTAAACTGTGTTTGGGGATGGGCAGGGAGGGAGCGCTTTTTGGTTTTGGAACCCCGGGTTTTTGGTGGGGCCATGCGCATTTTCAAAAACCCCCAAAGTTTCCGAAAGGTGAAACCTTCCGAAGTCACCCCATTTTAGATTCAACACCACTCAGGGATCTTTATCTAGGGGTATATTTTGCATTTTTTGGGGGCACAGGGGTTCCCTTTTTTTTTTAAACATTTGGGCCATGAAAATTGGGGGGGAAAAAAGGGAGTTTCCCCCATTGTTTTTTTGGGTTTTAATTTTTTCAGGTTTGCCGGTTTCAATGTAAATGATGTGATAACTTTATATGGGGGTCGATTTCAATTTTCTGGTAAAAATTTTATATAGTTTTTGTTTTTATTAATTTTTTCACAATAGAAAAAGGTCTATTAAAAATTGCGTTTTTTTGTTGGTCCCATTGGGCCGTCAAAAATTTTTTTTTTTGCTGTGTGAAAAGTGTGTAGGGCCCTTTTTTTTTTGCGGGGTGGGAAATTTATGCTTTTATTGGTTTCCATTATGGGGGCCATACAAACACTTTGTTCCCCTTTTTATTAAGGTTTTTTTGAGGCGTTTTTTAACAATATACAGCAATCCTGGTAGGGTTTTTGATTTTTATTTTTTATAGCGGTTTCCCCCCTGCGTTAGATATGACGCTAGTTTATTTGCAGGTCGGGTTCAAATTTCACAAAACCCCCCAAATTTTTATTTTTTTTTTTTTTTTTATGCTTTTATACAAATTTAAAAACAAATTTTTTTTAAAAAGGAAAAAAAATTTTTGCCTCGCCATGTCCCGGAGGGCCCTAACTGTTTTTTTTTCTGTGATTTGGGAAACTGTTTAAAAGGTTTGTTTTTTTGGGAAAAATTGGTTTTTTTTGATATAAAATTTTTTTTGGGGACAAAACTTTTTGATCAGGGTTTTAAAAACCCTTTTTTGGGAAAGGGAGAAATGAAAAAAATACTGGGAAACGTTGTAGTTTTTTTTTTTTTTTTTTTTTACAGCGCTCACTGTACAGTATCCGTAATAAGTTTTTCCCTTTTCTCTGTGGGCGATACGGGTTACGGGGGATACCCCAAAAATTTTTTATGTTTTTTTTTTTGTTTAAAGCAATTTTAAAAAAAAAAAAAATGTTTTTTGTGTGGGTTAAAAAAAAAAAAAAAAAATTTATGCTTTGCTATTTTTGAGGCCAAAAAATTTTTTTTTTTTTTTTCCCTATACATAGCTGTGTTTTTGGACTTTTTTTTGGGGAGAACTGAGTTTTAATTGGTACAAAGTTTGGGGTTTTTTAGGGGGTTTTTTTTTTCACTTTTTTTTCCATTTTTATGTTTTACGGGATGAAAAAAAATTTAAAATTTTATGATTTTTTTTTTGCTTTTTTTTTTTTGGCGGTTCCCCCGTACAGGGGAATTAAAATGAAAGATTTATAGGGGCAGGTGTTTTGGGATGCGGGTACCCAAAAATGGGTACTTTATTTATTTTTTATCTTTTTTGGGGGGGGATTGGGGGGAATTTGTAAAGGGGGGGGGGAAAAAAAGGGCGTTTGTACTGTTTTTTTTTTTTTTTTGTTAATCTTTTTTTTTTTTGTTTTTAAATTTTTTTCTTAACCCTTTTTTACATTTTTTTTTTTTACTTTTCCCCCTAGGGGATTTTAATGAGGAGCTTTAGATTTTTAAATTTTAATTGGAATCAAAAAAGCACAGTTGTTGCTATTTCACGGGTTTTCCCCCTTTTTCAAAAATGTCAAATCCCAAGGCCCGGGCCCTTTCCCACAGGGCAAGGCCGGGCAATCGTGGGTCCAGACCCAAACCCGGGGAAGGGATTCTCGCCCTTTGTGCTGTCTGTAGGAAGGGGGGCTGCAAGGATTTCCCGATCCGGGGCGCTGGGTGGGCCGGGCCGGGAAAAAGAGGGAGGAGGGGCTCTAACCCCCTTCTGGCCCCTCTTGGGTTTTTTGCGGGCGATGGTTTGGGGGATAAAAAAGGGGTTTTTGGAATTTAGTAGTTATTTTTTTTAAAAAAATTTTTAATTTTTCCGGGATATACTGGTATAAGCCAAACCCAGTATTTTAAACCGTGGGGACCCGCTTTTGCCCCAAAAAAAGGGGGGGGAAAAATTATTTATTTGAGTATAAGCCCAGGGTGGGAAAAAAGCAGGGCTACTGGGGGAATTTTTAACCCCTTCCGACATAGGGCGTATGGATTCGCCCCAGCGGGAGTGCTTCCCCCAAAAGGACGTTTTCCATACGCCTGGGATTGGCGGGCTTTTCGCGGGGGAGCCACGGACGATCGAAAAACCCTGGGCCGCGGTAAAATTTCCCCTGGGGGGCCCCAAAAGCCCTATCACCCCCCGGGCCCGGGGTGGGCTCCCGGGGGCCCCGGGGGGGATTACCGCTTCATTACCGCAGCCCTTTTAAAGGTTGATAATAAAACGCAGGGCAGGGAGGGTGGCTCCCCCTGCCTGCTCCCGGGGCTGCCGCAAATGTAGTTCGGCATCCGATCTCCTCTTTTGATGCCCTCGGGAAGTGAACGGCACTTTCCCGGGGATCATCTGTGATGTCACCAAAGCCCGCAATTTTTAAATTTTGGGGATGGTGACCCGGGTTTTTCATGGGGAAAGTTTCCTTTCAGGTACTTTATTTCTGTGCACTGGTCTGCATTTTTAACGCAATCTGATGATTGCTGTTAGAAAATAAAGTGAAAAAAAAAATGAAAAAAAAAGTAAAAATAAATGTAAAAAATGAAAAAAAAAATATTAAAAAAACAAACACAAAAAAAAAAATAAAAAACCCCCTTTCCCAAAAACCCTTTTTTTCCCCCTTTCAAAACGCCAATCGCCCCAAAAAAAAAAAATCAAAAAAAAATAAAGTTTAACCCCTATTTGGTATCGCCGCGTTTGGTTTAAAGAACCAACCGATAAAAACTTTTAAAGTTAATTAAAAGAAAAGGTGAAAAGCCATAAAAAAACCAAAAAAAAAACAAACAGTCACAGGGAAATTTTATTTTTGGGAAAATCTTGCAGCACAAAAAAAATTAAATTAAAAAGCGATTTAAAAAAATTTTTTTATAGACGCCCAAATTTGTACCAATTAAAAAACTTCAGTTTATCCCCCAAAAAAAAAAAACCCTACCGCTTCTGTTTTATGGAAAAATAAGAAAGTTATGGCTTCAGAAGACGGCGGGTGCATAAATATTATTTAAACCCAAATTAAAAAACTTTTTTTTTTTTTTTTTTAAAATGTTCAAAATTTTAAAAAAAAACATATTTTAGGGGATCGCCATAATGTATTTGACCCCCGAGAGTAAAGCTTTAAAAAAGGGCATTGGGTACTGGGACAGTTAGCGTGGTTTTAAAAAAAAAAAATAAAAAATACAAATACTGGATTGGGAGTATTTTCTTACCCTGGGTTCCAAAAAAAACGGATTTTAAAAAAAGTTTATTTAAAAATTTTTTTTGTCCCCCCAAAAAAAAGTATATCCAAAAAAAAAACGTCAAAATCTTCCCGCAAAAAAAACGCCCCCCTTAACAGCTTTCCCTACACAGAAAAAATAAAAAAAATTTGGCTCTCAGACTTTGGCGTGCCAAAAACGTTTTGTTTTCCTTTTTGAAATTAAATTTTAAAATGTTTATATTTGTAAAATTAAAACAGGTTAAAACCCTAAAAAAATAAAACAAATTGGAAAATTCCCCTTTTAATGTTCGGAAAATGATGAAGGGGAATACTAGTATGTCAAATTTTTTACTGCCCCGGTGGGCCCGGCCCGTTAAAAAAAAAAAAATAAAAAAAACAAATACCCGGAAAATTTCTTAAATTTTTTTCAAAATGGGCCCCACAAAACCCTTTAATAAAAAGTGATCAAAAGCGGCATATGAACCCCCCTAATGGTACCAAAAAAAGAAAAAATTTTAACCCCCATTCCCCCCAAAAAAACAAGCCCCGAATTTATTCCCTAAAACAAAAAAAAATGAAACCGTTATGGCTACAGAAAAGAACATAAAAACGAAAAATTTTTTTTTAGGGCCCTTTTTTTATTTTTTGTAAAAGTAATAAAAATAAAAAAAAATATATTTAAAAACTATTTCCCTTGAATTGTTCCCACCCTTTAAAAAGTAAAGATTATCTGGTTTATTTCTAACTGCACGGCGGAAAACGCTTTTTAAAATTGGGAAACCCCAAAAAAAAAAATGGCGGAATTGCCGTTTTCCCTATTTTCATGCCCAAAAAGCAAAAAAAAAGCAACTTTGTTTAAAACTGTGCACCCAAAAATTAAAATTTTTCAACCCCAAAATGAGTTTTTTTGAGGGCGTTTCGGAAATTTCCAAAAATTTGGTTGGGCTTTTGGGGAAAGGTTTGAAACCCGTTTGGTTTCTTTTTGGGGGGTTTGTATATGTGACATGGGCCCCAACAAAATCTGCCCTTTTTAAAACCAAAATAGGGGTCCCTCCCTTATACCCCCCCATGGCCCCCCAAAAAAAAGCAGATTACACCCCACTTG
The DNA here is from genome assembly GCA_025379985.1 of Phyllomedusa bahiana. NCBI lineage: Eukaryota > Metazoa > Chordata > Amphibia > Anura > Hylidae > Phyllomedusa > Phyllomedusa bahiana. Next base: position 169,815 of record JAODAL010002332.1, read on the forward strand.
TAGGGTATTGCCCAACCCTTTGGGAAAAAATTTTGTTGTAACAAAGGTTTTTGGGTTGCTTTTTTTCCCCGAAAATTTCCTTGTTTTAAAAAATTTGAGTTCCTTTTTAGCTAAAATTGCAGATTATTGGAAAAAAAAAATTGTTTTACATTTTAAAAGCCTAACGCTAAAATTTTTTGTGACCCCCCTGTGGGGTCGATATACTCCAAATACACCCCGGATATAAATTTCCTTTTAAGGGGGTGTAGTTTTCCCAAAATTTTGGGGTATTTTTAGGGGGCCCTTTATTAAGTTTTTGGGAAACCCTTTGGGTGTCCCCAAACCCGAAATGGCCGCCCTTTTAAAAAAAAAAGGTTAAAGAAAATGAGGGGCTCCAGAGGGCCAGTAGGTGCTCCTCCTATTTGGGGTTGTGGTTGAGCCCAAAAAATGCCTAGGGGGCCCCATATGGGATATCTCTGAAAAAATGGCAGAAAAACTTGGGGAAAACAATATTAAGTTGTATTTCCCTATAAAATTTTCCGTATTCTTGGGGAAAAATGTATAAAAATTTTAAATTTTGGGGAAAAAAAAGTTTAAATTTTGGAAATTTCACTTCCACTTTGCTTTTTAAATTTCCCGTGAAACAAACCCAATGGGTTTTAAAAACTTCCAAATGCGGTTTTGAAATACTTTTAAGGGGGTGTTGTTTTTGATTGAAAGGGCCAAATTTAAAAAGGGGTTTTTCTAACATTTCAGGCCCAAAACCCAAAAAAACGTTAAAAATTGGGTGGTTCTCTAAAAAAAGTTATTGGGAAAAATTTTGTTGAAAAAATTTTAAAAAAAACTACTAAAATTTTTAAGCCCCCTAAAGTCGTAAAAAAAAAAAAAAAAAGGGCCCTTTTAAAAAAAAAAGATGCCCCAAAAATTTCGCAGACATAGGGTAGTGCCCCGTTATAAACAATATTTGATTTTGGAAAAACTATTGTCTTACATGCAGAAAATTTTTTTTAAATTTAAAAATTGGTTAAAAATTTTTCACGATTTTTGAAATTTTTTAAAAAATTTAAGAAACATTTTTTTGGCCCCAAAATTTTTTACTATCTTTAAAACAAATTGGGGTCACGAGGAAAAACCCCTCTCTGAATTTACAATTTGGTAGGTTAAAGGGGGTCAAAAAATTTATTCTTTACATAAAAAATTTCCCCATGACAGTTTTAAAAATAGGCTCTTTTCAGAGAGGTCCAAAAAAATGGCTTTCCGGCGGTAAAGGGGTTAAAAATAAAAATGGATACCAATTATTTGCATTGGCAGTTTAATGTTTCCCCCCTAGGTCAATTATAGGCAGATATATGGCCCCATTTTTTTAGGTATATGTCCCCAAAAGGGCCATATATGGCCCCCTAGGGATTTTAAAAAGGGAGTTATTTGCCCCCCATAAACAGATTAAATTTGGCAGGTTTTTTGGCCCCCTTTGAAAGGGAAATTAGGCAGGTAAATGGGGGCCCCATAGGCCTGGGTATTTGGGGGAGCTATAAAGGGGACGGCTGTAGGCAGTTTAGGGATAAGGGTTTAGAAAAAAAAAAAAAAATAATCACTTACCTGGATCCCCGTTTCCCGTCTAAAAGGGGGGCCCCTCCCCGGTTTTTCCGGCAACAGGCGGGTGGGGTGACGTAAACAGGGGGCCCCGCACGCGCGTGAAAGAACAAACGTTTCCGGGGCCCGGGAAAATTTCGGACGGGCCGCGGTCTTTCGGCCCGCCCGAGCCACTGCGGGTTTCAGGGGGGCGCTCGCTCTGTGTCCCCGAAATGGTATTTCCCTTTCCCTAATTTTGCGCTTTCCGGGGGTTTTTGGGCGCAATTTTTAAAGGGAAGGGGATCCCGGGAAAAAGTGCCCGGGCCCGGCCGTGCCCCGGGCATGTTGGGGCTTACTCGGCCCCTTTAGGGTTTTATGCGCTCCCTGAGGGCCCTTTTCCCTTTTTAACTGAAGCATCCCTGTCGGCGCAGGGCCAATTTGCCCGCGCCCCACGAGGGCCTTTACTCGAATAAAAAGCCCAGGGGAGGGGGATTTTTCAGCACATTTTTTGTGCTGAAAAAACCGGGTTTTCTGAATATATCGGTACATTTTTTTAGGTACAGTCAAGTCTAGTGGTTTTGAGGGGGCTGTATGTTAGATTCCCTAAATGACTTTATCTAAAAATAACAAAGTTTTTGAAGTTTGTTAACCCTTTTGGCTTTTTAAAAAGACAAAAAAAGCAAAGTGAAGGTGAAATTTTTAAAATGTAACTTTTTTTATTTTTTCAAATTTTCAGTTTTTATCCATTATTTACAGGAACACAGTAGATGTGACCAGGTAAACGCAAGTTAATATGGATTCCCTAGATTCTCCCATTTTCAGAGATATCACATATGTGGCCCTAATGTGCGATTTAGCTCAACCACAAGCCTCAGAGTAGGAGGAGCACCTACTGGACTTTGGGGTCTCATTTTCAATGTTTTTTTTTTTTTTTTTTTTTTATTAACTGCTATTACAGGTTTGCGGACACTCTAAGGTGCTAAATCTTAATAAACACCCCTAAATAGATCCCATATTGGAAACTATACCCCTTAAGGAAAATATCCAAGGGTGTAGTGAGTATATTGAACCCACAGGTGTCTAACAAAGTTTTTTAGCATTAGGCTGTGAAAATGAAAAAAAATATTTTTTTCCCAACAATCTTCAAGTTTAGCTGAAAAAGTTTAATTTTTTTATAGGGAATCCTGAAAAAAAAACAAAACACAAATTTTGTTACACAATTTCTTCTAAGTTCGGCAATATCCTGTATGTGGGTGTAAACGGTTGTATGCACATGGCTGGGCATACAAGGGAGGGAGCACTATTTGGCTTTTGGAACGCAGATTGTGCTGGGTGCCATGTCTCATTTGCAAAGCCCCCAACGTACCAGAACATGTGAAACCATCCAGAAGTCACCCCATTTTGGATTCAACACCCCTCATGGATCTCATCTAGGGGTGTATTAGGCATTTTGGGTGCACAGGTGTTCCATAGTTTTTGTTTTTTTTTTGCATTGGACCATGAAAATGAAGGGGGGTGGGGAGGTGAGGGAAACAGTTCCACTATTGTTTTTTGGGCTTCAATTTTTCAGCGCTCGCCTTGTGTTACAAAAAAAAACCCATTTCATATAGCTGTTAAAAGTAGATGCTGCCTTGATGTTACTGCACCCAGTAACATCAAGGCAGGGTCAGGGTGTTTTTTTTTTTTTTTTTTACTAGTCTACTCCAGTGTCAGTAATAGAGGTGTCTAACATACACCTCTCTACTACTAGTGTTGGGGCTTGGTGTTAGCAAGCAGTGTATTCATTACGCTGAGGTTGACTAACCCCCTCTCACTATTATCCCAGTACCCAAACCACCAGGTTTGTTACTAGGGAGGCAGCAAGCTTGTATTTTTAGAGTGGGAAGAGACCAAGATCCATGGACCTTCCCAATTTAAAATGTATCGTGGTTGGTTAGAAAAAAAATTGGGTGGAACTGTGTGTCATTTTTATTCATTTATCAAAATTCTAAAAAGAAACAAATTGATCAAAATAAAAAATGTGGAAGCTGCAGGAGGATAATGTCCAAATGGGAAGGGCTATAGAGAGTGGACCCTTTCGACCCTGAAAATACCAGCCCATAGCCAGCTCAGAAGCAGACCATTACACTTCTGATTGTAACCAGGCTCTTTCCAGTTGCTTTGAGTACTGGGGTAATGGTGAAAGGGACTTTGCATCAGCTTTGGGGTGACAAAACACAGCTGGCTGACGCCAAGTGCTAGCAATGGAAAGGGATCGGTCAGATGTTTCCATTACTAAAATTGGAATAAAAAGGTAAAAAAAAAAACAAAAACAAAAAAAACACAAATACAAAAACTATTTAAATAAACACTCTCTCATTGCCCATTTTATTAAAGAAATAGATCCAACGCTAGTCTGACGTAGTCCATCAAATCAAAAGTAGTCCAAAATGGAAACCTGTAATAAAACAGAAATACTATGTACACACGCATAAGCTGGACAGGCTATCCAGCACATAGGAAATTTGGGTGATACCCCATTCCCCACAGCAAGCTTCCATCTTTACTATGATAGGAAACCTAAGTGCATGCTGTGGTTTGTGGAATCAACCAGATTTCCCAGGGGCTGAAGAGCCTATATTTTGTCAAAGAAAGCTAGGTGAAGTCCCATTCCACACAGAAGGCATTTAGCGTTCCTATCATAGGAAAGATGGATGTCTGCTCTAGGGGATGTGGCATCACCCATCTTTTCTGGGGCCTGAATAGGATACAGCAAGCATTCAGCTTTCCCATGATCGGAAAGCTAAATGCCTTACGTGGGTGTGTGGCATCACCCAGCTTTCCTGGATGCTGAATAGCCGGGTGACATCCCCACAGCACTTCTGTCAGACACTAGAACTGTTTTTGTACTGCCCAGTAGCTGGGAGGAGTGATTACAGGATATACGGGGAATGTGTGAAGGGGTTGGGGTTCATAGTCTGTGGGTGGCTCATCTGCAGTGTTTCATTCTGACACAATCAGTAGAACTATATGCTGAGGGCATCTAAGGGCATAGGCACAGAGTTTTACATACTATTGACAGCGCTTACATAGTCAGAAACAGTATATAAGCGCTATCAATTGTATATAAAATCTGTGCCTATGCTCCTAAATGTTCTCCGCACACAGTGCTGCTGAACAGGTGTCCAAATGAAACACTGCAGACAAGCCGGCTACAGGTGACTTTCCCAGACCTCTAACACATTCCCCATTACTCCTCCCAGCCGCTATGCTGTATGAACACACACCAAGAGGCTGGCAGGAGTGCCGAAAAATACCCAGTGAATGTGAGACAGAGCAAACCATGTGAACAATGAACGCTATGTGGTTTGCAGTAGCTATGGGGGAAGGTTAGATAGGGACTTTAACCTGATTCTGCATAGCAGAACAGGTGGAAAAAAAAAAAAAAAAAAAAACGTAAATATAAAAAGGTTATAACCCTATTGTCTTTCATTCCAGGGATTGACCCCCATGCAGCCACAAAAATAATTGCATTTTTGTCACATTCTACCCCACAGAATGTTTTTTTTGTTTTGTTTTCCAGTACATTATATGGTATGACAAATGCCATTAAAAAGTACATCTTCTCCATCAAAAGACAGGCTCTCATACAGCTAAGTCGTCAGAAAAAAAAAAAGTTAAGGTGGGGGAAGAAAAAATGAACGCAACATCAACAAAAATTCTTACAGCAAGGTTTAAAGGAGGCTATGAGGAGTCCAAATATATGAATATTTGTGCAAAAATAAAGGGCCATATTATTGTATTTAGGGTGGGTTTCTTACTTAAAAACTTTAAAAATATGACAAATGGCTCAAACTTCGGATTGGTTAACATGACAAAGTTTTCCATCAACAATAGCAAAAAGAAAAGACATACCCTCGTACTTTTACTGTGTATCGTGACTTTTATTGCAGTGGATTAGCCCCTTTCAGTGCGACAAATTTACATCCTGAGATTTAAATATATTTGGCCAAATTAAGAGGAAATTTTATTCTTGGAAAAGAGTAATACATATGGGTAAAATAAAGCAATTTTATCAAATTAATTTTCATCTTTAACAACGTATGCCAGATCCAAGATCAGACCAGCTGTGTCAACAGCCACCCTTATACCATTACATTTTGCAGTGAAACCATCTAAAATCAGAGCCTCTTTGGCCTGAAGGAATGGGGACACTTCTGTGTGATTCCGGGGGCTGAATGGCTGACATGGGCTCCCAAGCACAGTCCACTTTAGACTACCTTTTGCATGGAGAAGCCGACAGCCACACATATCTACAGTTTCTCTATGTTCACCATCACCACTGACTTCAGGAGGAATAGACCAGAAGTGACCGTCCTGTGAATCTGTAACAATTTCACCACCATCGTGTTCCAAACTTCGTGCCACAGCCTCGAAAGAGGAGCAGAAAGATTCAGCCACCATTCTGTACTCCGTTGCTGTACATCTCAGTTCTTCAAGATGGCTGCTGTGAATACTTGAACTCTGAAAACAATACATTAAGTACAAAGTTTACATCAAATAATACAGTAATTTGGATTTTATAACTATAGGGGGTAGTATACTTTGGACACTCAATACTTGTTAGAAGGGTTACCTGTTCAAAGTGTCTGATAGGAACCCAAATGATCAGTTATAAACTGTGGGAATACATAACAATAAGTCTTCCAATTTCCCTGCAGTACTACCACCGGGGAAATGAAGTATTATACAACGCCCGTTCACATCAATATGTTATCTATGTAATGGAAGACCAGATAGGTCCTCTACAGCAGAAGTGTCAATGCAGTGTAATTATATTTGGCTCATAAGTAACAGCCAAGTAGTGTACAGAGGAGAAGAAGAAGAAGTCAGGAGAGGTCATTACACTCCCTCTCCCCTTGCATACGGTAGAGCAGAGAAGGGACCAAGTGGCAGGAGAAACCGCTCAGGCAGCGGGAAGACTGATAAGATAAGAGGAGTTCACCGGGAGAAGTTAGGATATGGGGCCCCAACACTTAACCCTTCCAGCTCCTTCTCAGCCCCAGCATCTCTGCAGGCAGCAGGGTACTCCAAAAGGAAACATCACACTATACAGAAGATAAGCACTGTGAAGACCACAGGGAGTTAGCCGACTGCGGTCAGTGGACTTTTTCTCCGGCCATAAGAGCAAACTAGAACATAAGGCAACGGAGGAGAAAAGCATTTGAGGGATAAGACTAGGTAAATATCATGGTTGGCCTGCAACTTTGTCCATGTTTGTAATTATGGCCAACTGTGCATTGACACCCTAGAGTGAGGCTTCCTTCATGTAAGTCTAGCATTACAGTCATGATTCCTTCCAACATAGTTTTAAATATTGTAGGGAAACCCATAATATAAATTTCTTTGGAAAAAGCCAGTGGTTTTAAGTGTGCCATCTCTGCATCAGTGCAAAAAGATACTATCAAGTGTCTCCAGTTTATGCATAAAACAAACTGGTGGAGAAGACAGATAAATACAAGCCCAATGTAGGAGAAACTAATCAGTAACCACCCGTATAAGGATGATAAACAGAAGAACCCCTTCTATGAACCCAGATTTCTCCAATAGGCCGCGTGAAAGTGGGTTTGTAAATAGCTGCTAAATCGAATCTGCGTATCCAAGATAGGACATGTGACATCCCCTGACGTGTATATTTATCAATTCTGCATCATCTTCTTTTTGGGTATGTTCACACAGCGTTTTTTGGGGCGTTTATTTAGCACATTTTACGCGCTGAAAAACGGCCCGAAATCCGCCTCAAACAAGCTTCGAATCTTTCTTCATTGACTATAATGTAAAATACACCTTGGTCACTTGAAGCATGTTTCACAAGCGTAATTGCAAAATGTTTTTTGGATGCAACTATGGAATTCTTGGTGTTTTTTGCTCATAAAATACCCCATAGGATAGGGAGTAGGATTTTTCAAAAAACACTACACATTTCAGATCACTGGAATCGTACCGAGGTGCAGAATATAGATATAAAGGTACCAAACAATGAACTCCAATAAAAAAAAAAATGGAGACTCCTGCAAAGAAGGGTGAAATTATTATTTTTAGTTTCACATTCCCCATGAAATTTTTAGGGGTTTCCCAGTGCTTTATATGGTATGGTTAATAGCACCATTAAAAAGTACATCTTGTCCCGCAAAAAAACAAGCCCTAATAGGACCACGTAGACGGCAAAACAAGTTGTAGCGGGAAGGGGTTAAACTCATAATATGCAATGGGTATTAAAATTGTGTACCTTATAACGGACATAAGCCGCTATATGCGATTCAGTACAGCCTCCACCAACCAACCGCCAAGGTTCCTTAATAAGAAGATTTAAAGTGTGTTCAGCTGTTTGACATGTCCGCTAAAAAGAAAAAGACAAAAAAAAAAAAAAAAAAATCATGAAATAAAGTAGCACTATATACTGCACAATTAAAGGTTACTGTATATCAATAAAATTGATTTATATAAGAAACTTTTGCTTCAAGGAGAGATCCCACCACAGAGTTTGATGGCTATTTGCTAGGATATATCAAAGTCCGATAGGACCTGCAGTTATCGAGAACAGCCCCCGAAAGCTACGATTCAGAATATAGAGCCGCTTGTGCACGAGTCTCCATTATGTTCTATGCGACTTCCAAGTACAGCCGAGCAGTGTGTTCAGCTATACGGAGAACCCCCATAGAACATAATGGAAAGTTGTGCACAAGTGTGACCGACTCTATTCTGAGCCCTGACTTTCGGGGGCACCTATTAGACTTTGATGGCGTACCCTAGTGATATGTCAGTCAAACTCTATGGTGGGAACACCCCTTTAAAAGGTTTGGCTTTTCGTGTTCAATGTAAAAATGTGCCCACTGTTCAGGATTCATGCTGCACAAAGCAGCTATGTTTGTCAATGAGATAGGCACATCCGTCCAGGAGGCTATGCTATTTCACTGCTCAGTTTTTGACCTTCCACCCATCTCAATCAAGTTAAAGCATCAATATGATTTACTAAAAAAACCTGTATGGGTGTATTCACAATGTGAATTTGATGTGTTTTTTTGTGTTACGGCACTGAAAGCTCTACTACCAGCCAGCACCTTTCAATTTCTAAAATTGTTTGTAAAGGTGTTGCAAATGAGTAATTATGGTGTTTAGATTGGGTTCACACGTTGCATTACTACATGTGATTCTCAAACTGCATCACAAACACAAGTAGAAAATGTATACTGTTTATTATTATGTATGTGGTCTGTTATTAAAGGTGTGTTCTCACCGTGCTGTTTAAAAGAACCTGCTTTTCACAGCCAGCTACAGACTCCCACTTCCTGTTCAGTCTATGGAAAGGTCTGTATCTACATATCAGCTCTGCTATACCGAGCTGAGCCTATTACAGGGACATTGCAAATAAAAAGGTTTAAACAGCGGGGCAGAATGCTACAGATATCTAAAGGGTTAAAGTTTGTCAGTAAGAAAAATAAGCTCCTGTATTGCTGATAAGACACAGCAGGGAGCGACATCATCATACCGATCACTGCTGCTAGAGGGTTCCTGCTTCCAGCCGGGGCTTAGTAGCTGCCTGAGCTGCTCTGCAGTCAGTGCAGGGGATGTATTTCCCCTGGATTTCCTGTGTAACTGGGACTCACATATCTGCCCCAGTGACAGGGGAAATCAGAAAAAAAATATTGAAGTAAAAATGCCCCTCAAAAGGTCTTTCTGCCTAACGGGGGACACAATATGTAAAATAAAGTAATAAAAAGCACAAAAATAAAATCTTATTAAAATAAATACTAACAGTCCAAACTGCAACTTTTAGCTGCGCCCCGCACAACCCTAAAACTTTATATCACTCATATACAAACATCTGCGACAAAAAACTGAAACTACTAAAAAACTTAATTTCAACTCCACTTTGGTGACAGAAAAAGGAATTGAAAAATAGTAAAATAAAACACCAGAAAACACTATCTTGTCTCACCTTAAAAAAAATGTAAAAATTACATAAAATAAAGCCTTATATCACAGAAAAAAAATGACAAAATTAGTAGAATAACCGAGCATAAGAAAGTGTTATAACATTCAAAGCGGCGCGTACTTAGGAAAAGAAAAATGAACCTGGTTAGGAAGGGGGACAGGACAGCCAGGAACTGGGTAACGCTAATCACTGTGGTGAGAAAAAAAACCTGTAAATTTGGAACACAGGTGAAATTTGGGTCAAGTCAAATTCAGTTTAATCGTTTGTGTTTTTGTATCCAACCCAAATCGTGAGCTCCCTCTGATAGCCCTTTCTTACTACAAAGATTAGCTTTCAACATGGAGCGAAAGTAACGGAACACTTTGTTCATATACATTAGTCTTTTATGTCATGACCCAAGGTAAAAGTCAAAAGATTTTATCTTCTCTGAGTGCAAACAGGTTTGTATGGTTACCTGTCTAGGTCTCCCTTCCTGATTAGGAAGAGCGGGGTGTGACGTCACTATGGTCGGAGCTCACTTTTGGAGAAGACTTATCTCTAACAAGATTAGCTTTTGTATACAGATAAGCAATTGTTTTCAATCCTTAGAGCTTTGTTTACTGAAAACAAAGGGCGACATCTTTTTTGCCGGTTCTATAAATGTATTAAGAGGTGTACGGCCAAACTTGGCACACTGTATGCCTGACTACACATTTTAATGCACCAAAGTGCGAAACTGCCATACGCTGTATGTGCCAATTTTGAATGTTATGAGCCAAAAATGCGTACCGCTATACACCTGCTGTTGAAAGGACGTGCTGGTCAGTGCACACTTTTAACAGTGATCCAGCTCGGCTCCCATTCACTCTCTCTCTGGTGGAAAAGTGCCCAAAATAAGCGACAGGTCACTTCTTTTTACGGTACGTGCACGTATTATGTGCCTGGGAATATCATAGCACTCAATAGGTGCTATGATTTTACTGTATCTGCGGGCTTCTGGCGAACTGCAGCTCAGTTATGCCCCGTAAATATACCGTGTGAACACACGGCTGCAACTGTAAGACTGCATGGTGAGAAAGAACCTTTAATAGTATAAAGGGTACGGCCACACGGCGTATGTAAAATGCCGCTCCGATTCTGTTTAAGAATACCGCCAGTATTTTATCATCTTTTGCATGGTTTTCGGGAATGGTTCCGTCTGCAGTTTGCAGATTCACCACTTCCCCCCATAGCCACCAAATTGCACACCTTCTGCCCGAAAACTGGGCGGAAGATTGTGCACATAGAAACAAAGGAACACAGTCCAGCTCAATCACCACGGTTACACGGGATGCACGTAAGCCGAGATTGTTCATGTTCCAAGTTTTTCGCAACGCCAGTGGCTGAAAATCCGTTCAGTGTAGACTCCTAAATGGATTTTCTATTAAAGTCTATGGCGGTGGTTTCTTGTCGGTTTTCAGATGGTCCAAATTCGACGAAGAAACTATGCCCTGTGAATGTACCCTAAACACACGAATTACTCAAACTTCCCAAATAATTTGGGGTGCTTTCACATGGTGTAGTTTTGTGGTGTTTTTGGTGTGGTTTCTCTCATTACTGCTCTGCAATGAAACGGTCTTTATTACTAGCAAGCTGTTTTCAGTTTTCTAAATTGTTTGGAAAGGTGTTGCAAGCGAGTAATCAAATATTGTATTTATACTCTTGTGGACTATAAACACAATGAATTATGCACCTTCAACACCTTATATAAAGACCTATATAAAAATAACACACCTGCACTGAATTGTAATTCCCTTTTAATCAAATAGACTTCCGCTTACCGTGAGCTCTTTTCGGGAGGTCTCATTCCTGTTGCAGAGCACGATGCTGCACACAGTAGTGTTGTAGGGAAGAAGATGCAGGAACTGCTTATTCCCATAGGATACTTTACACATCTGCTTTAGGAAGCCATAAGAAGCGGAGGAAACTGGACAGAGAGAAGCGATAGGCTGGGCACCTGTGATACATGGGAGAATACAGAGAATTACATACAAAAAACTAAACCACAAAAAAAAAATGGTCATAGCGCGTACATATTCTAGTATAATGATTTTTAATTCAAGCTGGTGAAAACGGATAGGAGACCTAGGAATCAGTTCACACAGGAATGAGACTTATGGTTTTCCATTCTATCACAGAAGCAGATACAATAATGCCACGACGGATTTATCAGATGGCAGAGAAGTGCCAGGCAACAGACCACACCGTGCTGGTTGTTGTGATGAATCACGCTGCTGGCTGCACAGTTCTTTCCATTACAAATAACAGAATAAATGGATGGAGCTTGGGAACAAAGTAACATATTCACAGCATCAAGGTGGGTATAACTGCATCCAGTGTAGGCAACACTCTAAGGCAATGTTCACACGGCTTATTGCCGGCGTAATTGCGGGGAGGGATTTTGCCCCGCAATTACGCCGGCAGCCGTGCAGCGGGGGCGGGGGAGCTGCTCGCCGGCCTCATAGACTGTTATTATCTACGGCGCGTACACGCCGTAAATAACGTGCATGTCACTTTCTCCCCCCCTCTCCCCGCGGTGGATTCGCCGAGCGGGGAGAAGAGACGGAATCCATAGTTCTCTATGAGAATTGTGGATTACCGTAGTTCCTGGAACGGATTGGAGCCGCACTGCAGCGCAAATATGGCGCGCAGTACGGCTCCAATCAGTCCCATTTTAAGCCGTGTGAACGAGGCCTTAGACACGTCACACTCTGGCACATCCTTTTGTGTGGCCCGTGAGAGCTTAGACAGTGAGCAGGGATAGATCTGACTGCAGAAAGCTCAGCTCGTCTCTTTTTCTGGATGATGTAGCTAGTGCTCTGAAGAGGCAATGTCACCAACACAAGGCGCCATTTTGGAGTCAGAGCTGTGGAATGCACCTACACCCCATTCTGTTTAGCAAAGCACTGGTGGTGGCATAGCTCTGACAACCCTATCCAGGCCCCCTAGCCACCCTCCCAATTGTCCTCTAACCAGAACTCTGATGTGGCCCTTGGTGAAAAAAGAAATGCTCTAAAAGATAAATACAATCAGTGGCTTAAAAATGCTTCCCTGTCCTGATAGATCAAAATATATCAATTGTAGGGAAAAAAAAAAAAAAAAGTCTCCGAGATTAAAATAATTTACATTATTTTACATCCGCTTTTCTTTTGACTAATTGTAGCTTAATACTAGCCTTAGGAATACACAGGAGGATTGTGTTTCAAGTTAGTTTAAAGGGGTTGTCTCGCTACAGGGATTGCTTTTTATGTTAAAGATCTTGAAAAAAACAAGTCACTTTGCAATGTGTGTCCATTAACAGTGTCCTACCTATTCTGAGATACCCCCTCTTGTATGGGCTGCATCAGCTCCTCAGGTCGCTATAGCTACAGACCTGCTTGACCTCTCCTGATAGGCTGCCAGCACTGGTTGCTATAGTTACAGACCTGGCTTCTACTGCAGCCTAGTAGAAGCCAGTAAACACACCCCTGAATTCAAAATGAAACCAAGAAAACAGGACTGAGGTGAGATGAATCAGTGTGGTGAGACAACTCCTTAAATGCCGTATTATAAAAAGTATGTGCCCTTGTATCCACAATGTAGCTGTGCCTATGCCTGCCTAATATGGAGTAGTGTGGATTTGATGTGTCAAAGCTCTGCTGTTCGGCCACGAGGATGTGGTCACATGAAAGCGAACTAAAACCGTATCTGGAAGAAGCGCACCTTTTTACCACAATTTGCCACGTCCTTGCAATGCAGTAATTGGCAATGTGGTTCTTAAAGGTGAATAATCTGGACTTTCCATGTTTCGCTTGTGAAAACAGCATCGCTAAATGAAAGCAAATCAGACACTGTTTTCATGCATTTTTTTCTGCATCAGATTGGCACCGCCTCTGCAGCTGAAAGTCATTCTATGTGTTTTGCTGACTGCCCATACGGACATAGAATATACCGGGAAATCGCAAAAAAATTCCAAGTGGGGCAAAATGTGAAAAAAAACGTACTTGCTCCATGTTTATGGGGTTTTTGTTTTTAGGGCGTTAACTCTCCGGTATAAATGATGTCTTCTCTGTATGCTGCAGGTTGATATGATTGTCAGCACCAAACATGTAGGGTTTTCGTTCTGTTATAGTACCAGAAAAAAATCCAAACATTCTATTTTTGAAATTTGCGCAGTGGCGCCATTTTCTGCAACCAATAACTTTTTTGTACTAACACCTACGGACTTGAGTGAGGGGGGCATTTTTTTGCGGGATGAAGTGTACTTTTTATTGGTATAAATTTGGAGTACATGCAATTTTTTGGTCACTTTTATTCCAGTTTTTAGGGGATGTGAAATGACCAAAAAAAAAGCAATTTTGCCGTTTAGAATTTTTTCCTCTTCCACAGTGTTCAGCATACGGGATAAATGATATATCGATAGATCGGCCTTTTTCAGACGCAGCGATACCAAATGTGTAACTTTTTTTTTATTATTCTATTTTTAAAATGAAAAAAGGGGGGTGATTTGAACTTTTAATAAATATATTTATATTATTTTTTATTTTTATTTTAAAAATTACAAATCATATCTGTGCAACCCAACATATCTGAGTGAATTCTGAGTACCTTCTGGCATGCCAGCCCCCTTAGTCTAGCCATTGGCATAGGTTTTAATGCCATAGACCACTGTCCAAACGATAAATTCTGGCATGCCAGAAGATCTCCATAGCTGCAGGTACATCTTAATCATTTTATACTGGATAATTCACACCAACACATCATTACCTGTCATTTCATTCAATGGTTCCATCAGAGCTGCTCCGACTCGATCCACAGCAAGGACATTGTGTTCCTTCAGATACTGTTTCAGCGATGGGTGGATCACTTTTTGACACACAAGTACTTGCACATGATCATCCACTAACTGTTTCCCTAAAACGATCAACTGATTTAACATTACTTTTTCTGGATCTACACCTGCCAGAACTTCCACGGTGCCATCTCCTGTATCACTAAAATCTCCACATAATGATGCTGAAAACAAAGCTAACTTGATGTTAGCCGAGGGTGGTCCAGAAGAAGGCACGAGTCTGATCCAACTGCAGGCTGGCATTTCAATGAGCACACCAGGAACACAGGCGGAGTCCATTACACTGGGGCCTTCAACAGTCACGGTCAGAGTCCTCCCTAAAAGACAATTAGAGCTGGACTCATTGGGGACTCTGTGGAGAAAAGCCTCTATGATCAGGAGGCTCACATAATCTACTTCTTTCTCGGTCATCATGCATGCCGGTTTGCTAAGGAGCACGGACCGGGTTATCGAGAAGCGATTTGCTATGGGTAAAATCGACACCGATTCTGCAAGCACAGTCCTCAGACTTCAAGTAGCTCAAACACACGTCCAACAGACTCTTGTTTAATGTAATCACCTTGTGGGCCGAGACCGGTAAACTCAGGCACCTGTCAATCAAGTTGCAGCAAAGAATTGCTGCAAAGAGTCCACAATCACTAAAGGCAGATACATGATTGCGGATGGAGGCAACTAGTAACCGCAAGACCGGGTGACTGACGGACATGCCGCCGAGTAAGGCCGCGGAGTGAGAGGTTGTGGTAACACACCCTCCACTACCATTATGAATCTGCTTCAGTCTTCCAAACGGGCCGTAGCAAGAAGTCACCAGCATCCGCACCACACCCAGCGGCTCGCGGAGCGATGCTCCGGTCAAGGGTCCGGCTGTGCACAGCGACGGCTTTTTCTGTTCCACTCTCTCCATTACACAAAACTCCTGTTCCTCAAGAAAATAAATCAGGTTAAGATTTAAAAATCATATAATTTATTAAGCTCACACCAACACGGGGAACGTGTAACATTACAGCTGCAGGTTACTCTATCAACATTGGTGAACATGATCCTGGCCAGGGAAGAGTCCGTGGCTTCAGCTGCTGCTTCTAGCTTCTTTGATGGCCGTAGCTTCTCTAGCAGAACTTTTTGCCACCCTCTGAATAAAATAGGTCCCAAAGTGGATTCCCAGAAATGCTACCCCAGCAACCCAGAGCCAGTTCCTCCTCAAAAAGGATTTCTGTTTCATGGCAGCTCGGCTCCCAAGTGAAGAAGAGCAGGAACAAAACCGGGATCTGGAAAAACAAGAACAAAACAGTCAGCATTTCTCCAAGTTAACACCATAGGCAATGTAGACAGAGTCTCAACAAAACATCACTGCAAAACATATCTCCCTGTTAAAATATAACTTTTATTGGATACAACTAAAATATAAACAAGTGACCCTATACACCTACAAAAATAAAACTCTAAGGTGAAACACTCTATACTCCATCTATCAGCGGGGTCATCACCCTGATAAGGGCGGCTCCGCTTTACCCGACAGATGAGGTCACTATATAGATGCAAAGTACTAAAATGTGTCCCCAGCACTCCCGACGCGTTTCTCCCTAAAACATAGGGCTCATCAGGGGATTATAATATAACTGCTGTAGAATCAAACAAATATCGTAGCAATATGATTAGACTTAACAAAAATTGAGCCTATAAAAGCTTGATAATGAAGCAGATAAAAAGATACTTAACTTAGTCCAGTGAGACTTTGATGATTAGGTTTCTCAGGTATAATCCCCTGATGAAACCTATGTTTTAGGGAGAAACGCTTCAGGAGTGCTGGGGACATATTTTAGTACTTTGCGAATAGATAGATCGATATAGTGACCTCATCTGTCGGATAAAGCGGAGCTGCCCTTATCAGGGCGATGACCCTGCTGATAGATGGAGTATAGAGTGTTGCACCTTTGAGTGTTATGTTGGTAGGTGAATAGGGACACTTGTTTATATTTTAGTTGTATCCAATAAAAGTTATATTTTAACAGGGAGGTATTTTTTGCAGTGATATTTCTCCAAGTTATTCCTGAAATGCAGAAGCAGCGGTGACTTGAGTCTAAGCATTAAAAAAAGTACTGTATGTGCCGAGTACCTGAAGATAGTTCTAGAATGGACACTGGACCAGGGAACGTGTCAGGTGGATTATGCTGCTCTGAGAGCAGAATTAGAGGGAGGATAGCATGAGCTCTGTGATCATAGGGTTATTTGAAAATGGGAGAAGCTAGCTCTGTGATATATAGGGGTTTTATGATAAAGGAAGAAGCTAGCTTGTGATATATAGGAATATATGATAGAAGGAGGAATGCTGAGCTCTGTGATATATAGGGTTATAGGATAGAGGAGCTGAGCTCTGATATATTGTGTTATATGATAGAGGAGAGAAGCTGAGCTCTGTGATATATAGGGTTATATGATAGAGGAGAGGAGTTGAGCTCTGTGATATATAGGGTTATATGATAAAGGGGAGAAGCTGAGCTCTGTGATATATAGGGTTATATGATAAAGGAGAGAAGCTGAGCTCTGTGATATATAGGATTATATGATAGAGGAGAGAAGCTGAGCTCTGTGATATATAGGGTTATAGGATAGAGGAGCTGAGCTCTGATATATTGTGTTATATGATAGAGGAGAGAAGCTGAGCTCTGTGATATATAGGGTTATATGATAGAGGGAGAACTGAGCTCTGATATATTAGTGGTTATTGATAGAGGGAGAGAAGCTGAGTTCTGTCATAAATAGGGTTATATGATTGTATAACCCTATGTATCACAGAGCTCAGCTTCCCTCCTCTATCATATAACCTTGTTCGGAGCGGTAATTACAGCAATGTGACCACTGCAGCCATTCAGCAGAGCAGTTGTGAGGTCTCTGAATCAAAAAAAAGAAGAGAGAACAAAAGGTGTTGAGGAGGAAGGTGAGGACATTTTTTTTTCTATTTAAATTGGGCGTGACATCCCCTTTACATTTTTTTTTGAGGGGGGGGGGTGGGTTTCAACAATTTAACAGAAACCCAACACCTTTATGATCTTCAGGCCTCATAGCAAAGTTGTGTGTGGACCCATATACTGCTCAATCTAGTGCGGAAAGTTTGGAGCTTTTCTGCCCTTGATGCAATGCTTCAAGAGGAGACCAGTGCCATACATAAGGAATGCCCCAATGTACCCGTATGTATTTGACAGAAAAGACAACTTGGATGCATAAGAAGATACATTAAGGCCCCAGCACTATTTTACACAGTGCCATAGCAGGGCACCCGCAGAGCTGCTCGGGGGCCTTACTCTATAGCCGCATGCATCCAGTTTCTTGAAAATATGGGAGTCACACGTAAACAGGAGCAGACAAATGCCTTGAATTTCAGTTTTGGAGAACTATAGCATGTTGTGTTTGGATTGCTGCACGACACCTACCTAAAGAACCACAAGCAAACCACTATTTGTCTTTTGTATCCGTCTCTTTGCTTGTAAGAAATCGTAAAAAGAATGGCAATCGGCCTTCACCCGCAGGATGAAAGACTGGGTTGAACTGCATGTTATACCAGCCCCAGTGCATCACTCCAAGACCTGTTCCCATAACAATCAGAACTTTGTAGTTCTTCCATACTGATTTTATTCCCATCACGGCACCAATCTACACAAAAACAAATGAAAAATCAGCAAAATAACACTACAAAATAGGAAACAACACAGTAGAGACTGGAGACACCGGCACATGGAGGGCCAAGAAAACAGGCCAATTTTAGGCCAATAAAAACCTGCTTTAAAGGGGTTGTCCAGGGTTAGAAAACTAATGCGGCTTGCTTTCAAAAATAGCACCAAGATGGCCCTGGTATTGCTGCTCCGCTCCACTGAAGTGAATGGGGCTGAGCTGCAACCCCAGAAACATCCCGAGACAGAGATGGTACAATTTGTGAAAGTAAGTAATGTGTTTCTAACCCTGGACAACCCCTTCTAGAAGACGATGAACCTTCTATTACATCTAGTAACAAAAAGGGAAGCTAGATTACACATGCCCTGTTTATATTACTACAGTGTGCCGTAATAACCTCATTACCATGCACGGGGAACCAGGGCTGTGGAGTCCAAGTCAGTGCCCATTTTGCAGGAGTTGGAGTCGTTATAAAAATATATGATAAATTGGTGCAGTTAGTTCCATGCGGTGCCAAAAGCAAAAGGAGTTGGGCCTTGCCAGTGCTACTGCTCCCATGTCTTCAGCGTTATCAGGTGGAGTTTATTTTGAAAAGTATTTGGATGACAATGAGCACACAGAGCATTGCTGCAGGGAAAAAGACTGCGCTCCCATAGCAAACAGATTGACCAGATTTCAGTAAAATTTTTCACCTGCTTTCAAAGTAGTAGTAGAGTTCAATCTTTCATCAAAACTGACTGAGGCAATTCCTTTATACCCTGACATTGTTAGAGATGTTGCCCCTGTGGTCACCCCTTTGCCTCCAACCCAAGTTAGTGTAGAGAGGCCATTCTATAGCCTGGAAATAATGAGATCAGATGTGAGGTCATCTATGAAGGATCTGATAGAGACAATACTATTTTTCAGAGCAAATTCATAGACTCCACAACTGTTATTCAGGACGTTTTTGTTGAAAACTCTTTTATCCCCACTTACTGCAGTGTTTGCAGATTTACAATTTTTTTTAAAGTTTTGTGTTCTAAAGTTGTATCCAATAAATATATTTTACACTGAAAAGCAAAAGGGTAACAACATTTTGAACTTTTGAATTTCAGGCTCCATATGTCTCCATCCACTACAGCTTGGAACATGAGACTCCCATCATCTTGGCTATGTCATACATAGCTTTGACCTGTAGCTATTTAGCTCATGCTTAGTTATACAGATTCTTGTTACATGACTGCATTGTTACCGTTTTGCGCCTGATGGTGGGACAATCTTCTTCTTCCTGTATACTACAAATTACAACCTGTCCTCACATTCCTTAATTGCTCAGTGTGTTATTAGGTTGATTCCCAAGTAAAAAGTCACTGGTTCGAGCAGCCATGAAGAAGATTTCCCAAGAAAAGAGAAGCAGCATCATCCAGCTCATCGATAGCGCCTCTTGGCCAAGAAAATTGCCAAACTGCATCACGAGGCCATGACAGCTGGAAAAATAGGAAATTAAGTCCGTCCATCGAAAAGCCAAGAGCTGACGTGCAGGCAAAATATCAGAGTCAACAAGTCGGCTCTGTATTTACTGTTTTGCCATAGAGAACTGATAGAGTTTAAGTTTGCCTAACACTAAAATGTAACTTTTATTATGTAGAACTCTTAACCTCTATACACACTATTAAAAACCTGATTTCTAACCTCTCAATATCTCCCTTTCTACTCCTGAAGGAAGGAATAGCTCCTTTTCTATAATCAAGTCTGGTGGAACCCCACCTATTAACAGGAGAACCATATATATATGCAGTAATTTACTAACTCCAGTAGGGAATCCCAAGCATCCTACTTGGGCAGTCGTCCCCAATCTAATGGACATAAAACATATAAGGTTTCCTTGTGATACCCTCTTTGATAATAGAAAAGGAGCTATTCCTTCCTTCAGGAGTAGAAAGGGAGATATTGAGGGGTTAGAAATCAGGTTTTTAATAGTGTGTATAGAGGTTTAGTTTTATACATAAAAGTTACGTTTTAGTGTTTTATAGATAGAGAACTGACAGAGTTCAAGTTTGCCTATGGCAAAATAGTAAATACAGTGATAAAAAGTCACTCTGTTCTCTTGTGAGATTCCCATTGTTTTGGAGATTATTTAACAAGTCGGCTCTTCACAAGGTCTATCAGTTCTAATGCGACAGACACAGCAATGGAGGTGGCTCGTATGTTTCATAAGAGCGAGATCACAGACGTCCATGCAAGCACCGGGCAAGTACAATTTATGTATACGATAGGTAAGATGTCTATAAAATGATGGTAGCCTCATGTACACAGCTGTAGTGGATGGTGAGATATGGAGCCTGAAAGACAAAAGATCAAAACATTGTTACCCTTTTGCTTGTCAGTGTCTTTTCTACCTAAAAAGCTTGATTGTTGTATCATAAGGTGATAAAAAGCCGGATGTTACCATTTTACTACAGTAAAGTTATCACTTAAACATGCGCCGAGTATGAGGGAGTGAGAGTCGGAGAAATTGAGTAGTCAGAGCTTTGGCTCACCGACTCAACAGCCCTGCGGGGAACACAGCGGTGGGAGCCAATTTTTAGGGCACAGTCAGAGGTTAACATTGCAGGATTTCTCCAAGAAGTCACATAAATCATGCTATTCAGGAATTGCCCGAGTAGCGATTGTATTAGTCACAGCAGGCTTCCTACTGACATGGGCATTATTACCCTATAGTTGCTGTCATGCCCCTTAGGCCTGGGTCACATCTTTATCCGAGGTTTCATTCAGCTTATGGAAAAAAATGGCAACCGGCATGCTACGACATTATTTTGGCTCGTGTTGCTGGAACAGGTCAAATTCCGGCCAAACTAGTCAAAACATTTGGGATGTTCCAAAATGGAAATCCACTAAAGAGGTTCTCTCACTACAAAGAGTCGCTTTCAACATGTAGGGACAGGTAATTGAAGAATTTTTCTAATTATATTGGCCTTTGATTTTACCTTGGTCATGAAATAGGAGAGATTTTATCTACTCTGAGTGCACACAGGTTCCTCTGGTTACGTCCCCTCCTGATTAGAGCGAGAGCAAGGCGTAATCTTACCATGGACGGAGTTGGGTCTTATGTATAAAACGGTCTATGAATAAGCCTGTCTATGTTGCCCGTAGCAACCAATCACAGCTCAGCTTACATGAACTAAAAAGCTGAGCGCTGCTTGGTTGTTATGGGCAACAGAGACAGCTTTCATAAATAAGGCCCATTATCTCTAAGGGCAGGTTCACACAGTGTATTTTACCTCAGAACATATTTGTGGCCCCGCAAATACGCTTACAACATTGTTCAAGTCCAACACTTGCTGAACGCTGTGTGAACTCATCATTGTTCAGACCACAATGATTAGACGCTGGGATTTCTCAGCATGTTCTGTACACCTGCGAGAAGAAGTCACCTGTTATTTCTTTCCAGCATAAAAACAGGCTGAAATCTGCCTCACGTTTGTGCATTGAAAGTACGCACTTGCAAGCACAACGGAGGGCGTAAACAAGCCGTCTGACCCGAGATCAGCTGGTTACAGATAAGCTATTGTTTTCACTCCTTGGGAGCTTTGTTACTGCAAAATAAATCTCCTGCACTTACGTCTTTGTCTTGTCTCAGCTAGTTATAGAGGAGCTACATATGCTAATCACTGCTATAGAACCACCAACAGCCTGGCTAGACAGAGTGAGAAACTGCATGCGAGAAAATCCCTTTAAGGGTATGTTCACACAGCGTAATTGTGGAGTGTATTTCAGCGCGTAATTTCACGAAATATGCCCCACAAACGCGGTAATTCATAGCTCTCAATGAGAACTACGAATACCAGACGTTTGCCCCGGTGTATAAAACTTCTCAGTTTTGAACAGAGAGGTGGTCGGACTCTTCCATTGAAATCCATGGCAGCGCCAGGTATAGACAAGTAGCACAATCGGCAGTATTTGGAACCAACATTAATTTCAATGGAAGAGTGACCACCTCCATCTGCCCTCTTTTCCAATTGGCTGCTGAGGTCATGTGCCACATCTTGACGTCGCCGTTTGGAAGATGTGGCATCAGGCAATGGCAGGTGCCCACTTAGCAGAAGTGCGGAGGAGATGCCGCACTGGAACAGATAGGAGGACAAAGGCGCAGATCAGCTCTGGTCTCTTATTGCAGCAGGGCCAATAACTGGGACAAACTCCTCCGACGTCTCCTTATCAGAGGCGACACCTTGGATTCGTGCCTAAGGCTTTCACTCAGACGCTTTTAACCTCCGATTCTGACACAGGTTAGCTTTATTGTAATGGGGCAAAACTGAGCCCCCTCTGAGTGGGATCCGACGAGGATCTGCACAAAACAAAGAGCGGCCAGAGAATCGCTGTCAGTCTGCACAAGGAAAGCAATATGGAGTCTGCACTGAAATCCTCATATCACAAGGCATTATGGGAAAGGGGCTGAGAAGCCCACAGCGCCCTCTGTTGGTTGTAACAAATCCTCAATTTGCTTTTGACCCACTGAGTCTTGAGAAAGCAAAATGGATTATTTAGCCAAGCCAGTATCTCTCATCTGCAGACAACGCTGTTTCGGGATTTTTGTCCCTCTTCAGTGCAGAGTAGAGAAGATACTGGCTGGCTGTGTGGGAGGCATCGGGTAGCTCAGAAGGGAAATCTCTCCTTAAGGAGAGCACCGAACGAACGGCTTGTAGAGTTTTTGTTTTGCCTTTTCGCCCTCTACTTAGCATCTGCATATCACAAGGCTTGGCTAAAAAATCCTTTTTGCTTTCTCAAGACTCGGTGGGTCAAAAGCAAATTGAGGATTTGTTACAACCAACAGAGGGCGCTGTGGGCTTCTCAGCCCCTTTCCCATAATGCCTTGTGATATGCAGATGCTAAGTAGAGGGTGAAAAGGCAAAACCAACTCTACAAGCCGTTCGTTCGGTGCTCTCCTTAATGAGAGATCTTCCCGTCCTGAAATCCTCAGCAACAGAACAATTCAGGATGTGCGGCCCGGCTCCTGCAAGACTCCCAGCACTGCCAGATACCTGCAGATGTGGGGAACCCTGACCTCCAGCCCCAGCTCTAACCATAGACCCAACACCAACATTTACAGGGGCTCTCCTCATAAACAGCGATGGGTCCGGGACCCCAGTGAGAGAAAATCCACCTATTCTCTCCTTCCTGCAGCTCCAGTCTCTTCCTTATCCTATAGGCACGAATAAAGCGCTGTGGCTGCCGCAGTCACAGCCCCAGACATCACCATCCGGTAGTGAGCGGCTCTGAATGGTGCAGTGCAGGGGCGGCCTCAGCGGGGACGTCCACATTAGTCTCCTCTCATCCAACCTCGTGCAGTTCAGGATCCGCCAATAGAACCGCTGGCGTTTGGGTCAAGCGCGGTCAGGGCACAAATCCGCAGCTCAGCACCAGCGCAGTCACACTGTATCATCACTGCACAGGGTTACACTCGGGGGCGGGCAGCACATGCAGAGGGGAGCGGCTCTACAACAAGTGAAACTCATACTGAACACTCCAGGCTTCGTCAGAACGGAACATGTGAGCGCTGACAGGAGCCAAACCTGAGCCTTACCTGTACGGACAGAGCAGCCGGCGACTCACCGGAAGAGGCGACACCACAGCGCTCAGGTCACCTTCTCTGCCAAGAACCTGCAAGCACGTGTCACGCCTCCACCAATAGGAGCGCGGCTCTCATCAGAGTCTTTCATGATTCTATAAAACGTGAGCGGTGATTGGTTGTTATGTAACTCTTGCCTGAGGGACGTAAGCGAGGGGGAAAGGTGTCTGTGAACTCTGGTCACACGGACTACAACAACATGGCGGCCTGGTACGTTGCACGCAGGGCCGTTCCTTGGGGCGGGCAGGAAGTGAGTGCAGCGACGGGGGAGGGGCGTCTGTCCAGAGCACCGCCCACCACAAGAAACAGCCCCGTTACACTGCAGGGTTATGCAAACCTTCTAGTATCTCCAACAGGCGGAAGGACCTGTGACGACATCACGGTCACATGACCCCTATCTCTCAGGTCCTTCAGCTCCAGCCATAGGGGAGCCAGGAAAGAAGTGAGTGAGTGGAACTACTGCAGTGTATATATACACACACAATTATATATATATATATATATATATATATATATATATATATATATATATATATATACACACAAACACTATCACTATCTTAAAGTGTAGCTGCTGGGACTTGTAGTTCCTTAGCATGCCACACTTCTATCCTTCTAGATCTGACACTGTAGATAACATTCTATATATATATACCCTATGGTTTTTGACTACAGGGTATAACTACACACTACTCAAAATAGTTCAGGATATTTGACTTTTGGTTGAAATTTCAGGATGAACATAAAGGTCCACTTGTTTGAAAACTGTCTAGGTCTAAATCCCTCTTTACTGCACACAGCAATCAATCAGAGTTCCCTTTAATTTTTCCAGAGCACTGTATGATATTAAAGGGGTTCTCTGATTTGTTGCTATGGGCAGTAAAGAGAGTTTTATACCTAGACAGTTTTCATACATGTGGCTCAAAGTGTCTTGCATTTTTTTTAATTTAAGAAAGAGATCATCTCTTCCCTTTAGATGCACAAGTCCAACTGTTCAGTGTTTCAGTACTTTCTGAACAACTTTAACAAGGAGCTTAATGACAAAATTCCCAGCAGGTGTTTGTTCCCTGAATCACCCAATAAATTTATGGGATCAATTTGAATTGAGATTTAAACAGTCCTCCTCATCATGCTGTTCAAATTTTGACACCATGAGACCAAGACAAACCCTTACAATTGATCAACAGTACCTCACCATTGTGAGGCTGCAAGCAGGATGCTCTCAGACGGACGTGACTACTGAGCTGAAAGTGTCACAGAGTGTTATCAGCAGGTTGTATCAGACTGGAAGAATCACAGAAAGGTAAAGAAGTGGACGTCCTTTGGCTCCATCACACACTGATGACCGCATCATTGTAAACTATGCGCTGCGGAACTGGATGATGAATACCACACAACTCCAGGCACATTTAAGGGAGGTGAGAGGCACCAATGTGTCACGTCAGACCATTCATAACCATTTATATCACTTTGGTCTGTGTGCTAGACGATCTGACCACACTACCAGGCACAGGCATCATTGTTTTTCATGGCCTAGTACTGTTCAGTGATGAAAGTCGATTCACTCTGAGCAGAAATGATGGCCGCCAACGAAGCTGGAGAGTCCAAGGAGAGTGATATGTATCAGCCAGGTCAGGTACCCTTGCTGGTCGTCTAGCACTCTGTGACACAGCTCAGTGGCCACTTCTGTCTGAGAAGCATCCTGCTTTAACCACTTACCGACATAGGACGTATGAATATGCCCTGATGGCAGTAAGCGGTTTTGTTGCGCAATCCCGCTATACGGCCGCCGGGTGTTGACGGCTAATTGCAGCTAACCCCTTAGAGGCCGCACACCGTTTCTCACTGTGATCAGGACATTAGCGGTGACATTGCTGAGTCCCAATCACTGAACATGGCAGCTGGAAGCCTTGTGAAAGCTTCAATCACTGTCATGTTTTCAATGGGGAAACTGCCATCTTTGTACACCCTAATGCAGTGTTTCTCAACTCCAGTCCTCAAGACCCACCAACAGGTCTTGTTTTCAGGATCTCCCATAGAATGCACGGACAATAATTACATCACCTGAGCAGCATAATTAAATCACCTGTGCACTGCTAAGGAAATCCTGAAAACATGACCCGTTGGTGGGTCTTGAGGACTGGAGTTGAGAAACACTCCCCTAATGCAGTGTATATACAATGCATTAGGCTGTAGAAACGATCGTGCCCCCTAGTGGTGAAGCGCCCTAGGGGGACTCAAAGTTAAAGTAGAAAAAAAGTTTTAAAGTGTAAAAAATATAAAAAGTATTAAAAGTTCAAATCACCCCCCCCTTTCATCATGTTAGAAACCAAATAATAAAGATTTATTAAAATATAACATAATTTATCCCGTACTCTGAACACCATAAAAGAAAAAAATTCCAAGCGCCAAAATTGCGTTTTTTTTTGGTCATTTCACATACCATAAAAAATGGAATAAAATTGATCAAAAAAGTCCCATGTATTCCAGGTAGCAATAAAAAGTACACTTTAGCCTACAAAAAATGCTGCTTCACTCACGTCCGTAGGTGTTAGTACAAAAAAGTTATTGGTCGCACAAAATGGCGGCGCGGCACAAATTTCAAAAATAGAAAATGTTTGGAATTTTTTACAGCACCAAAACAGAATCGAAACCGTCGTAAAAGCAAAACGCCCGCAAACAAGGCACAAGTAAGTTTTTTTCACATTTTGCCCCACTGAGAATTTTTTGCGGTTTCCCAGTATATTCTACATATATCTATATGGTACAGTGAATAACACCTTTAGAAAGTACATCTTATCATGCAAAATAAAACCGTCATAGTTCTATGTAGGTGGAAAAATAAAAAGTAATGGCTTTCAGAAAGCAAGGAGGAAAAAAATTAGAGCCATATTGTTATGACCACCCATCAGGAAGGGGTTAAGTCTCACAATGGCAAGTTACTGTTGATCAGTTGTAAGGTGTTTTCTTGGGCTGTTTAAATCCCAATTCAAATTGATACATTAATTTCAGGGATCAAAAAACTGTTTGGGAATTTTCGCCTTTAACCAAATATTTTTGGATCAGAAATTGTCAAAACATTACTAAAACTTTTGAACAGTTGGATTTGCATTCTAATAGTGTATACCGGGGGCTAATGTTTTAAAAATATACCGCCTCGTGTAACACGGTCCGGTTTGGTACATCCCTAGTGCCCCTTCAGTTAAACTAACATTCCGCCCAAGATAAATTTTAAAACTCACGTTTTTTGCCACTTCATCAAGAAAAAACATTCGATCAACAACTTGTTTCGTTTTTAGCAATCTGCAACACATATCCAGGGGACAGTAAGGCCTTCGTTCACACGGCTTTTTTTCAAACGATTTACAAGGGTTTTCCGTTGTAAATCGTTCTAAAATCAGTTGAAAATCATTTGCAAATAAGGTCCTATTGGGCACTTTTTTTGAACTTTTTTCCCCCCGACGGATTCACCAACACAATCTTTGTAGTGGTGAACCGCCCGGGGAAATTTTTGACATTGAATTGTTTTTCCGTCGGATTGCCGCGTCAATCCGCGGGGGGCAACCAAACGGAACTATGCGCGTGAACGACGGGCCAATTTTCTTTTAAATCAAAAGAAAATTTGGCTGTGGGCTTTTTTGAGGATTTGCCGACGGGTTGACATCGCAATCCCCGGGGAAAAACGCGGGCGAAAAACCTGGAACGGGCCTAAAATTCACTTTAATGTGAAACATCAACCGCATGTAGACTAGGAGAGCTATGGGCAGGGGGCCCCCTCCACGGGAAACGACGTTTCGGGAAACAACTCCTCCTTTTCTGTGCCCTTCTAGAATTAAAGATGGTCTCATTTAAGAAAAAAAAAATTTAAGAAAATTTTTTTTTTCATCCTAAATTTTAACCAAAAGCCAAAAACCCTAACTTTGGGTAGTTTTAAACACACAGTTTTTCAACACAGTCTAATTTGAAGGGTACTAGTTACCACTGGTGCTGTAATTCGTAGCACTGCCAAGGGAAACATGTCCCAGCATGAAATTCAATCATAGATTTTTATTAACCCAATATGATTTTCTTTACCCAGGTACAGATTACTACTCCTGTTATAAATACATATATTAATCTGATGAATCTAGTAATATGGGTGTAGAATATACAATGGTATGTTTAATCCAAAAAAATTTTTGACACCTTTTTTCCGTCACACCCCGACTTTAGTAAACAAAAACGTAATGTAAAATTACTTGAAAATAATAAATCCCAAAAAAGGTGAAAATATTAGGAGAATAATCCAGCACAAAAAAGCGTATTTCAACCCGTGTGTAATAAAGAAAATGAAAATGTGGAATCAGGAAGAGGGGGGAGCCACCCAAACAGAAATGAGGGGGGAAGACATTTTTTCTCCCTGCCCTGAGAGCAATGTAGCCTAGAAACGGCCCTGTTTAAAAACCCCTTCACGACCTTGGCCGTAATCCATACGTCCAGGTCGTTTGGGGGTTCACGCACCTGGACGTATGGATACGTCCTGAGGATCGCGCGAACTCTAAGGCAGAGTTTCGCATCGGCGCGGGGTGTCAGCTGTATAATTACAGCTGACACCCCGCAGCGTCGGCCCCGAACCCCGGGATCGCTCCGGGGGGGGGGGGGGGGGGCGGATAACCCCTTTAATTAAACGCGACGATCGGTCGCAATAATTAAGAGAGACGCAGGAGGAGATTTGCTCCTCCTGCATCTCTGTCGGCGGCAGCAGCGCTCGGATCGGGCATCCGTGCAGCTCCTGCCCTCTGACAGACAGCACGGGAAGGCAAAAGGGAAAGCCTTCCGGGTTGTCTGTGACGTCACGATGCCCGGGCCTTTCCCTGTGGGCATGACCCGCATCGTGACTGACAGTTACCATAGGAACCAGTCATAGCAACAAGCTATTACTGATTCCTATTGAATGAGAGATCTAAAGATCCTCTCATTCAAATCCCCCTATGGGGAAAAGTAAAAAAATAACCCTGAAAAAGTAAAAAAAAGTGAAAAACATGTAAAACACAAACACAAAAAAAAAAAATAAAAATACTACACCGCCCTTTTCCCTTTACAAACGCCCAATCGCCCAAAAAATGGGTCAAAAATAAATAAAGTACCCAAAATTTTGGGATTGGCCGCGTGCGTAACGACCTGCCCTATAAAATCTGTCATTTAATTAACCCGTACGGTGAACGGGGTAAAAAAAAACCAAAAAAACAATCACAGAATTAAGGATTTTTGTTCATTCCCGCAGCACATAAAATGGAATAAAAAGCGATAAAAAACTCCTATAAACGCCAAATTTGTACCAATTAAAACGTCAGTTCATCCTGAAAAAAAAAAATCCTTATACAGCTCTGTATAACGGAAAAATAAAAAATGTATAGCTCCAGAAAAATAGCGATCATAAATATTGTTTACACACTAAAAACACTTTTCTTTTTTTTTTTTTAAAAATGCTTCAGCTTAAAAACACTATAAAATAGGGTATCGCCATAATCGTAGCGACCCAAAGAGTAAAGCTAACTATCATGGATACTGCACGTGAGCCCTGTTAAAAAAAAAATAAAAAACACACTAGGATTGCAGTATTTTTTTCACCCCCGGGCCTCCAAAAAATTGGGTTTAAAAGCGATCAAAA